>OZ034968.1:55553398-56153398 GCA_964030785.1 Siderastrea siderea
GCCCCATTTTTCCAGTCCGTGAGGCCTTCGTTCTACAGGACACAAGTGCCGTCTATTCGGGGTAGTCCTATTACAGAATAATCTTCCTTCCCCCTCCCCCCCCCCCTAAAAAAAAACGCGAGCAAAGTAAGACTAAAATTGAACTACCGTGTTAACTTGTTTAATCCTGGGTCTTAATTCTGGTGGTTGGTACCATGAGTAATTAGGTACGTTCATCAACAGCTTCATATCGCCAACACGAATTGCAATTCCAGACTTATCAATGTTGTGCAGAATCTCCGTTCGCGGTGAAGCAGCCCCTTCAGATAAGCTGCGCCATATGTTGAAACCATCCAATGGGGTAGCAGTGGCAGCTTGTCTAATACCTATGACAGGAAGACGAAAACATATCGCAACAACTAAAGAACAAACAAAAATATATTTTTGTAGTCAACAGCTACAACGTGAGCCAAAAACATGTCCACTTATTGCTGCAGATCACTCTTCATCTTTCGTTAGTTTTTTCTTTTTTTCTTTTTTTGCATTGGGGGGGGAAGGGGGGCGAAGGCTCCGAATAATTTTGGTTGGTTTTCCAACATTATTTTCTGAAACATTTGTTGAAGTACTTATCAAAAGTTTTTCTTTTCTTTTTTTTTTTGACCTGTCAGTTTCGTTGAACGGGGGACAATTTTAGCGATGATGATGATGCCAATGTTTATTGAGGATACTAACTTTACTAGAGGTGATTTACCGAAAGGTCCTCTAAAATACTAATATATAACCCAATATGAAATCTAATAACTGCAAAAATACGAAATATGGCAATTGAAAAGCATATAACCGGGGAAAACCAGATACTAAATCTAAAAAATACATGACTTTAACGATACCACGCTTAAAAATCGACAATGAGGGCACTTCTCTGAGTGAGGAGTCACGTGAATTCCAATCATTAGCAGAAAAGCCCCATTTTCTATTGGCTGAGACTGAGAGACTGAGAGAGTGAAGAAACATCTGAATAACCAATCTGGCCATACAAAACCCTGGGCTATTAATTTAGTGTTTGGCGTTCTCTGTGGTGGGGGATGCCGAGGAAGGATACTCAAACGAGAGGGGTGTTTATTAAAGTAAACAATGACAATATCGACCTTCTAACACGCGCTCTCATTGGTTGCTTTCTCTTAACCTCAACATGACTAAATTTAAAACCCAAGCCTCCCGCGCGTGCTTCAAACAAAACTGTAGCCCGCTTGCTCGTGGTTACATCGTAACAGAGGATGCCGGGTAGTCGTATGTTTTGTTTTTGAAAGTATATATGAAGATGTTTTTGCCAAGAAAAAAGCTTCTTTCTAGCCCCTTAATTATCAGAGAGGTCACGGATTCGAAAAACACAGCTATAAAGCAACACAAAATGCACTTGCAACTTCTACAGAATTTTCGTATGAACGCTAAAAGAACACAGCCGATTTAACAGACGCATCAAAGGGGAATAATAGGATTAAGTGAGCTGAACGAACAAAATTATGTTACCTGCTAGATGGAGGAGGGTTGGGTACCAGTCTGTCACATGAAAGAGTTCTTTGCACTTGATTCCAGTCCTCTGCAACATCTTCCCATGAACAAAGCCTACTCCTCTAACCCCTCCCTCCCAGAGGCTGTTTTTCTTTCCACGGAGGGGCCAGTTGTATCCACCATACCGCGGTTCGCCTCCATTATCAGTTGACACAATCAGCAAGGTGTTATCCCAAAGACTGAAAGGAAAGCAAAGTATAAGAATTTCCCGAAACAGTCATGATAATGAACCGAGAGATTTCTCATCTAATTCATGCTCATAGAAATAAATCTGAATCAGTCATTAACGTGAGCTAATCACTCACTCTTTTGTCGCATGAGCCCTATTTGGCCGCGCTTTGGTGGAGTTACTGGGCCTGGGGTGACCACAAAGTCACCCTCTCTTAACTCCGAGAGTATTTAAGCTACGACAAGAAAACTTTGAGTGTACATAGCACGTCCCAAACTGTTTCCTCTGAGGTCCGTAACATGAGTTGTTGACGTCACATGATGGCCATCTTGGATTTCTTTATGTTTTCAAAACCTTCGAAAATCACCAGCATTGGCCAAAAAGCAATTAACACGAGTAAAAGAACACTTCAGTGATTTAATGATGTAAAAGTTACCCCTATAAAGTTATGTCCATTAAAACTGGAATGGAAATTCCATATTCTAGAAGAAAACTGCTTGTCGAATTATTATTGCCATGACAACATCAAATTTTATAAGCAATGACATGTCATACCAAATTGTTTCAAGATAAAGGGAAAGGTTTAATAGGATTAAGTCCAGAACAAGAAGAATGAGAAACAATGAAAATTCAAACTTTCACTTTTGTTGAAGCAGGTGTTTTCTTCAACAGTTTGACCAACCTGCTCAAATTTTAATCAGAAGCTAACAATAAATTATCAGGTCCTGAAGTGATGGAAGTTAAATCTCTCGCTCTCGTTTAGAATTTAACTCTCATGCATTCTCATTGGTCATCCCTCGTTCCCTTTTGGCTTAAACGTTTCAGTTTAAGCATTATTTCAGACCGAAGAGGTCTTTTAGACTCATTACGAAGTATCTAAAAACCACGCTCTTTCATCATACGCATAATTATATGTTACATACGTAAAAGAACATTTTCAGACTGAATCTACAATTTTATTTGGTCCAGTCTGACGTTTTATAGGCCTGAGAAATCCATCATATGGTAATTAAAAGGACTGAGTATATCACAGTGACTTTGCTGGCGTTTTGTCAAAACTGTGCTAAAATTATGATCGTCTTCCTTCGCTCACACAGAAAATCGTCTAAGATATAAAGGCTGTACGTAAGGTAAATATTCGTAAAAAAAAAACATAATACGTTTTTAACGGTTTCTCCGAGACGCAACCGCAAAACGTGAAAACTTTTTCAATTTGTAATGCATTTCGATCCTAGCCATCCTTGGCCAAAAACTTTTATTAAGAGTTTCACTGCCTTAGAATAGCGTCTTTGAAAAAACTTGACCACAACATTTTTTTGGTTTTAGTAATGTGAGTGAGACGTTTGGCTTCTCAAAGCCTCGGTTACTAAAAAGAGCTGATATAGTACATTTCAGTTGGTAACTAATGGCTACTCACCCAGCCCGCTTCATAGCTCTGGTAACTTTCCCTATTGCTTCATCCACAATATCAACCATTGCAGCATAACGTCTTCTGCGCATGCTTCTAATGCTTCGATACTTATTGACGTACTTCCAAGGAGCTTGCAATGGCGAATGTACATTTAAGAATGGTAGATACAAAAACAAGGGTTTTGAGGCATTATGGGATTGGATGATGTTCTGTGCTTGCTGAAAAGATAATGCAAAATATATTTAGGTAGGGATTAAGATTACATGTTGTCCAATGTGGAAATAATTAATTGGAGAAAAACTCCAAAGAATGCCTAAATTGGAAGAGGCTGTGGGGCGAGTTCAGTGTAGCAATCAGAGAAAATTGATTTTGAACTCTATCTCTAAATTAGACAAGCATGTAGGTCTGTTAACGCTTAATTATATTGTGCTTTAGGCTACGTACCATTCAATTTGAGAAAATATTGCATGGTTGTTTGTGTGGAAATTTAGACAAGACTACAAACATTGCCAGAAATAGTTGCAAAGGCTGTGAAACGATAGATGATTTCAGAAGTTCAACCTCAAAAATATTTTTAATAGCTGACATAAATGTAATAATGCCCCATTCCTTCCTTCTTTCAATGTTGGACCATTGCAGGCCAATCTCATGTCAGCAAACTCAGTTGACACTCAACATTGAGTTCCAGGGGGAAGGGGACGGAAGCTAAATGAGAGGTAAACTAAGGACCCTTTTTAACACTTCTGGTGATGCTTGTAGCAATATAGTTGAAACATCCTTAAAACCAGGGATCAAATACATAGAACTAGCGACTTCAGATAAAATATGATTCTTTTTCTCTGATTAAAATAATAGCCCAATTTCGATATATTAAAATTCAGTCTTAAACAATAGGCATCATTTCTAGGCTTAGGGGAATAAACCCATATAAAACCTTATATTATTCCCCTAACCCTCGTAGTGATGTCTATTCTTTTAAGTTGGATTTTAATATATTGAAATTGGGCTATTAATAGCACAAGTCAGGGTCCTGAAGAAGTATTTGGAATGACGGGGAACAGAGGTGTTGCGTCCCAGCACCAGCGATAGGTTCGGGATTGGCGTTTAACGAGGGAAGTATCGAGTTGGGAACAAAATGGGAATGCAACATCGTTCCCATGGGATGAAGAGAGAGGGCCCTGGGAACGAGGTTGATGGGAATAGTCAGTAAAAGGAAATATACCTTGTTACGAGCCTGACTGGTAACGAAGTAACTCAGAACATTGCAAGGAACTTCCAGCCCAAAGAGACGGAAGAGAAGTCCAACTTCGTAGATCAAAACTGATATGGGCCAGTCAGAAAAGAATTTCCACGAACTCGCCATAGAACCCCGAACTAACAGTTTGGTACATGGTACTGGAAAACTTTAGACTGAGAATCTTCGAATCTTGCCACTAAATTAGCTACTTGAAAATGAATAGCATGGTGTGTAAGGCATGCTTGATGTAGCCAGCTGAGTATGTCGTGTTGCTCTTTACGGAATTTGGTCTTGAGTCCCGTGACAACGTAAAGCAGTTTGTTGATAACGCATCTATTTTTGAGGTGGGGAAGGGACAGGACAGTAGACTTAATTATTTTTTTAGGAACAACGGACTGGGCTACGCAATGTTTGTGGTATCAGGGATGAAAATTTGTTCACGCTTTCAGCCTGCTTTAAGCTTATGTAGGCTGAGTTGAATGCTCTGCATGCTAATACGCTTTTAAAAACAAAACAAAGAAAAACAAGGTTAAAAAAGATAGATCAGTGATGGATTGTTAGTTATATAATCATTTTCAATATAAAACTGGTAAATAACCTTAACAAAAAGACTTGTTGAATAAACTCCTCTCTTGATTTTTACGGGATTCTTGTTGTCACGTAGGTCAAGAAAGCCGCGATGGGCATATGTATAATGATTCGCATGGCCAGTGTAGAGGCCATAAAATGAGTCAAAACCACGATATGTTGGGGTGTAAGACCATTTGAAAAAACCAAGATGCCACTTTCCAACCATATGTGTTGCATACCCTGTCGTGAAGTAATAAGACAAAAGCAATCATTAGTAACTGTTTTTCTGAGACCGGTTATTGTGTTGTTTGTCTGTATTGTGATTGGCGAGAGTGATAATTCTAAACAACAAAAGTCTTGTGTCCAATCCGGGGCTTAACCGGTTTCCGTAACATGAAACGACTAAGAGCATCACAGCTCCCCCCCCCCCCCCCTGGATAAGATGCTAGTCGATCGTAGGGTTATCCCCCAGTTTCTGGTTTCGTGATCGTCAAATCGAAAGTCCCACGCGATGACCACTACACTACCACACCTCCACCCTAAATAACAAAAGCAAACGACAATTGAAAAAGAAAAACGCCAAAAATTATCTTTTAACCCTGAGGACACATTTAGGCGCGCTTGTTTAACCAAGTCCCTTGTACCACTTGTGACGTCATCAGTTTTAACGGTCCTAGACAACTTTGACTCAAAACGTGTGCAGGAAGACTAGATATTTCAAGCCATATCCAAATGAGTGCGATTCAGTCAAACAGGCCAGAGAAAAATGCAAAAAACCATGTAGCTTTGACCAGAAAATTCCAGTGAAAATCTTGTCCCACTACCAACTCGTACTTCCTTCAAAAGAATTCCACGATCCTCGCGGTTTTTCCAAAACTTTTTCCACCGAAAGGAACCCTAGTAAATGCCCAACAAAACAAAAAAATCGGGGAAAGAAAAGCGAATGAAGCGGGGAGGAGAGAAAGCGAAAGGTAAAATTTTTCTTTCTGCCCATGACCGAATTTCGAAAGCTGTAAATTGGCCTCAGGAACAAAAGCCAGCACACTGCTCGACTTATAAACAATGTTTTCGACAGTTTTGATTCTTTTTGGCCAGACAGTGACCTAACAACGGCTTGACTCAGTTCAAATGGCAATTTTCGGCAAAATTTCCAGAGGCCAAAGGGTTAAGCAAAGTACCCAATTTTTTAGTGAAATCCACTTTTGAGCATGAAACAACCAAATCTTCCCATAAAATGCCAAATCCGGTGAAAAGGACGGAAAAGGGCGATTTTCAGTATTTTTGATTAACCCTTTGACCCCTGAGGACGCATTTAGGCGTGCTTGTATAACCACGCCCCTTGTACCACCACAAGGGCGATTTTCAGTATTTTTGATTAAACCGTATTTGGTAACCAGTTTCGAGGTTATTTCACCTTCGCATTTTATGTTATTTCCCACTATTGTTTTTCCCTTTTCTTCTCCTTCTATTTTGTAGGCTATCATAATTTTGGGCAATATGGAGCTTTAGCACGCACGATGACGACGGCATCAAGAACGGTGCTAAACAAAAGGATTAATTAGAAAAACAATAACTCTGCTCATGTGCTTTACATTTTGCTGCATTTCTTTGCCTCTCTGCAAAACATCAGCATGAAGTTAAGAAAAAAGAAATATCCAAATTTTATGGAGATTGTTCACTCCCAACAGTGATTTTCGTTTTCTTACTGAACGCAGTTTTTTCCAGTCTATTCCTAGATAATTCAGTCACACTGTATAAATTAAACGAGTTGGAATAATCACGAGCTGAAGTAGTGTAAATTTATGTGAAATGAAACTTTCGTTGCGATCGTCGTCGTGACTGTTGAAGCTTTCTATTATCGTGTTAATACGACCAGACAAGACCATGACCCAGTCGGTATTCCTATCAACGAGACTCCAGTGTAATTTGATTTAATCAGATTCATACCAGCTTCCTTGAGTTTCTGTGGTAAGATCGTAAAATGAAGTGGCAGTCCATATGGCTCATCAGAACGTATAGCTCCACGCTGTAACCCTAAGAACAACATTTATAAATTACAAATCTTGCAAAGGGATCATGAACCTAAGCTAGAAAAGGGCATCATACTTGAAGACGCCTAAAGAAGCCCGAGGAAGGAAGGAGCGTGAAGGATTTATTTGCATCAGTTCGAAAAATTTCTCCTTTTGGGGGGGGGGGGGGGGGGTAGGGGTCTTTGGGGTCTTTGAAAACAAAGAGGACCCTGGGAACGAGGTTGGGGAAAGGCCAATTGGCCTACCGTGTGGGATCTGTCCTAGATTTTCAAGATGTATTTCTCTACCCTTACAATTAAGATACTTCTATTTTGAAGCTCAAAAAAATCATCCCGGGGAATAATCAACGTCTCAAAAGAATACATGGAGATTCTTTCGAATTGCAAGAGACCTTGGCCTAAAGTCTGTAAAGTTTGCTCTAAAATGTAAACCGAACCAGGGACTTCATATAGATTTTACAAGACCTGGGTAAACGCTACAGTACGGTAAATATTGTTTTTAAATGTTGATCCAGGCTTTTTAAAAATTGTTTAACTGAACGTTTGATCCAGATTTCGATAATTCTGGTAATTTTGTTCGTAAAGCCGGTCCTCTTTTGATCATCCGGTCACCATCCAACAGACCTGAAGTGTCTGCAGAAATTACACACGTGTGTGCACGTACGCAAGAAAATCGAACGTTTTTTGCTGCCGAAAGTAAATATATTGTTTATTTGAATAAAATGTTTGGCTGGAAAAGCTTTCTTTCGATTATTCTGCGTGTTTTTAGTGATAAGCAATTCTTTTGTAAACACGTTTAATTTGCATAAGCAGGTTGAAGTTTGATATACCAAATTTAATTTATGCGAAACACGCAAAAACACGCATATGCAGGAGTCAATGTTCTCACGGTTCTCGGCTTGTAGTGCTTGTAGCCGAGAACCAAGTAGTCGAGAAATACGGTACCTCAAACTTCTTTCGCTATGCTTTCGAACAGGACCTAAATATTTATATCTCACTTAATTCTTCAAGAGTATTTAAATTTTATTAACCTTATGCAAAGACCGCTTGCTTCTCAGCTCGGGTTCCTTATTATTTATTTTTATCGTTAATAGTCATGCCACTAGAAAACTAAAATTGTTTGTCTCGTATCGGAATTGACTCCTTCAGGCTGGTTGGAAGTAAGAAAACTAATAATACCGCTCGGAAAATTAAAAAAAGGAAACAGAATACAAACTACATGTGCATGAATCGAAGTGGTTCGTTGCAGCCAAGACGTTCTGACTTTTCTCAAATTGACGAGTCCGTCTTGTATATAATTTCTGCTGTGTTTGTTGCTCTGGAAATTTGTGCCACGGCTAAGTAAATGCAGGACTACAACGCGATTAAAATCCTGCCAGTCGTCAAGTATACAAAACGGCGTATTTGAAGTAAAGTTATGTTGATCGAGACTCGCGAAGGACAACACTTCAAAGCCCGGGGGTCGTATTACCATTTATAAGCCGTTTGTATGTGTCCTTCTGATATCAAAGGCAAGGGTTTCAGTGTCCCGGTGGCACACCCCCACCCAGCATCTCACAGAGTACCCCCACCTCTCCTCACACACTTGGACATCCACCAGATACCGTCTACCAGCACCGTTATTTTAGGTCTACAGCATAAACCGGTGACGTCAGTAACGTAACGTCATCGGTTAAAAAGAGATCTGGGCCTCGCAAACTATAAACACTCCGTGGACAAGAATAATAACTTCAAAACGGATTATATGATAGTCGAATTGTTTTCGCTTGTTATTTTTATTTTTGTGGATAGCTATTCTGAAAATATCGTAATATAACAACAACAACAAAACAATAGAATTTGTATTTATCCGAAATTTGACGAACGAATTCACTAAGAACGAAACTTCCTCGTAAATTAAATGCGACTCTATAAATTGGACGTCTAAATCAAATGTCGAATTTAATAACTTGAGTCGACCCAAATAGGTATTAAATTCGGCAAATGTAAAATTCGACGTTTAAACTGGGCCTAAAACTTTTCATCGTACGCAAACAAACTTGAAGCGCCCGTCATTTGCAAAACAAGTGCTAAAAAAGAGTAGTGTGCCAAACCTGGAAACTATTTCCGAATAAGCTTTTCTCGCCAACTTGTGGGGGGGAAGCCACGTATGCCGACCGAAAAGTACAGGACGCACCGAGCACTACCTAGGGCTGAGCTCCTTTGGTGGGGTGGGGTGAGGGCGTGAGATGCGTGAAGAGTATGGATTTGAGCAGTTTAGTCGACTGGGATAGGGTAGGGAAGTTAGAGTGTTTTGGTCTAGAATTGGCTATCATTTATGGAGAAGCTGATCAGTGGTATGAAGAATTTAGTCCAGAATAGGAATTGACACTACAATGGGAATTGATACTTCAATGGGAATTGACACTAGCATAGGAATTGACACTTGAATGGGAATTTGCGCTGGAATGGGAATTGACAGTAGAATGGGAATTGGGACTTGAATGGGATTGACACTAGAATTGGGTTGCAAAATACAGCTGCACATGGTCTGGTATAGATGTAAGGGTCTTAAAGCCCAAGCGGCACACCACCACCTAATTAATAGAGTAACCTCCCCCCGGGTTATAGCGGGGATTTCTTGGTAAAGGGGTTTTCCCCGTAGATACAATACAGAGGTCGAATATCGGGGGCAGAAGAGGGTGATAACTGGCTAGGTGATAACCAGACTTAACATACATGTAGTTATCATTCCTTAACATGTTTCTGGGAATTCTTTGTTCAGTGTTCACTGGACTAGAATCCGAAGAATCGTTTTTATGGTTGCTACTCCCAGGCGATTCTGAACAATTTTCATTTAACCCAGTATTCGTTAAGAAAACAATCTATAAAGCAAACGACTTTACAAGCAAACCAAATCGGTTGCACGTAATAGTTATCCAAGATTAATCCTTCAGAAGCAAGTTTATCCATGTTTTGGAGTTTTGACTTTCGCACCATGGAATTCAACATCATTCCAACCAAAACCATCAATAACTAGCAGTAAAAGACGCAAAGGTGTACCACCCACTTGGAGTTAAAATAACGCGAAAAGGATCGTAAAACTGTCTGTATAAAGTAGGCATCGATATCTCGCCGTTGATCAATAGCGAAGTGAAGTTGTCTGTGCAATGGAGAAATCAATATTTCGCCGTTGATATAACAAGGCAACGGGATTAGTTAAATTTATTGTCAAACAACAACTACTGTTTAAAATAAATCCGTTGTCTTCCCATACGAACCTTTGTAATTCAAATTCAAACTGTTGTAAGACAACACCACCTTATACGCCGATACCCTAGAGTCACGTTCGCGGCGTATGTCTCTTATCTTGAGCTTGGGCCGCCTGTGGTCTTCCTTATAAGCAGACGCATCTACCTTGCCTTTGTTCATCGGCGAGATACCAGTCTTCCTTATATACAGACGCATCTACTTCGCCGTTGTACATCGGCGAGATATTAGTCTTCCTTATATACAGACGCATCCACCTCGCAGTTGTACGTTGGCGAGGTACCAGTCTCTTTTATATTCAAACGCATCTACCCCGCCGCTGTACATCGGCGAGATTTAAGTCTTCCTTATATACAGACGCATCTACCTTGCCGTTGTTCATTGGTGAGAAACCAGTCTCACTTATATTCAGACGCATCTACCTCGCCGTTGTACATCGGCGAGATTTCAGTCTCCCTTATACACCCGTTTGAAAAAACGTTGTCGGGGGAAAAGTATAAACGATGGACAATGCGACACAATGGAACTCTGGGAAGATGACAGGTTGGCAAGTTTGTTACTGGATTTCATTTCTTGTTTTTCAAAATATTTTCTTTCCAAGATAGTTAGAGGCAAGATTAGAGAATAGAGGCAAGTTTTTACGCTTCCCAGAGCACCATTGGGTCGCGTCGTCAATGATCTACGCTTTTTACCCGACAACGTTTATTCATTTGAGTGTATACAGGCGCATCCACCATGCTGTTGTACATAGCGAGATACCAGTCTGCCTTATATACAGACGCATCTACCTCGCCGTTGTACATCGGCGAGGAGGCAGGTTCTATATTAGGTAACCTGTTTAATAATACATAATACGAAGTTGGAGAATTTTATCTCGTTCTATATATTGAAACAATCACATAATGTGTTTGCCTCATCACCTCGAAAGGTATAGGACGCATCGAGCACCACCAAGCGTTTAGCTCCTTTGGTAGGGTGGGGTGAGGTGCACCCTGGTAACAGGACTAGGTTATAAGAGGCTATTTAGTTATGTGCCGCTGTGAAGAGTATGGTTTTTAAGCAGTTTAGTCCGGAACAGGGTATGGAAGTTAGAGTGTTTTGGTCTAGAATACGGTATCATATTTATGGGGAAACTGATCAGTGGTATGGAGAATTTAGTCTGGCACAGGAATTGACCCCCAGTGAGTTACAAATAGGGTAGAGGTTTTTGGTGTCTAGTCTAAAATAGGGTTGTAAAATGTAGCTGACCATGGTCTGGTATAGGGTGGGGGTTTTGGAGTCTCAGCAGCAAATTCCTCTGTATTGCACTGTAGATACAATACAGAGGTCCAATATCGAGAGCAGAAGACGGCGATAACAAGACTTTGCGTAGTTGTATTCCTTTAGTGTGTTCCTGTAAGGTCTTCTTTGAGTATTCGTTAGAATGATTATTTTTCTTCCATTCCGATCACGTTTTCTCTTAATGTAATCTTTCGTTTAAGAATTTGAAAACAATCTGTCGGATTAAACGACTTTACAAACAAACCTGTGTGTATAGGGTACCTGCCGGTCAAAAGAGCAGCTCTTGTCGGAGTACAAACCGGTTGCACGTAATAGTTATCCAAGATTACTCCTTCAGATGCAAGCTTATCCATGTTTGGAGTTTTGATTTTCGCTCCATGGAATCCAACATCACTCCAACCCCAGTCATCTATAGCTATCAGTAAGATATGCAAAGGTGCACCATCAACTTTGAGCACAAATAACCCAAGCAGAATCGCGAAAACTGACGAATATTTGAACAGCATTTTGTGGACGTCACGGCTGGTAGCTTCGTTGTCTGAAGAAACCGAGAAGAAAGAGGTCCAGCGCTCCTTTCCATTGAGTGGTAAAATAAAGGAGCTTATATAGCATACATACTTAGTATAGCTGATACGTCTCAAACCGTTTTATATACGAAAGTCAACTTGTGAAGGATAAATACTGCAGATTTTATCTCACTCTCAAAGATTTACATGTTATCACGAAGGAAAATATTGCTCTCGTTTCCTGCGAACCTCTGACATGGGCAAGGATTTTGTTTTGTGCAATATCGTCACTTATACTAAAAATAGTCGCCTAGCATTCACATGAACAGTGGTACGATCCATGTTTTACCCAGATTTTACATTTAACGTAGTTTAAATTTATCTACGATCGTGGCCAATTCGTTCACGGACACTCCACCTTTTTTCAACCTTACCTTTGGCAATTTAAAAAAAAGGCGATAACTAAAGTCCCCCGAAATCATTTTACTAAGTCCTGTCCCCCGCAAACTCTAAACAATGTTAAGTATAGAAACTATACAAGATATCTGATATGTGTTGGACTCCTGACAGTCAACGTTGTCTAGGGGGGAGGGGAGTATTTATCATTGACGTTTTAGTAAATATTATGCGTAGTGTTCCAAACGTCCTGGCCAAGCTTGTAGGAATTTCGCCATCATTGCATTTTTATAATGCAAATTTTCAAAATTTCGACTTGAGGAAACTGTTTTTAATAGAATGTTTCCTTTGAGGAGGCGTTTTAGAGAGCCAAATTATTCATTGCATTGAAGGTGTCAGTGATGATGAAGGGTGGAAGTGTTCCATACCTTCGAAGAAATCACGCCTCCTCCAGCACCTGGCACACCCTTCTCAAATTGTGCAAGGCTTTAATTAGAAATGTTAGCTTTGTAATTTGATTTAGATTCCGTCATTTGCAATTGGAAACGAAGTCGCTCCCCTCGGAAACTACTTGTACCTGGGCGATTTAAGGTAGGTAGACCCAGTTTTTCACCAACCATACCTAATATCTTTGAACAGGAAATACAAAGATGCCTCAAACGGTATAGGTTAAAGTTTAAAAAAAGAGGGGTCTTTTCGAGATCGATGTAGCCATAGCAACACGGTGGCGTCATTGCTATTTTTACTTTTCCTTAATTTGTAAGAAATCCAGATATTCGTTTTCAAAGCTTTTTACAGGACTTGTAGTTCATGTAATTGTCTTCAGTTGTACCGATTTTAAACATCTTTTATGTGAGAGTTTTTGAGAAATTATTGATTGAAGTTTTTAGCTTCTGCTACTGAACAAACGAATCATAAACAATTATTTTCGCGTTCACGTTATTGGAAATCGGGTGAAGCGATTTCTTTTGTCTATTCCTGCAAGATAGCTGAAATCTCTAGAAACAATTTGAGGCCAAAGTTTTCTTTCTACGGTCAGGATAAATGTCAGTTTGAGGAACAAGAAAAGAATTGTTTATAATTCGTTTATTAACACAACAAAAACACTCGGAACAAGGACATCACCAAATATAAAAATAACCACCCCACGGACGACATCTCGTGGTTGTTGACGTTTGTTTGTTTGTTTGTTTGTTTGTTTGCTTGCTTGTTACGGAAAATATTTTCGAATTGTTTCTGCAAGAAGTGTTTTGTATTGTATTTGCCAAAAGTTTTTTCCTCGGGTGGTTAACGAGTTGTCACTTTTCGAAACAATATAAAAAATAACAATAGAAAAAATTTTAAAATTGATTACATCATACCGAAAATATTACGTAGGGCAAGCTGTCAACAAATCAATTAAACTACGAAGCAGCTCGCTTACAACACAATGACAAAAACACCTATACTAACAGATCATCGAAGAGCAAAAAATATCATAGTAATCTAACGCTATATCTCTTGAATTTTGCTGCAACACTATTACTGAAATATTACAGAGTAGTAAGAAATCAATGATAAACGACACAGACGACACCAGGTTTTTCTCTAACCAGCCCAGCAGGAGCCCACGGAGACTCTACTTGTCTGATAGCCGTTAGATCATCCTAAAATAACAACAGAGTAACTATTAAGACAAAATATCCTCTACACAGCCCGCGAATAGAGCGAGGTTTCTTTCTAGAAAATACCGAAGATCAATTGCACCTGACCAATTCTACACGAGAGCTCACGGAAATACCCAGAGGAATGTGCTTAAATCACCACATTATCTCGTAGTTACTATAGCAACCAAGAAATAAAAATCAATGCCTTACGTTAGAAGGTCAAACAGCACCTCCCTGAAGGCTTCTCTGGTTGGTTGACATGAATTTGTGGCTTATTATAAGTTTTTGACATGTAAAAGTTATCCAGTTCATGGTCAGTGTTATCGAAAATGTCGTACACAAGTGTTTTTCAATAATATCAAATTAAACGAAAAGCTAGCGTAGCGTAGCAAGTGTAGAAAGTGTAATAAGTGCAGCAAGTGTAGCAAGCGTATTACGTTTTGCAAGTGTAGCAATCGTAGCAATTGTAGTAAGCGTAGCAACTGCAGTAAACGTAGCAAGTGTAGTGAACGAAGTAACTGAAGTAAAAGTAGCAACTGTAGCAAGCGTAGCAACTGCAGTAAACGTAGCAAGTGTAGCAATTGTAGTAAGTGTAACAAGCGTGACAAGGGTGTAGCAAGTGTAGCAATTGTAGCAAGTGTGACACGCGTGACAAGCGTGTAGCAAGTAAAAGTGTGGCAAGTGTAACAAGTGTAGCAAGCGTAGGAAAAATCACGAAATTAACTTGTCGTGGCAAATACAAACTTGGGGAAACCAATCATACAACATTTTGGTAAAGCAAATATATGAAATCAAATAAAAGGATTCCAGTTTACAATTTGAGCAAACGTGCACTGAAAAAAAGCTCATGTTCACATTTTAAATAACTGAACACTTTATAAATTTCCAAATATGTCACTGTAAAAGCAGTTTTAACTGTATGGTAGTACAATTTAAAGAACACTACCAAGGAGTTCTCATATATCATGAAAGTATCCGTAAGTCTGTAATTTTGTCCTTCATTTGACAGTTAGTAGAACTCATTTGCTATCGCTACACTTACTACAGGTCTAGGTTTGCTACGCTTGCTACACTTGTTACACTTGCCGATGAGTAATGATGCACGTAGCATCGAATTGCCTTTCTTAGGGGCTGTTTACATGGAGGAAGGAAGATCCTAGCGCTAGGAAGATCCTAGAAAGCGAAACAAATTTTCGTTTGGTTTACATGCAAAAATTTCGCTCGGGGTTGTTGCTGGAAATCAAATAAAACTGTCGGTCTTTAGCACCTAAACGCCCGGCTAGCGCTGCCGCCATATTTGTTTTTCTGTCCCCAGTACTAGGATCTTCCGAGCGAAGTTAGTTTACATGGTGCTAGGATCTTTCTAGCACTAGGATCTTCCTGTCTCTCAGCTAGGAAGATCCTAGTGCTAGAAAGATCCTAGCGCTAGGGCCAAGTACAACATTTTGCATGTAAACTGAATACAGAAAACATATGGCGCTAGGATGATTCGCCTTCTAGGATCTTCCTAGCGCTAGGATCTTCCTAGCTCCATGTAAACAGCCCCTTATTTAACCAATCAAATGCTTTGCCACGCTGGCTACACCAATTAGCTGCTCGACCAATCACAAGTGACGTTCCAGGAGCTGCTATTCTACTGATGTAAGAGACCCGCAGGAAACAAGAGTTGGTGATGACATGAAAACCTTTATAGCTAGAAAAAGTCTACAATATTTATCCTTTAAAAGTCGACTTTCGACCTCACTCGCATAAGCGTTGGAAAACATTTTGAGAGGTACCGGCTTATTATATACATGTTATATAAGTTCCTTTATTTCATCACTCACTGGAAGAGGAGTGCCGGACTACATAATGCGCTTTGAATATTCTCCAGTTTTCGCGACTTTGTTTGCGTTATTTGTGCTCCAAGTTGGGGGTGCACCTTTGCATATTTTGCTGATAGTTATAGATGATTGGGGTTGGAGTGATGTTGGTTTCCATGGAGCGAAAATCAAAACCCCAAACATGGATAAGCTTGCGTCTGAAGGAGTAATCTTGGACAATTATTACGTGCAACCGGTTTGTACTCCGACAAGAGCTGCTCTTTTGACCGGCAGGTACCCTATACACACAGGTTTGTTTATAGAGTCGTCTGACTTGATAGATTGTTTTCAAAATTCTTAAACTAAAGTGTACACTAAGATTTACGTGATCGGGAGCGCCGAACACGAATAACTATTAAAGACTAAAAGAATACTGGGTTAAGATAGAAAATGACTATTGTACAGACTCGCTTAACAATAACAACCTTGAAAACGAATCTAGTAGCCAGTGACAATATGGACAAGGAAACCTGCGGATTATCAAAGACGGGCCCTTCCAAACAAACGCCCACAGTTGGCAGCACCCAGGTTCATTAACTACGTGAATTCTTAACCGTTTTTTAAAAATATTTTTTCTGTTTGTTATTATATAAAAATTTTGCGAGATCTGTTTGGAAATTGCAAAACAACCCGCAAAAATTTCATACCAAACTGTAATTGCTAGAATTAAACGATAAAATTCTCCCACCACCCTTGTATTTTAGTATTTTCAGTATTTTAAACTACAGTAATAAATGGCATGCGTTTTATAAAATTGCGTTACCTGCATGCTTCGGTAACTACTTGACCAGAGGTGATCTTTAGCGAAACGTCCGGGAAAGGCTTCTCTTCAAACAAATCTTCTGCACTTACACAAGTCTAACTTTGTGCTGTGTTCACCGTTAAATGTTTTGATTCGACAAGATTAACCCAGTGTAGATTCTAGTGTATATATACCCTCTTTATACGAGCTAGGTTTGAAATGCATGAATTGGCATATACTCTCTGACCACAATGATAGACGTTAAATTACACGGTCATAACAAAATAAATTCCAAATTTTACTTGTAATTTACTTTCTGGTTTACCCTGAAAAGGCTCCAAAAAGGTTCAGCTAGTCCTAGGCCCTAAATGTACGTCTCATTGTTTTCGGTTGCCGACATTCGCATAAGCCTTCTCCCTCAGGAAAACGCTACATTATGTCGTCGAAGAATTATTTGGATGTTTTGATCCCGTGAGAGGGTAATCATAGCATTTTTACAATAATAATAATTTTACCAGTAATACGTAGAGTACATTAGTGATTACTATACAAAAATGCAGAACAGTAAACTAAATTAGAGACCGATTGTCAACAAATAATCTCAAAGTACAGTTGGGATAGTACTAATCACGTATCACATTTATTTACTGAATATGTATTTGAAAGCAAGCTAAAGGACGACAAAAATTGCACATGTATACATAAAGCAAGAAAATTTTAGACGGCAGCGATAGAAAAACTCAAAAATTATTATATTATCAGAAATTTTGCCACTTATTCAAGTATGTGTCGAGACAGTCCATCATCTCCACAGAATCATGGCTTCAAAAACCCATATACATTTACCATTCAAGATCATCAGTTAAGATTCATGAGTTAAAAAAGTTTGGATGATAATAGATAAAATAGACATTTATCCCGTGGAGTTAAAGAAAGAAAAAAAGGAAAAATGTTTAAGCCTTTCACTCGATCAAACCGGTGGACAGACAGGTGGCATGGCTTTTAGCAGGTCAAATCTTCGGTTGGAAATTTGGTGATTTGACGTTGATCGTCTAGAGCCTGTTTACAAGGAGGTAGGGTAACCGTAGCGCCAAGGTTACCCTAGCAGCCGAGGCAAAGTTGTCCGGGTTTACAAGCAACTTTCCCAGGTAGGATACCCTGCTACCATGCAGGGACACTTGATTTGTCTCCATAAATAAAACTCACAAAGGAAAATTACTTCAGCGCCAAAGCTGATTTTTGTCTGTACAGTTATCAGCTTAAGGAAGTTTCCATTTCAACTCCCAAACCAACAAATAAGTTATCCCACCTGCTAGGGTAACCCTTGCACTTTAACAGGAGAAGCGAAAGTGTGGGGGCTAGGTTAACCCTTCTGCTAAGGTTACCCGGGCACTAGGGTTACCCAACCTCCTTTCAGGCAAGACAATTTTCTCTCTATACGTAACCAGGTCTATCAAAAGGCACAAGCGAGTAGCTACAAAACCTACCAACATGTTGTGGGGTAATGGACAACCTCATTCCCATGGCGTTTCTGTAGATTGGGAAGGAGGTTGTGCGATGGACTAGCGTTCCATCCAGGAAGGAGTAGTGCTGAAACCAAATTGCCGACATACATGTCGCTACAAGTCCTTTCTTGTTTAATCTTTTTTGATTGGACAAGGAGTATACGTGATTTCCTACCTTGAATTAAACAGCGTTATCCCTCACACCTCCTTCCTTTCTCGGACCTCTTTAAACATCTTTAAGATAGCTTAGGTTCATGTGCAAAATTTAGAATTTATGAATATTGTTGCCAGGGCTACAGCGTGGAGTAATACGTCCCGACGAGCCGTATGGACTGCCACTTCAGTTTACTACCTTACCACAGAAACTCAAGGAAGCTGGTATGAACCTAATTAAATCAAACTACATTGGAACCTCGTTGACCACCGACGGGTCCAAAGTCTGGTCTGGTCACTTTTAAGGAGTATTAGGAAGCTAAGCTGTAAAGACGACGACCATAACAAAAATAACTGAAAACAGAAATCTGTGTTACTTGGACTTCTTCGTGATTATTTCAACTTGTTCAACTTATACTGTGTGACCGAATTTTTCAGGAAACGAAATGCAACGAACCGCGATTAAGTTGGGAGAGAAAATGAAACTCACTGTCGTGTACCCGTCCTCCATGAAATTTTGAAACTGGTCATTTCATGTCGTAAGTTTTGAAGACGAAGGTAAAAAAAGAAAAAAAGCACCAATATGTAAAACGCACGCGCAGAAGCATTGTTTCTTTAATTAAACCTTTTCTTAGGGCCGTTCTCGATGCTGTCGTTGTCATGCTCGCTTAAGCTCCCTAAAGTCATAGTATGCTAGCCTGGAAGGAAGGGAAAAAGGGAGCAAAAAAAGGAAGGAGAAATAACTTGTCCTTGAAATGCAGTTTTTGTCCTCATTGCTTAAGCTAAAGGGATCGTCACAAGATTCCACTGTACAACATGTTAATCTAAGGACACCTCCTGTCTGTGACAACTAATAATAGTTGAACTCTTGCTATTAGAGAAATTACACGTCTATCATACCTAATTATTTAATAGCTGGGCGACCACTGAGTCGCATTTGTGTAAGCAGTTGGGAAAAGGAAGTTAAAAAAAAGTCAGGCTTGAACGGGCCTCGAAAGTATGAAACTGCAATAGTGGTTCAGCTCTCTTACAAACTGCTTTGTGATTATAATTATTCATATATCCTCCTTCATATACTCATTTTTCACGAGTATATTACGAACTGGCAATATAACCAGTTCCCAGTTGACTCGAAACCTCAGTTAGTAAGATTACGCTGCAGAAGAATTGCTAAATAAGACGTCATGCTGTTACGGACTTTTGATCTTTATTAGGGAAATCAAAGCCAAATCGTGGTCAAACTACGAACAGTCTCTCTCTCCGTGCACGGGTAGTCGAGCGAGAAGAACACGCTAACCCTTTAAGCCCCAATATCAGCATGCATTTTCTCCTCACTGCTCTTCATATATTTGTTATGGTACTAGTTGGGAGAATTTGCATAAATATCAAGTCATCTTATGTTTGATGGTCGTTTCCTTCATTCCCTAGGACCTGTATGATTGATCAAGTAATGAGATTATAGGGAGAAATTAGATGCTTGTCACTGTTGGGGATTAAAGGGTTAAGCTAAGGCATGTGAAGATTGGCTGCAGACCAGAGGCGCGACGTGCTGGTGGGGAGACATTTGCAAAATGGTCAGTCTAAGATCCCCTAAGCATTATGTGTTTGACAACTCCGGGGCACCCTCTTCGCTCTATTCGTTAAAGTTCTTTTCAATACCACTTCTGTCTTATTACTTCATGACAGGGTATTCAACACATATGGTTGGAAAGTGGCATCTTGGGTTCTTCAAATGGCCTTACACCCCAACGTACCGTGGTTTTGATTCATTTTATGGCCTTTACACTGGCCATGCCGATCACTATACATATGTCAATCGAGGTTTTCTTGATCTACGTGACGACAAGAAGCCCATAAAACCCGTAGAAGACAAGGAGGGGGCGTATTCAGCGAGGCTTTTTACTGAGGTTATTTACCCATTTTATATGTATTACTGATTCAACTTTCTGAACCCTGTTTCTAAAAGCTTGTTAGCGTACGCGCGCTTGGCAAGATAGCCTACGCAGGCTAAAAGCAGGTTAAAATCGTGAACAACTTTTAATCCCTGATACCACAAACATTGTACCGCCTAATCCCTCATCCCTCGAAAACCTCTGATCCATAGCTTAAGTCTTGTCCTCTGTCTCGAACCGGTGGACTCCCTCTCACCCCTTTTTATTCCCCATATCTCACTCTCACCGCTAACCCGATATAACTCGTTACGACGTTCACGTCATGGCGACATGGAATCAAAATCCCATAATGAGCAGCACAACATAATCAGCTATCCACATCAGGCTTGCATAAAACATCGATGCCTTTTGAAGTAGATAACTTGAGAGAAAGGTTAAAAGATCAGTTCTTTGCCTAAAGTTTTCCAAGCCCAGGCTCAGGAATTCTTTGGGGAGTTCGTTGAAATTCTTTCTGGGTTGGCATTCAGCAGTTTTCTTCAATGCAGTTGGTCTTCTCTGTCGTCTTCTAGGGCTAGGGAGAAGTGTTCCAAGTTAATTATGTTCTGTGTGCTTGTCAGAAGTGTAACGAGTTATAATTTTTACCGTTATTTTCAGTTTTTGTATCCATCCCTGCTTACTTCGAAAATCACACAGCTTGATTCCTTGCCCCTCGAAAAACCGCCGCCGTTCTCTAATTCCAAACACCTCGTCACGAGCCTGGCTTCGTGCACTATTAACTTTTGATCGGAGGAAAAACCAGTATCTGAGGTCCTCTATGAATTCACGAGCTGAATCTCTTTTAAGTATATTATCAATAACTGTATTATGTGCCTATTCTGCATTCCCACACAAAAAAACTACGTAACAATTCCCTTGATTGAAAAGGACGTAGCCCTGGGCACTAAATTAGTAATTAAATGATTATCAGGTGACAGACCTATATGCTTTAGCAATTTGGAAATAATTAGTTTTTAAAATTAAATAGCACCTTTGTAATTTACACTAGTCCTTGTACCCATTTTCAATACTCCTTTGTTCTGTATCACGAACTCTGTTCTACACTGGACATATATGAACTTATATGCGCATATTTTAAGTACTATTTTTACATCGTACGCTGATGAAGGAGCTTAGCTCCAAAAAACGTTTCGTACAATTACGTGCACTTAGTAATCCTAGCTTAAGAAAACCAATACACAGATTTTGAAATTAAACTTTCTGATTGCAACGTTGAACGAAAACCACAGCCTCTTCTAATTCAGGAATGTTACAAATATATTTTGCGTTTTCTCTTCAGCAAGCAAAGAACATCATCCAATCCCATGATGCCCTAACACCCTTGTTCTTGTATCTATCATTTACAAATGTACATTCGCCATTACAAGCACCTAAAAAGTACCTGGATAAGTACCGAGATATTAAAAGCACGAGCAGAAGACGTTACGCAGCAATGGTTGATATTGTGGATGAAGCAATAGGGCATGTTACCGAAGCCCTGAAGAAGGCTGGGTGAGTAGCCCTTAGTACAACCTGAAAGAGGACTGTGTCAGCTATATTTAGTAACACTTTGAAAAGCCAAACGCCAATTTACATTAATGAAAACTCTTAAATGAAATGGTTCGGCTTTCTTCAAAGACAGTGTGCTAATGCACTGAAAATCTTAAAGGGAATCTCCACTGACTGTTATCTCAAATTGACGTAAAATTTGGAGATAAAGCCTAAATTCCAATTCCTTAAGTTAGCACTGAGTGGAGAAAAAGTTTTAGTGTACCAAACAATTGGACATCAATACTACCTTTTTTCGTTAATGAATTTCCCGCGCGCTGCCATTTTTAATGTTTGTGAAGTCACACGGTTGCCCATATTGTTGCATACAAAAGAAACTTGCTTCTTAACAATAGTGGCAACCATATGACGTCATAAGAATTCCAAATGGGAAATTCAAAAGTGAAAATAGGTGATATTCGTATCGTTCTTTTGGTACACAAAAACTTTTTTCCACTTGTCAACTTAAAGAATGGAAAGTTAGACTTTATTTCTAACAATTAGACGTCAATCTGCTTTAAGGTTACTCTGGACCTTCGCGTGTGTCCTCCCGTGTCCTCCGGGAAAACATTTGTATGCGCGCCATTTTAAAGGAAAGCATGGAAAACTATATATCGTTGGAAAGCTTAAAAAATGTAGATTTCGAAAACAAATATGAATTCCGTTTTTTTTTTAATTCCACAAAAGAAAATTGCAAAAATGACCGCGAAAATGACCATGCGTCATTCCGGGAAATAAATGAATTAATAGGGTACCAAAATACGGCAGATTTCTGTGAAATTTGGCCTGAACATTCCTTAGATGTTGTGAGACAAAGTGTGTCGGGGATTTTTGAAATTTATAATATTTCACCCGTGGCGATCTTCAATGCAACGCCCATTGCGCATTCTTTGCCACTCGAACTTGACAGATTAATTAAAAAGAACCAGTCAGAATATCGAAAATGCCGGACACACTTTTGATGACTGATCCTTTGTGATGAACACTATTATACTCTATTAATTCAATTGAATGACACATGATCATTTTCGTGGTTGTTTGCGATTTTCTTTCGTGGAATTGAAGAAACCGGCAATTTATATTTTTTTCCGAAATCTACATTTATTAAGCTTTCCAGCGATATATAGTTTGCCGTGTTTTCCTTTAAAATGGCACGCATACGAATTACTCCGGACCTTCGCGAAGGTCCGGAGTAACCTTAACAGTGGAGGTTCTCTTTAATAGGTGTCTTTTGGCCACGGATGGCCGGGATCAAAATCGATTGCAACATGAAAACGTTGGGCCAACTTTTTTAAGTTTTGCGATAGTGTCTTGCAAAAAGCCTCAAAGAACTCATTATGGTATGCTCTTCTTGCCAAAATTCTCTTGATGTCTTTTAGGAGCATTTAGTGAGTGAATGTGTTTTTTCATATTTTAAACACAGTTTTGACAAGCGCTAGTAAATTCCTCGTGTCGTAATCGCTTTAGTTACCATATAGTTGATTTTTCAAGCCCCGGAATTGTCACATAGCTAAATAAAACTGTGGAGCGATTCTGAAACTGGTCTTCCTGATTTTTTCCCATGTGTGACCTGTAAACATGTGATGCATCAATGAAAAAAGCGTGGTTTTAAGATGCTCCTTTTTAGTCTGACCAGAATCCGAGAAAACGGAGAGAAGGCTAAGGCAAATAGTGAGCCAAAATGGCGGCATATTTGAAAGTTTTATAACTTTAAAAAAAATCGCATTTGTGCAAAATTGCAAACTGTTTTCAAAAAAAGCTCTTTTGGTGATTTAAGGCATGGGCACTCAAATAATTGATTGAGATTTATATATGTGAACAGGAAACGATTTATGCAATCCTTATACTTAGCTTTGCTTTCCTTTCAGTCTTTGGGATAACACCTTGTTGATTGTGTCAACTGATAATGGCGGCGAACCGCGGTATGGTGGATACAACTGGCCCCTCCGTGGAAAGAAAAATAGCCTCTGGGAGGGAGGGGTTAGGGGAATAGGCTTTGTTCATGGAAAGAGGTTGCAGAGGACTGGGGTCAAGTGCAAAGAACTCTTTCACGTGACAGATTGGTACCCAACCCTCCTCCACTTAGCAGGTGGTATTATTTTGTTTGTTCACTCTTTTTTTCAACATAACTCACTTTTTCCTATACATTTAACTACTTGTCCTTCGAGTAACTTGTCCTTTGAGTGTTTTGTTACTTAGCTGAAGTTTCGTCACCGAATGCTGCTATAAGATGGGATTCCTTTAATGTGTCTTTAAAATCGGCTATGGTTTTTTCGCGTTCGTCAGAAAGCATTGTATTTGTATTGTGTACATACATTGGGAATTTTGTTCCCAGTTCATGTTAACACATGCATGATCGGGAACACTGTTCCCAATGCATTTTTGTGGCTTTATATGTGATTTCCAAATCTTTTATGTTCACTTTAAAGTTAAAGTTCCGCATTAAGCGTCCAAGAACACGCCTTTTTCTCGGCAGCTTAATTTTAGAGAAAAATCCGTAGAACAAACTTTCAAAAACAAAACCCGCAGCAACCCAACAGTTTTCCCACCTCCCAGCTATGCCACGCGAACGTGCAAAAATAACACGGGCACCAACTTTTGTTCAGACATTCAATGTGCCCTGTCACACCGGAGAGGACTGAATACGGCATTTTGCACTGAACCAAGCTGGCTACAACTTTTAAATTGTAGCACATGCGCGACTCGCGGGGTGTCATTTAAATTTCGTCATCAAAAAATGTAATCAGAACATGAACCAACCAGTGAGAGGTTGTGTTAGATGGTCGACATCGTACTAACAACAGCTCGTCATGAAACATACAATGTTTATTCACTCGAAACACCCCCTCTCGTTAAGGCTCTCCTCCCTCGGCATTCCCCGCCACAGAAATGTTAAAAAAAAACCTAAGTTAATAGATTGGGGTTTTACTGACCAGCTTGGTTACTCAGACTTTTATGGTCTCCTTTAGACCTTCAACGCTTCACTTCAACTAACACTTACACAAACAACCTTACAGGCCAAAGAAATACAGGTTTTAATAAATGTTCAAGCCGAGTTTTAGAATATACAGAATAAAAAGACGACAACCACATTTATTAGTAACTCCCTCCCCAAAATAACAAAAAAAACAAATAACTGAAAAAGCAAAGCAGTTATATGGCAATTGGTTTACGTATTTTCGGCTTACAATGTAGTAAACTTATGAAAAAATATTTATTTGTTTTGTTGTTGTTGTTGTTGCTGTTGTTCTCCTGCTGAAGGTATTAGCGAAGATTCCTCGGCTCTACCATTGGATGGTTTCAACATATGGAGCAGTTTATCTGAAGGAGCGGCTTCACCCAGAACAGAAATTCTACTCAACATTGCTAAGTCTGGAACTGCAATTCGCAGTGGTGACATGAAGCTGTTGATGAACGTACCTAATCACTCATGGTACCAACCACCAGAATTGGACCCCGAGACTAAACAAGAAAAAAAACCCGAGATTAAACAAGTCAACATGGTAGTTACCTTCTTGTCCTAGGGATCGGTCATTATTTAGCGCCTAGGGAGGGGGAGTGCGGACCATTTGGGGCAGGGGTGTTCCCTCGATTTCACGTTTAACGAAAGCGGGGATCACTGAGTGAAGCTAAGAAAGAGAGATGGGTGTGACAAATCTCTTTTATTTACATCTCGTAGCACGATAACGAGTTTCATGCAGAGATTTATGCCATGACAGCTTCAGCGTAGTGAAGTATAAATTAAGTGCGTATAAATTAATTAATATGTTTAAAGCGCTTGGCAGTTTTAGATGCATTTCCAGACTATTAAGAAGAACCAAATATAAAAAATTTCACAGGGGATCATGCCCCTGGACCCCCCTAAACGGTTTGATCAAGATATTGTTTTCGCCCCCCACCCCGCCCCCCATCCTCTCCCATAGCTGCTACCTTTTGTTGGTGAGCTCCATGCTTTCAGGCTTCAGCTTTGCACCGCTTTTTTCTGCAATTTTCGCATCATAGGCATAGACATAGATTCACACTTTTTGCAAGATCCGTAAGATATCAGGCTCAAAAATGATGTGAAAAACTAGTTTATGTTATTTCAGTATCAAATATTTCGCCAGATATAAATTCTGCGTCGTATTTGTAAGTTTTAAACTTTACTGAGAGGTTGTCTTCAGTTTTCCATACGTTAAATTTGTGTCTTATCAAGTTTCCGACATTTGTACATGGAAAACGTATAAGAACCGAGAAATAACGACCAAGCTTCTTTCATATCAAAACTCTCCGATCCCTCCCCTTCCCCCCCGGCGATAAATAATGACGGGTCCCTTATTTTGTTCGTATTTCTTTTGTGGAGGGGAGGGAGGGGCGGAGAAGGGATTATTCTGGAATATGACTAGTCTCAATAGACGGCATTTGTGTTCAGTATAACGAAGTTCCAAGGGGAGATTGGTTAAGTCGGGGTCTCCCTACGCAGCCGCTCTTAGGGTCGTCATGCAACGACCCTAAGAGCAGCTGCGTAGGAGACTAGAGTTAGCCGGGCTGAAGCAAACGTTCCTTTTTTGGCAACTTCGTTATATAAAGGGTTCGTTATATATGGTTCCTCGGTACTTCGAGCACACGGCATAGCGCTAAAAGAGGGCGTACCAGTATTTGAAAAAAAACGACAGCGAGACTTGCAACTCTCAGCAATTCCGTTCTCGTTTCTCCTGAGGCTTTACAAGTAAAGTGATGTACGCAGGTTGTGGCATCAGAGTGACTTTTGCAAAAGGCACACTGAAAAAGTTGATCCTGAATTTGGAATTCTTGGAGGCAGGGCAACAACGCCAACAAAACAACTTCTATTACATCACACTGAAACAAAAATACATTGTACTGACTTGTAGTTAGCTTCACCCTCTGAACTTCCTCCGAGTTTGTTATGCCTATTTTGCCAGATGTCAGGACTTTTGAAACTGATGTAACTGCATTAGTCAACAGCTTTTTCACTTATATTTTATTTTTCGCCTTCAGAAATCTCCTGAAAAAATAACAGTTGCTCTTTACAACATTACTGCTGACCCAACTGAGCGGGTAGACCTCAGCGAGACGCTACCGGATGTGGTGGAAGAGTTAAGCGATAGAGTGCAGTATTATATGAAAGGAGTTGTTCCTTCCGGGAAAAAACGCGCTGATCTGAAGGCAAAGGAAATGGCGCGTGAGACAGGGTACTGGGGCCCTTGGAGAAGCTAAAGCGTTTTAGCAGCGGACGGTGCCAATACGGTTTTCGGGTCATTTTTAATTAGAATAAACTGAAACATTAACAACAACAACAACATCAACAGCAAATACAGGATCTGTGCAAACCTGCTCTCAGAGTCATTAGAACGAGGCTGAACAGTTCAAGTGTGTTTGAGCAGTGACGGATACAAATTCGGTTTTCGTGGATCATTTTTAATTTAATAGGTGTTGAGCCAGAAATAGAAAAAGCAATCACACGTTTTTTAAAACTGAAAGCCAGCACTCGCACAACCTCGTTTTAAGTCGGGCAGCTGCGATCATTTGCAATGATTTGTGGCCCTCATCAGACAGCACGTGAAGAATCATTTGCTTGACAGCTCAGTTAGCTCAGTTGAGGAAGGTTTTATCCATTTCACCACGCAGTTCTTTTTCAGTTTTTTTTTTTGAATTATTTAACAAGTGAATAAATATGATAAAAACAGAGAGGTCAATAAAAGGAGCATTTGAAACGGTCAGTACGTATTCTTGGGAGTAGATTTTTGTGGCCATGTTGTGTACCCCTTTCAACTAGTGGAAATGTCAAATGGTGATAAAATTCAAATTATGACTACTGTACGTAGTGAGACCTGAGACCTCTGAAATTATCTTGGACGGCTTGTGATCTTCCCTTTCCAAAACGGGAAACTGACAGAAGTGACGACATCATTATTATTTTCCCGCCAATTTTTACGTTTGCCGTTTTCAAGGCGAGAAGGACTGTTTCGCGTTCGCCAAGCATGAGTATATATTTGAAGCTTTTGAGTTGTTTTACTACAATTTCCAGCCTGTGCTCAAGCTCACTAATGTATTATTCATTCTTCTGTGTGAAAAAAAACAAGTTAAACGTCGATGATTAAGCAAATAGGAAGAAAAATTACTAAGAAGCAAGTTGTTGTTGTTGTACGAGTCTGTCCGAAACAGTGTCTGAACCTGTCCTAAATAAGGTATGGTTATACGATTGTCGTCATGAAATCTGGTCTATACAGTGTTTAGCTATCCATGATCGGAGACGTTCGCCTATCCGGCAAAACACTTTAAATTGTGTCAAACAAGAAAGTGTGTACTTTGTCCAGTTTGTCATAAACTGGGTCTCGCTGATGGTCGCAAGATCTTCGGTATTCCCAAGAGAGGAACTTCGCTGTATCATCGGGCTATGTCAGAGACACTTTTGCTATTGCCTGGATACGAGGCAGCCAATTAACTCAGTTGATCAATCCGAGAAAAGGCTCCTCTGTGTTGGCAATTTGGTTTCTGTGGCTTGGAGATACTTCGGTTATTATTACTCTTTCCTGGAGAGAAGGTTTGTCCATCACATTACCTCACAACATGTTGATAAGTTTCCTAACGGTTGGTCCTAGGATTAAAATTTAACGGAGGTCCGACAAGGTCCAACATCGGGAGTAGAAGAGGGCTATAACAGGACTTAAGATGTTTATCATTCCTTGAGTGTTTTCCTGTGACGACCTCGTTCAGTATATATTCATCGTTCCTTATTGTTACTCTACCAGAATCGTTGTCATGTTATTCTTAATGTGAGTCTGCACATTTGTCATTTTCTATTTTAGCCCAGTATTCTTTTAGTTTTTAACTCGTGAATGTAATTCACGAGTTCTTGGAGTGGCCTGATTTGGACTCTCTCGCTCAATATGTAAACTCTATACTTCATATAAGCCACGGCGAGTGATTGGACGAATGGAGTCACGTGAAATCATTCGTCCAATCACATGTCGTGGCTTATTGAAGTATAAAGTTTACATGACTGAACCGTCTACTTGATCATCAGTAAACTTTATACTTCATATAAAGTTATTCAAGTGTCGTCACAAGCAGGGGATTGTATAAACGAAGAAAATGGCGCTGCGGGAGGATCAGTCCTACATTTTCAAGATGTATTTTTTCTACCATTAAATTGGAAATACACGTTATGTTTATTCACACAATTTACAAAAACACATAAATTATTAAATACAAAAATTATAAAGTACTAAGATTCGAATGATTGTAGGTTCGGTTCCGCCCTCAAATAGCAGAAGCTAATCAAGGCGGGCGGAGCTACATGGGTACGGCAGTCACAATTACATAAGGATAATTAAATACAATAACTATTACAATTAAAATTAAGATACTTCTATTTTGGGGCTGAAAATGGAAAGGAAATACCCTGAGGAATAATCGAACGCCGAACAAGAGGACATGAGGCCCTGTTAAAGCGACGCAAAGCCATTTCGTATTGAGATTCTTTTGATTTGCAAAAGATAACCTAAAGTTTCCTCCAAAATTAAACTGAACCACGGACTTCAAATAGATTTTACAAGACCTGGGTAAACGCTACAGTACGGTAAAGGTTGTTTTCAAATGTTAATTTACTTTCTAAAAATTGTTTAACAGATCGTTTGATACAGATTTCTACAATTTTTGCGATTTTGTTCACAAAGCTTCTCCGCTTAACCGGTCTCCATGAAGCGATGTGAAGTGTCTGCCAAAATTACATGCATGTGTGCACGTACACAAGAAAATTAAAGTTAATGTATTGTTTATTGGAATGAAATTTTTGGCTGGGAAAACGATTATTCTGTCTGTTTTAAGTGATAGTCTGGTTTAGGAAGCAATGTTTTGTAAGTACAGACTAATTTGCGTAAGCGGGTTGAAATTTGATACAAGGGGCTCCCACCAACTGCGGAAAATTTCAACAATTTTGGTTTGCAAGGTTGTTTTCTGCCTAATACTTGATACGTAACCATTAGCTTTTTTTATCAGAATATATTAATTTACCAATTCTTGTGTAAAAAGAAGTTAATTTAAGAAGCCAACGATATTATCTGTTGTTTTTTGTGGAAAAACGTACGCAAAACTGATGGCACACACGCAAATCTTTTTCTGTTCCGATTTCTTGGTCTATTCCTCGATTTATAGAACTAAAAATCCGCTCTGCTCTAATAATCGCTTAAGATCTCACTACACGCAGCAGTATAAAATCTGCTTTAAAATTAGCCTCAAAATTAGCAGTCCTCCATTCACGAGTTGGCTATTAGCCCCTTTGATTAATCGTTATTCTGCTTCCAGGCTAGATCACGTATTTCTTAATGTAAACTTTAAAAACAATCTTTCAAGTCTAACGACTTTACAAACAAACCTGTGTGTATAGGGTACCTGCCGGTCAAAAGTAAACTGCGAGTAGTCTCTAATTTTGGCGATGGCGATTGTGGGGCGAGCGAAATACACACGCGCGCGCGAAAGTTCGAGGAGACGCGAAAATCTAATTTTCGGCGCTCCCTTCGCGTCGCGTCTCCTCGAACTTTCGCGCGCGCGTGTGTATTTCGCCCGCCCCACAATCGCTATCGCCAAAATTAGAGACTACTCGCAGTCTAGGTCAAAAGAGAACTTCTTGTCGGAGTACAAACCGGTTGCACGTAATAGTTATCCAAGATTACTCCTTCAGACGCAAGCTTATCCATGTTTAAGGTTTTGATTTTCGCACCATGAAAACCAACATCACTCCAACCCCAATCATCTATAACTATCAGCAAAATATGCAAAGGTGCACCACCAACTTGGAATACAAATAACCCAAACAGAGTCGCGAAAACTGGTGAATATTTGAATCGCATATTGTAGACGACTGGCTACCGGGTAGCTTCGTTGGCAGTTGAAGCGGGGCATATAAAAGGAGTTCGGCACTCCCTTTTCTGTTGCATGATAAACTAAAGAGGTTTATATAACACGCATATCATGAGCCGATACGTCTCACAATGTTTACAGACGGTCATGAGAATATGCAGGGGCATAGCTACCTGTACGCACGTACGCACGTGCGTACCTGAAAAAATGTCGAAGGTTAAAAGAAACACGAAACGAAACAAAACAGCAGAAATTTAAAACAAACGGGAAATAAGCAATGGTTGAGAAAAGCACCATCGTTGCTTCAACTTTTCTTATTCCTTTGAAATATTAATTTTGTAGAACAAAAGACACCGGTTTTTCGCAAACTCCAGAGAAGCCAAGTGATTGGTGGACTCACTGTTGATGCTAGCGTAGGCAAAGGCGGAAAATTAGGGGGATGAGGGTGACTAAGGCCCGGTTCAGACGCGAAACTTTTCAGCAGCCGAACTTAATTCGAATTCAGGCTTCCTAAATTAGATAGTAAGATTTTCAACATCTACTATTCATCCGTTCTTAGGATCGCCATTTCTCTGCATGATTGGTTTTGTTGTGCACGAACGAAAGAGAAATTTTCTCACTGAAAAGTCATGATGGACTAGAGATGGCGGCTGTTCTGAATCAGTGCTGCTTATTGCCAGATGTTTGAAAGGGGAGAATTATGAAAGCTATTATTTCAATTGTGCATTAACAAAGACAAAGAAGCATATATGATCAAGAAGGCTGCTGGCTATGGCAGGGAAAAAAGGGCAAAAATCTCAATTTTTTTTTTTGAAAAACAGCACTTTAATTTGTTGCAGGTTTGAGCCTTTGATGTATTTTTACTTTTGGATAATACCCTGAGTATCGGAGTGTTCACTTTAATTAAACTCGTGTTTGAAACTTAAGCGGCAAAGCTGTGACAACGAGGCGTAATGGGTCGAGCGAAAAATCAGTCTCTGGACCTTTTTTAAAACATGGATGCAGTTTTTTCATCCTATTGCATATTTTGAGTAAGGTCCTATGAAGCCAGGGGTAATGACATTCATATTACAAAACCTTTAAAATCAACCAATTTTAACTTTCCCAAGTGGGAAACAGAATCGTTCATTCCAAGCAAAATTATAAATGAGATTCTGATCTGCGAACTGAAAAAATAAAGAACAGACACAATAGCCGGACTGTCAGTTTGTAAGAGAGTTTTGATACGATTCAAGGAGCAACAACTGTCTGATTTTCACAAACTATAGTCCTGATAAAATAACTAAAAATGTACACTACTGTTTTGGAAGGATACTAATTTTAGACGCATTTCCAGCCATTTGAGAAAACCTAAATTTCAAATTTTCCCGGGGAAGCAGTGCCTTCTCACCCTCCTAGTATCCTCACAGTTTAACAAGAAAAACTACATAAACTGCTTTACGGCCTAGTTGCCATTCCGTGCATTTATGTATAACCCCACCATACTGTTAAAGGAAACGATGTGAGAGAACTGAGGTGTTGGGGCGGATTTGGAAAATTGTGCGTACCTTTGGAAAAATCGTTGCTACTCCCCTGGTTTTGACACCGCAATCAATATGTTTGTCCTGAAAAACAATGCTCGAAGATTTGCAAAGTCTACATAACCCAAGACAAGAGCCATCTTTGTAGGGTATAGTTGATAAGTTTTCGGTTTGTGTACAATATTAAATTGTATCAGGGTAAACAAGAAAACGATCATTTCCTTAGATGGCGAGGTTTTAAATCTAAAGGAATCAGAAACACAAAGGGATAAACATAGATTATGTCAGGTGAAAAATCAAAAGTCGATCAACATCGAATCAAAAGAGCCATCGAGCGATACAAGCTTACCGATGATGAAATTAAGTGAAGCCTCTGAGAAACCACCACAGCATTAAAGCCAATAAATTCAACTCGTAAATTTTTCATGATCAGCTCCGTTAGATTTCTTCTATCTAAAGAGGATCCAGGGACGGGGAAACCGCCCTCGTGAAGTACAAACCTACAGAACAGGCATGTTTTCAGTCTTCCTTCGGCGATTATCCTAAAACGCCTTGATTCCATGCTCGGTTGCTCAATCGCCCCAGTTCAGCCGCCATTTGTGAATAAGGTGTATGATAACAAGACTCCAATATTCTAATAATCACTAACGAGATACAATTTAAGGACCGTTACCTCCTCTCTACGGAGCGTACTTGAGGTTCACACTTCGTACTATAACTGTATGGACCGTCAAAACGATATCTATCTCTGTTTTCAAGAGTAAAATTATCTAACTCCCGCTAATGAGATGTAATCTATGGACCGTCAACTCTTCTATATGGATCGTATGTGATATTCTCGGTCCGAACGAACTGTATGGACCATCAAACTGATTTCTCCCTCTGAGAACGAGAGTGCAGTGTGAAATGAAAAGTCCCACTAATAGCATGCAATTTACGGACCGTGAACTCTTCATACGGACCATGTGTGAGGTTCAAGGTCCGTACAAGGCAAACTGTACTGACCGACAAAACCGGATATCTCCCTCTGATAACAAGAGTGAAATGATCTAATTCCTGCTAATGAGATGCAATTTACGGACCGTGAACTCTTCTATACGAACTGTACGGACTGTCAGCCCTTCTCTATGAGATGTGCACGGTCCGTACGAAATGGACGCACGGTGCGGGCGTATCGGAATAAGGTTTGCTTTGTTAACTCAACACTTTACGGGCTTGCCTCCACGACCGCCTCCATCCTACACGCCCCTACCTTGGCTGAGGCTACGGTCGCTGAATAATAGATTTTTTTCCTCCAGAAATCCTTTCGAGCTTTGGCAACGGAAAACAGTTGATTATAAAATCTCCTGAAACTCGTGTTTAGGGTATTGGCTCTATCCTTGGAAAAACGAGACGCTGGGACAAAGAAAGAAATTTAGATCTGGGAAAATATGGTTGGGAAGGTCATTGGTTTCCTAAGAAATGACCTATTACAGTGCAACGAATTCAACTGGGGCCACCCGAAGTTTTTCTGCCAATCAAAAGGCGAGTTCAGAACAGAAGAATCGGGCTTGCGGTTTCTTTCGGACCAATCACAATGGGGGGTAAAATTTAACTAGTTTGAGTGGGAATTGACGCGGAGGGCTTTGCAAAGGCGAACCTCAACGCTTATTGTTATGGCATAATGTTGTTCCTTTCGATCAATGACAAGGCCAACAAATGAAAGGAAAAATTAAAAAAATACTGAATGTCAGTCGGTTATTTTGAAGACTGCAACAAACGAACCACAAAATATATTTACCGGATGACGGCCTGGATTAAAGACGAAACGGACTCAGCACAAATATATTTACCGAATGCTGAAGACGAAATGGGCTAGACAAAAATGTTTGCCGAATGATGGCCGGGAATGTTGAAGACGAAATGGATTCAGTGCAATTAATTATGTATTACTGGATGACGGCGGGGAAGACGAAACGGGCTGATAAATGCACATGTGTACTGAATGACAGCCGTGTCCACAACGGTCGTAACACAAAAGAGTTGAGAAAAGCTTTAATTAAACCGTAAGGTTGAGAATAATTCTGTTCGAATTTATGTCACAGGTTGAAAACTTCCTAGCTTCGAAATATTTTTGCTGATCAAGAACCTGCGTTTTGTCGACTGTCAACATGTTGTTACAGTCCAGTGATTTCCAGTTAGCGGGTCATGGAAGTCTTGCATAGAAATCTTCATCTTCGAGATATTTATTTTACTTTGTCCCTCATTTTGTCCCCGTCATTCAGAAGTATTTTCGTGTTGAGTCTCTTTCGTCCTCAACATTCTCGGCTTTCATTCAACAAAACGCATTTGTGTCGAGTTTGTTTCGTATTCAAACTTCCTGGCCGTCATACGGTAAAACATATTTTGCACTGAGACCGTTTCGTCTTCAAAATTACCGGGCGCCAGTCGGCAAATAATTGCTTCTCTTGCCGTTTGCTTGTCTCGCCGTTGACCAAGATAAATGTCATTTCGCCATAAAAAAAGGCGTTGAAGTGCACATTCGCGTAGCCCTTCGCATCGATTCCCACTCAAACCAGAAGTAAAATTTACCCCTATTGTGATTGGTCCAAAAGCAACCGCAACCCCTTAGACATTGTTCACTAACGACCTCGATGAAATCCTTAGCTCCACGATATTTTTTCCCTTACATAACTCATTCAGAGAGATTTTATTAAACGTTTGTTTATTTACATAACATTACACTTTCTGCTTTGGCTGTTCTGTTCGAAAGCGTTGGTGTTCTCTCATGATAGTTAACACGGAGCTCGAATTCTGTTTTCTGAGTCCGGGAACCTCGGAACTCAGGGTGTGCTCAGGTTGTTGTCTGTTGCAGTTTGGCGTGAGTAATAAATTGTACAATCCAACACGGCTGCTCCGGGAAATCGTTTGCGAACAAGCATAAATGACATTTACATCAACTTTCTTCACCAAACTTTCACTCTGATAGCCATGACTGTGTATTGCATCTGTACAGACTCCTTATAACACAGTTGTAAGGTTTCATGGAATTATCGACGGCAATGTGGAAAACTACCCGAGATAATTATAAGGTGACACCATAACCTGCATTTGCGGAGGAGGAAAGGTCATGAGAGCTTAGAGATCGACTGTGTTCTCGTCAGCATGATAGACCGAGTTATATTTTCACCCAAGGAGCAAAAATGATTTCTGATCAAACGCTGGTTCAGTGCTACTGATATATTAAAACTTCTTCGAAATCTGTATAAAGGCGCATGTTTGAGTATGCCTAAAGCATTCAACAAAGTTACATTGAATGAACGACATAGATCTTGGTGATCTGCTTAAGTGTGTAACAAAAGATTTCCCGATGCGTGTTTGGTGACGCGAATCACGAGGAGACGGCTCTCGTCACGTGGTCTCTTGTGAATGGTTGCACCTTTCCTCCTATTTCTATATCTTCCAGAGTTGTGGAAGATGGCAAAGGGGATGGAAGGGCGTGTATAGGCGCTGGATCAAGTGAAACCGATAGAGATTGTTGGCTCAAATGTTTTTGACCTTTTTTAAAGCTTCAAAAGTTCCCGTAAGATGATGATGATAATGGTGACATTGGTGACAATGATGATGATGATGATTATGATGATGATCATAACGATGATGATGATATAGGGGCACGTAATTGCTTATTATTATGATTATGATAATATTAATTATAAGAAGTAATCACGTGACCCTATATCCGCTAACTTGAAGTTGTCATAGCACTGTCTGCACATTAGTCTCAAGGGAAAGATTTTTGAATAGTAGGGATTGCAGGCTGAGGTCTCCGAAGAGATACTGTTAAGCACTTGGAATTGTGGGCCCTGATGGCACGGGGAGAACCGGTGACTAGCTTGACCTCATGGGGAATACCCTGACGAGGTGGGATTGGGGCTCAGCTCAAGGAACTAGCCGCTGACCAGTAGTGAGCACAAACCAAGGTCTCAGGGGAGGACTGTTGACCTGGTGGGAGTTCGGTCCTGGATGTCGGGAGAAAGACTGCTGACCGGTTAAGATCGCATCCTCAAGAATCGAAGAAAACTGTGGACCTGTCATGATCACAGGATCAGGTATCAGGAAAAGACCACAGGCCACTAGGGTTTGTGGGCTTCGACCTCAGAGGAAAATTACTGACTAGTCAGTAATGAGACAATTAAAGCGATTCCTCTTGGCGATTCATTTTTTTTTGTTAATTTAAGATAAATACATGGCGATTCTTTGCAATTCATCCTAGCATAACTACCCACACCCCAGCTAACCCGCCTTATTTGGTGGCAGGGGAATACTGACGGGGCAGGAGCCCATTACCCGGAACCTCCATGGGCACTATATCTTTGAGTCAATCTTTGCGCGTATTTTATTTTTAGAGAAATGTTTCCTCCAAAATATCGTGTCTAATTCCGCTCACGTCCGTATTTGGCAGAATCGACGTAGTCTCCTACGCAGCCGTTTTTAGTGGCGTCACGCAACGCTCCCGGCTCAACGGCTGCGTAGGAGACTAGAATCGACGATGCCGAAGCAAATGGCTGCCAAAGCGACGCATATTCCCTCATATATTTTCTAGTTTGCAGATACGGACGCTAAGTTTGATCGAAACCAGCAATCAACAATCCCTGTTCTTGAAAAACACAACAAATGAAACAAGCAATTATGTCTAAACAAACGCACTGAAGTGACAAAGGGAATTGCCCTAACATTTTGGCCGTTTAGGGAGTCAGCAAAAAAAACAACAAACACGACCTCTGTGACGGTAGTTTTGAGGTTATGGGCATCCGTTGTAGATAATGAGACAATATGAAATTGAAAGCGAAAGAGATATTTGTTGAATTAAATCTAAGATCGTTTACTAAATGTAGTTTGTCAGACTTAACGTTTAATCCAGTGCACTCCAAAAGGCATCCGTTTTTAAATGCTTAGATTTACATCGTTCAGGTAAAGGCGAAATTTGGCTCCTGTCGCGGAATTTTGTCCGAGAGAAACCGTGCATTAAAACTTCCACTATAGTACTTGAATGTAGCCGACACAACACACTGAAATGAAGCCGTTCGTCCATCAGCACCGTGGCTTTTACTTTTCAGTAATACAAACGTAACCAAGCCATCGGGTTGCAATGCATCGGATTTTTTTAATTCTCTCATGCATTCCTTAAACTGCGAATAGCTCCAACTCCCATATAGATATATTCGAAAGTGCACCCCGAATGTAAAAAGAAACGGAGTTAGGTACAAGGGATTAACCTGAAATCTCTCAAAGAGTGGGGAAAGGGAGGAAAAAACGACCTGGAGGAACTTCGAAAGGTTAAAAAATCTCCAGGAAGAAACGAGAAAGAACTTCAACTTAAAAATGAGACAATAGGATACGATAGTCCCCAAAAGCACCAATTTATAATTTTGAGAACGCGAACGAGGTTTCAACCAGAACATCTGCCCACAACACAGATCAAGGCCCAAGACTCGCCCTTGATACATTTGAAGTAATCAAGTAATCTTTAGAAGGTTAAAGGGTAGCCCATCCGTTCCAAGGACTTCTCCAATTTCAAAGACGAAATCAGTCTCACATGCACCGCCTTCATTAGCACAGATCTCCTCCCAAGCCTCCTCTTCGACGCGAAGATGCTTCCTCGTACTGGTGTGATGTCTAATTCACGTCTCGCTGCGTGTTCACCAATATTGGTTGGCGGGACTACGTATTTCCTCTTCGGGAATTTCCTCAGGCTTTACATCGGCCTGGACTTTGTAGCCATGTGAGTGACACTTAAATTGGCCTTTTGCTCGTTACTTACAGTTCTGTTGTCTCCAAGTTTCTCCACATACCCGAGGCACCAATTCCTTCTCCCGATGTAAACCTGCTTTCCAATCATCAGGGTATCGTCTTCCTTCCTCTCTTGTATGTTCCGATTGAGCGTCCTTAGGTCTTCAACTATGCCCGTGGCGTAGTTCGAACATCGCCACATTATCTCTGATGAATCCCTACTGCCTTCGTGATCTTCTTTTGTGTATGTCTACCTGGCAGATACTTCATTACTTGCTCGTTTGACACTAATACTCTGGCTACGATCTGATCCTGATGTCACGACTAGAACAACGAAGTAAAATGCTTCTGTCGCCACACTCTTGGAAAATTCTACAAGGGTCGGGTTGTTCCCTGGAATCTTCTCCGTTATGTAGCCAAAGTACCCCTCAAGAGAGCGCGTCCCAAGTGACTTCACTCAGACTAGGCCAAGAAGATCTTCCTCTCTAATACTTACAAAGTAATCGGAAAGGCAGTCTGCACCATTGGTAAGGGTCTTATAAAACCCTTCAGCTGTTCTAAAAGTCATAGACCTAGAGCTAATATCAATCGAAACAGCACCTGTATTCTTTCTAGTGCCTGTGATAAGGTTTACCAACCTTACAGCTGCCTTTTTCAATTCTGGCAATGAGGCAACCAATTTTCTGTTCATTTTGCATCATAATCTGGATCAGATGACCTAACTCGTCCAATTTCTCGGCACGTAGACTGAAAGTGAATCAAGACTTGTAAGAAACAAGCCATTCTGATGGCTCCTTGGATCTGCGGTGGATGTTCAGCGATATAAAGGGATGCACCTCTTAATCTTGCTGCCAAACCAGCTGGGAAACACTCTTTGCAGACCCGTCGGGCCCATCATTTTGCCCAGGATCACCCTCTTTTCCAAGACCCAAAGTGGCTGACTGCTCTAAAAAAATGGAATGTCCCAGGTGGTCAGAAAAATGAACTTCACCATCACTTTCACAGACCAAAACGAGTGTCATTCTTGTTGCAGCATCTTCAACTATGAAAGTGTCCACTTCCACACTTTCCAGACTAACTCGCGAGACTAAAGGCGACTGAAAGTACATTTTGATTACGCTACAGAAAATACTACAAAGAAGACGTCACGCAAGGTCAAGAACGCATACAGGATAAGTTGTTTCAGTCGCCAAAAAAAATACGCTAACATGCTGGGTTTATAGCCAAATGTTGACTTACATGTCATAGCCTTCTAGATGAAGGTTTCTGCTCATTTCTCTTCGCGATGGGCCTCAAACTGAATAGTTAATGAGGAGAATACTTTCGCCACGTAGAAAAACTTCAGTGCCAGTTTGCAGGGAAAATATTTGCAATTCCTGAAAAATTCCGTGTCAAAATTCTCCAAATTGATTGTATATTTTGAAACCGGAGATACATTTAGCGTTGTTCAGATCTAGTTTCTAATTTTAGTAGCTAATAAGTCAAATACCTTGCACTAATCTAGCAAAGAGGAAAGAACTCAGATTTAAAAAAAAGATGACAGGACAAAAAAAGTTGAAAACTTCACCTATTCTTCCCCACAATTCTACTGATGTCATCTCGCACAAAGCCGATTCGACGCTGAACGCCCCAGTTGAAACTTCGCTGAAACGTCGCTTGTCAATTCCACGTTCGTTTACCGATTCCTTGGTGAGAAGCCCGAAAAAATGTCAAATCGTATGAGCTTTCCAATCCTCGATTACAAACGACATGACCTCGGCACCGGCTATGTGTCCCTTCGCTGAGAGTTCGCTTGTATTTGTCAGAACAAGAAAAATCGGAGGCACTTCGTTTAAACCTGCACATTACGATCAGAGAAATTTTCTGTGCCAACTGCATTTCTAAGCTCGGTTGCCTGAGAAAAAATGGAAAGATACGCGCAAAGGTTGACTCAAGGATATAGTGCGTGTGAAGGCACCGGTTCATGGGCTCCTGATAATGTGAAATCCAACACGAACTACAAAACAAACGCTAGCGGCTTTGGACTTGTTGTTAAATTCAACCTTTGTTGAAAAAGCACCAAATCTCTCAATGGAAAAGTGTAGGAGCACATCTGTAGAACAACAACAACAGCAAAAAACTTTTTTCTAAAAAGAGCCAAATCGATCTGCGCTTCGCTCGTTATATACTCTTGCTTCTTGCGTAAAAACTACACGAAACTAGACCCTGGCCAAACAGGAGACACAAGTTGCAAAATGACAACTTGCGGTTACTTACAGCTGAGAGACCAAACGAGTTGCACGCAAGTACACGCAAGTTTGGTCGACATAGATCTATCAGCTTATACATATTTAACATTTAAGTGGCTTATGAGAACTACTCTCAGTCTTTTTAGCTGTTTTTTGTTGTTGGTGGTGTTTTCTTTGTTAAGCTAACGTTTTTTTTTGTTTTCATGCCTGTTTTCTTTTTCATTCTTTTAAGTTCGAATTCGAAAAGGCTCGAGTATAGGCTACTAGATTCATTATTAGTTGAACTTGTTATCAAAGGTGTCTTCTTTTCGATACTTCCTGTCTTAAAGTTGACGGTGCCAGTGACTTCTTTTGTTAGAGTCGTAACTATTTTGTCAAAGATATGCGATGTTTTCCATGACGACAATTGATTAACATTTGCTTGCAGCTGCCTGGGTTTGGTAGCCAAACTTGAGTTCGATCAAAGCGAACGCAAGTCATCGCAAGCGCTCGCAAATGCAGGCAAGTTCCAGAAAAACTTGCGATAACTTGCAGCTCAACGGTCTGAGAATCAAAGGCGCCATAAAGACGGCTTTTGCATCAAAGGTGTCAAAGGCCGTTCTTACATCAGCTTTTACACCCACCTTAGACGGCATAAAAGGCCGATATTTGATGCCCCGTTGTCCTTTCTAAAAGGCATGAATGTGTATACAGACATGTCTTCGATTCAGGTTAAACGTTAGTCGAAGGTGAGAGAAATCTGAGAGACATTATGGTAAACGTGAATCAAAGATGAAATTCTCGGTTTTCATTGTTACGCCATAAAATATTATAATCGACACCAGTTGATGAAAGAAGCCAAGAATGTGTAACATTATAAAAGGTTAATAATTGAACAACTTCGCCAAGTCCCAGATCTGTACGGTATTCCGTTGTTGAGTTATTTGCCGAAAGTTCAACTGAAATTTAGAGCTCAGTATGGAAACGCCAGAAGAAGATTTCGTAGTTTGTGATTGTAGAATTTGAGACGTCAAGTGAAAACCAGTAACTGGCTCTGACAGTGTCAAAGGCCAGTCAAAGATGTAATCAAATTCGCTGCGTATTTCACTCAACTATGATGAATATCAAAGGTACCGTCATGTAAATCCTCATCACCCTTGATTTCACATTTGACGCACATCAAAGATTCAGTAAAAGTTTGATCTCGTCTGATGTTAAACGTCAAAGGTATATACAAAGCCGTATCACATTTGATTTCACATCCCCTGCGAGTCAAGGGTAACGTACAAAATTCGTTCATTTTCCCTCACCCTCAGTAAACATAAAAGGTAAGTGTAAAGCTATTTCACATTTGAGTTCAATTTTGACGCGTGTCAAAACAGAAGTCAAAGTTCATTGCAAATTTGACCTCGCCTTTGAAGAGAAGAGGTACAGAAAATCCAGTTTTTTGTGCAGTGTGTTTTCGTGGTATTCCGATGCAAAACCGCAAACATGAAAATTATCGAAAGCCGTCTTGGAAGCCCAGTTCTTTGCATGCTCGTAGTTCGTAGGACACTACAGTTAAGATTGCCACTCGTAGTGCGAACGCAGCCGCCTTATGCAAGGAGATGTCTGACTTCGAAAACATGTGCTGCGTATGTTTTAGGAAGGAGGGGTTGCGTGCCCGTCAGTGGTTGCTGTGGACCAATGTCGAATTACTGCTCATTTCGCAAGTATCTAGTATTTGAGTCCACTCAGAGCAGCTTAGAATAACTCAGAGTTTCTCGTATTATTTAACACTGGACTGCATATATTGGATTTCTAGCATTTTGATTGACTGAACGGAGCTAGGTTATCAGTTCATAAACCTCAGTTCATCAACCTGTTGCGACCAAATGTGGTCAATGAATGCTCAACAATAAAGTGAGCCGAAAGGTTTTTCCCGCGAGAAAAATGTACGAGAAAAATCTCTTTGCTGCGAATTTAAATTAAGAAGAAATCCCAACAGCGTCACTGAGACACAAATTCTCTTAGGACGAACAGAAACTGTGAAGAAATGGAAATTTAACCGTTTAGCGTGTTTACACTTAAATTCTTTCATCGTCACGTCGATCATTAAAACTTTACAAATGGCAGGTTTTATCAGAAAGGCTTTCGACTCCGTAATATCAAGACAAGACATAAAGTAAATCACAGTAAAATGGGAGAGAAGTATTAGATAAAAACTGTCACACATTCATGGCAAGTCATTAAGGAAATCTTGAAGCAATCTAAAAAAGTACTCAACAAACAACCAAGAAGGAAGGAAGGAAGGGCTCTCGTTGCTCTCTATGTTCCTACAGCTCTCAAATGTTCACACTCAAATGTTCACATACAAATCGGATGCCAAGTAAAAGGGGTTGAATCGTTTTCCCAGTTGCTTGAATGTCGTTTTTACCATTCCGTCGGCAACCTCTAAACTGAGAACAACTGCGTTTTGCGCTTTAATGCGTTTAAGACGGTGTTTTCTAATGTCCCTCACTATAGTAATCTTGCTTTTGAGCTGCATAGAAATTGCCTGTTCAAGTTCAAATTCTGTCTTCATTTCGATCGCACAGGCGCATGATGGCTCCGTTGTGCGAACGGATTACAAACTTGCTCCGTTTCAACCCCACAGCTATGGTACAACTGTGATATTACAGTCATGCTGATAATAAGGCACCCCCTGATGACGTAGAAGCAGTAGTCCGAAGATCAAGGGATCATGGGAGTAAATGAACTGTCCACAGCACCTGCTGACATGCTATGCCCTTCCTTCCTCGAACATACGCAACAACTTTTCCCCGTACTCAACAGAATCAACCCGAGAAATTTGGCAGTGGTGAGCAAAGTGGGGAGGAGAGTACCTCCCTCGGTCTATTCCCCTACCAAATAAGGGCAAGCTAGGGTAAAGGGTAGATACGCTGAGAGGAATCACGAGGAATCGCCATATGTTTTCCATTTACAGTAAAGGAATCGCCGTGAGGAGTCCCCATTTTTATCATTACTGACTCGTTAGTGGCCTCCACCTGAGACCTAAGCCCACAAACCCCACTGACCTGTGTTCTTTTCCTGATACTTGATCCTGGAGACAGAGCTGAATAACAACTGCGCGTGTCAAAAGCGCGCGCTAAGGAAAACTGGAGACGACAAGACAAACCATAGCAGCAGCATAGCAACAAGATGGCGGACTTTTTAAAAATTTAACAACTGTCAAAAAGAGTTTTTTTGCAAAGTGAAGTTCCACACTTCTGCAAAGCTTTAACCTGTCGCCGAGGCAAATTTTCGACTTTTGCACACCGAGGTTATTTTTCCGAACACCAGGTGAAAACGTGTCTCAAAAACTCCAGTCCGTGAAAATGCAGCGAGTACCCACTGTGTTCCTTTTATACAGCGTGGAGGGAAACTTCCGGTCACCACACCTGCTCCCGTGTAAGAATATACCGCCAGGGGAGGAATGTAAAGGCAAAATGAGAAGGTTTATTTAAGGAATGGTAAGAATCTCGCTGCATTTTCGCGGACTGGTGTTTTTGAGACACGTTATCATCTGGTGTTTAGAAAAATAACCTCGGTGTACAAAAGGTATAATTTGTCTCGACAACAGATGAAGACTTTGCAGAAGTCTGAAACAAAACTCTTATTGAAGGTGAAAATCTTCGCGGTGTCAAAATTTTTAAAAAGCCCGCCATCTTACGTAAATTGTTGCCATGGTTTTGTATTGTCGTCCCCAGTTTTCCTTGACGTGCACTTTTGAGATGCGCAGTAATGTTATTCAGCTCTCTCGATCCTGCATCCTGGTTGGTCCGCAGTTTTCTTTGAGCCTTAAGGCTACAATCCTAACTGGTCAGCAGTCTTTCTCTTGAGATCTAGGACCGAACTCCCACCAGGTCAGCAGCCCTATTCTGAGGGTTATGCCTAAATCTTACCGTCTAGAAGGACAGCCGAGCAGTCCTAGGACCGAGAATCCGAGCCGAGCGTTCGAAGAAAAATTCTTGGCAATTCCAATAATGGCGGTCGATTTCTTTGACACAGTGCGTGAATTAACATTCAGGACATAGTTCCATGAAAAAGAAAGGTATGTTTTCTTAACCTGAACCTCATCCAGTATGTTCCAATTGTTCAGGTTAAAAAAAAAACATACTTTTCTTTTTCCGTAGAACCTATATCCTGAATGTTTATTCACGCACTGTGTCAAAGAAATCGTCCGACGTTATTGGAATTGCCGAGATTTTCCGTCGAACGCTCAGTTCGGATTCTAGGTCTTAGGACTGCTCGGCTGTCCATCCGGACGGTGGGATTTAGGCACAGCCTTCGCTGTGTCCTCAGCTTGCACTTACTACTGGTCAGCGGTAATCCTTTGGGCTGAGCCCACGAACCCACCTGGTCAAAGTACTCCCCATGAGGTCCCTATCAGTCAGCTTTCTTTCCTCTTGCGACCTGAGTTTACTTTTCTAAGTTGTCATCGCTTCTCCCCTGAGGTGTGAGCCCACAATCCCTTGCCGACCAACTATAGATCTGAGCCTGCAAAACCAGCTGGTCACAAAACAACTGTCAAAATGAAAAATCAAACCGTGGTCAAGTCAGCAGATATAGGGTAGTGTAACCACAAGGTGAAAAGGTCAGTTAAGTCATTACATTATGTAGCAGTGGCAACACATCTGGATGCACTGAAAGTTAAAACATCGCACGTAACGAGTGAACGTAACCTACGACACTAATATGTGTGTAAAAATTTAAAATACAATGAAATTTACGGGAAAAATAGGAAAGGGGGGGGGGCTCCAGTAACCTGAACAATAAGAGATTTTTATTCTCTAGTATCCAGCATTTGGGAAATCCCCTGGTACGCACTTCAGCAGATCATTGAGATCAATCATTCACTCAATAATGTAACGTTGTTGAATGCTTAAGGCATACTCAAACATGCGCCTTTACACTGTTCGAGGACTCACTCCAAGAAGTATTGATAACTCAGTGGCACTGAACCAACGTTCGATCAGAAATTCTAGTTGTTCCTTGAATGGAGTTTTACCTCGGTCTACCACTTTGACGAGTACGCAGTCGATCATCTAAGCTCTAAGGACTTAGTAAATGCAGACTTGTTTTACCACGTTGCAGTCGAGAATTCCATCGAACCGTACAACTGTGTTACTCTAAAGATTCTATGCTTGATGCAATACAAAGTCTTGACTACCAGAGCGGCAGTTTGATGAAACAAACCTGAAGTCTCCGATTTAGAAAAACAGAATTCGAAAATAACATAATTCAGGAAAAATCGAATACACGAACAACACAACAACGGTAAACCGAACCGCACTGGCAAATAGCATATAAAAAATTCAATACCTAATTTTGACGGTAATCTTCCCAATGACAAACTACACAGCAAAAACTCAAATAATTAAAAAATTTCCGTGCGATAAACAATGCAATAACGTTAAGGAATTAGGTCGTCAATGGCTTCTTTCCAGTCTTTTCTCCATGTTGATGAGAAGATTGACGCCGTCAATTAGCCTCTGAACTATTTCCTCTCCAGAGAAGCCGAGGCGATCCGAGGGAGAAATGTCAAATACGTTTTCCACGGCTGTTGTGTCAACACCACCAAAAAAAGGAAAAGAACTATTATGAGAACAAGCATAAACCTGGTTTACACTGTGGTGCAAACGCAAAAGAAAAAAGAACATAAGTATAAGCATTGAGAATGCATGAAAACAAAAGGCGCTTCCGTTTCTTTTACGAGTAGATATCCCAAGAGCACGCCAACCGTGGCGCTCAATTTTTTAACATCTGCTAAAGGGGCCCACGGACTCTGGTTAAAACATTGGCACGTGCGCAAACCAGTAAATTATGACGACAGCTTTGTCCTGTCCTGATGTTGAAGAAATCCTCCCAAATGTGCATGCTTACATCATACTGCACTTGTCATACCCGGTTTTAACACGATGAGTTTTAGGAAAAAGTCTCCAATTTCACAAGGCTATAACAAAAGGATGCATTTTCTAAACGATGTGCTTTAGTAAGGTAACTAGGAACCTTTAAAGAATGTTGGCATTCAAATAACCAAAAAGATATCTTTTCACCTGTTCCACGTTTTTGCAGCCCCAGGCTTTGTAAAATGTCCTCAAACCTCGAGTCCTGGAAGAAATAAAACACAATTTTCTCTGTGCAGATGAACAGCAACAACAACTTAATTAGTACTTACTTTTTCACATACGCAAATCTAATTATACCAAAATCACAGTTGAGTACTAGCCGCCGAAATAACCATCTTATATATAATACGTGAAACGTATTAACTGTTGTCCCCTCATCACGAAAACACGGCGAAGTTACAAAAAGCCACAACCACACCATTTCTGTACTTTCCTGGCAAGGATGTGCGCAATTTGGTTTTATAAATAAAAAAGATCCACTTTGGAGAATTTGCACAAACAGTCGCACGTTCCTCTCTGGAAGCGAACACTCCGCCATGTCTGTTGATGTGTGACATGATTCTCAAGCAGATTCAACTAAAACTGATAAATGATTTCGAGAACAACAACGGGTTGCTAAGGCGTGAATTTTTCACGGGTACCAGCTAGTAATTATAAAAGCTCGAAATACAAAGCAGCTATCCTTGGTGGTTAACAGCGTATTGACAATAATGGAGTCAGGTACTAGATACATAACACACTCGAGAAATCTCGATACACACTCATACTACAGACTATAGTTGTACCTGGCAACAAAATAAGTAAAAATAAGCTGGAAATACGCATACAAACTAAAGCTTTGAACAATATTTGTTTTCAATTTTTTCTTTGATTCTTTGAGGGGTAAAAGCTTAATGTTATCTCTAATATGGCATTCCAAATCTTGGCACATAATTAGTTGTAGTTTTTAGAAGAGCATAAGACAATTAGAAGAGCGTACTGTGTTGTAGGTGTGTGTTTCTATGACCGAAGTGAATAAAAAGACATCAAGATAGAAGAAAGAAGTCTGTTTTGAAAAGTGTACAAAAGACAGTTTATAACTGCGATGATCTTCCTTACATCCAATTCTTCATCCCGCAGTTCTAATATTATGATAGTCATATATTCATTATTTCATCTTCATCCTTCAGTTGGTTAGAGCGCTCCACAGATGTCGCAGAGGTCAAGGGGTCGAATCCCGTACAAGCATGAATTTTTTTCAGGCTTTCTTTTCGCAACTGCAAAAGTTGCGTCTATAACTGCAATGATCTTCTTTACTTCCAATTTTTCATCCCGTCGTTCTAATATATGATATTCATTTATTCATTATTTCAAAAACAGCAATATAAAAAGTTACTACGTCAAGTAGTTAAATGACATAAACGTCTTTGAAAAGTAGACTTGAGTGGTCAAAGATAATAGAAAAAAGTAATTGCCAGTTTTCTGATAGCCTTTTAAGGAGGAATTATGGTCAAAATTTCCTAAGGCTATGTCTACACTAGAACGGATAGCTCTTGGGCCGGCACGAAAACTATATCTGATAGGGCTTTTGTTCACACATAAAATGCTGATTTCGGGGCGGTTTCTGTAACGGAGGGAACCTGCGCCGCTTCGATCTTGAAACAAGAAAGCCCATTGGGCATTTTAACCGGCCATTCTGACCCTCCTCACCCCTAGGTTTCACAAATGTTAGCGCGATCCTCTATTTATACGAACCGGCGTGACGAAAAGTGTGATTGTGTGACACAATATTTTGACTATAACGTTACTGGATGACGTAATGTTTAAACTCTGATGACTCGGCTTATCTTTCTTATCGCTTTTATTTGTGCTGAAAAACGCAAATTCACTCAAACGTTAAATGTCGATATAAATTCGTCCACAACTGAGAATGCTCACACCGGGACGACGAAGTATTTACTGTTGTGCCTATACCTTAAATACAAACAGTGAACATAGCAGTAGAATCAAAATATAACGCTTGATAAACACGAGCTCGAGCAGATCGTCAGAGTATGGGGCACGTCAAGGCATATCTCATGACGTGATGTTTAAATCCGGTTTGCTAACCCGGGAATCCCCTTGCAAAAGTAAGCAAGCGAGCGGGGACGAAAGTCGCCCACGTCTTTGAAAGCTAACGCGACTGTCGAGCCGCAATCGATTTCGCGTTCACTCGCTTGTTTTTCTTTTCCTTCACTATCTCTGAACGGAAAGAGAGACTGCTCGTAGCCTTTAGCGTACACCACACGCAAACCACACAAATCCGTCGATAATATTAAGATATTTTCGTTCTTTCAATGCAAAAAGACTCGTAACACCTGCCCTATTAATTGATCTCCTTATTAATGACGATTCCTTCGTGTCAACTTCTCGCCTCAAATAAACACTCATCTCTCTCCGTTCACAAGTCAGAACTAACATGTACTGATGGTGCAATCTACTAATATTGCATCATCATACTAGTACCAATTCCTTCTCTTCCTAGCCCACGCCGGCAAAACGCAACTGTCCTTTTTGTCCACTGCGAAATACAAGTTAGCCAATCAGAAACCTTACAATCCACTTCGCAAACCACCCCCCCCCCCCCATAAAACGCGGCACAATGTTACACCGCTCCTATACAAAACGCGACTTTCAAAGCAAATCACATTCACAGAAGCGTAATATGCTCCTGACATTCACAAATCCTTCTGACTCCCACATTTTTACACCCTCAAAACGTCAATCTCAATAAAAAAACTCCTGGACTAAAAAAATTTTCACCATAAACACTAGATCAGACAACACAGCCAATTTCGCATTCCATCCTAGTAGCTGCTTTACTCAATTGCGCATGCGCTTTACAAGACAAATACAAAAAAACCCCAAACTTAACAACCCTTCGTCGTTGATATCTTAAATACTGTAAATTAAAAGACAAGAACACACGAAGGAAACATTCAGCAGACTAAGGGCCTGTTTACATGGAAGGCGGGTGCCCCGGCTAACCGAGTTACCCGGCTAACCGAGCTACCCTGGGCGAGCCAACTTTTCATACGTTTCTTTAGAAAACGCATTGAAGTGTTTACATGCTAGACGGGAAACCCGCCTAGCCGGGGCACTCGGTCTACTTGCCCGGGGCACCCTTCTAGGCGGGATAGCTTTTTGCCATGTAAACGGTTCGTGCCGGGTTACCCGGCTAACCGAGGTGAAAGACCGCGAAAACATGGCGGCGGGAAAATACAAGTCTGGTGACTTGTTTCGTCGTTATCACTTACCAGCGCTATCTGCTGAACAGAATGACTGTGAATCTGAACAGAGCATTGCAATAGGCGAACCACAGGCAGAGGACAGTTCCGTAAAGGAAGCCGAAGTAATCAGCGTAACCAAAACAAAGCCACAAAAGAGGAAAGCAAGTGCAACTTCAGCGAATTCTATCAGCAGCGAGAAGAAGGCAAGGAAGTTTTCTTGGCCTCCCGAGACAATAGAGGCTCTTCTGAAATACACAAAAGAATATAAAACTAAATGCGAATTTAGCGGTGTAGATTTTGAAGCCGACCTTCAAAGCTTGTACACCGAGTTACGCCGGTGTATGGCAAACGAGAACCCAGAAGATTTTGGACCAGTCGAATTGACAGTAATAACAGAAGTGAAGGACATGGACACCGCGGAATACAGTGTTTTCCGGAAGACGATAGACGATGAAAAGGCCAGAGTAAGGAAAGGATACGAGAGGATCAAGGAAAAATTAAAGACTTTGAGACAAGATTATCGTAATGCTGTGAACCGAGGAACAAGGAGTGGAAGTGGGAAACTTGTTCAGGATAATTATGACCTGCTAACAGAGATATGGGGAGGCTCACCTGCAACAACTTCACTCTCTTTTGGAATTGATGGCGATACCATTGGTGAAGGGACGGATACTGAGGATCGAAAGACTGAAGGTACATATGTATTACTGTTTTAATAATTATCAGTATTTCAGTACAATATTATATATATCAGTGTGTATTTTAAGTAATAAATTTTGATTTCCTATTTGATTTATTTTTTGTGCTAACCTGAGAGGACAATCAATGAGAGGGGATAAATATTAAATACTGGCTACAGTGAAAGATTACTTTTCAGAGTTTTTATTATTTTAATTATTAAATACTTTTTTACCAGTTTTTAGTAGATGATGCTGTCTGTTTCATTCTCTTTTATAGATTTACAAAAGACACTTTTAATTAATATTTATTATGTACTCTGTTTGATAGAACTTCTTGACGAGTCTTCATCTCCCGAAAGTCGTTCTAAAGAAGAAGGGTCTTCATCTTCTAGCGAAAGTCGCCCTCCAACACCTTTATTTCAAAGGCAAGTACCCAAGTCAAGTCAAGTTATTTCCAAACTTGTTGATAACAAACGCAAGCATATGGAGAAAGGCCTCTCACAAGCGCAAAGAGACCAAGTTCTCATGAACACAGCAAAAGAAGAAGTGCTTATGAAAAGACAAATGCTACAGGCATTTCAGAGATCATCTTCATCTTTAGATGAAAATTTGTCCAAAATGACAAATTGTCTTAATTCCCTTGGGGAGGGCATTTCATCTGGTATGCAGATGATAGCTATGGCCCTGGCTGGTACAGGCCCCCATCCTATTCAAACACATGCACAATACGTGAGTTCCCCAGCCTATTTGCCAAACTATAACTATTACCATCCTGCTTCTCAGAATGCAACTTCATTTAATTATTTAGACAGAGAGGCTCACCAAAATATGTCTACTGGCACCAACTCAGATGACACTTTTTAATTGTGATCATTGACGTGAAGTAATTTTATAAGCATTAGCCTGTTCTGTTGTAGTTGCAGTTAGTACACATCTGAGTCAAGATCTGTTGTTACAGTTAACCTTTATTACTTCATGAAATGGAACTTACATAGGCCAGCTTTTTAATTCATTAAAGTTATAACAGTTACTGATCTCAAGGGGAAGATAACAAAATACATGGCCTCCTTGTTTAGGGATGAATACATAATATATTTTATGTTATTCTTCTTAACCTACAAAGCCAGAAAGAATTTTGATTGACCAGAAATTTGTAGTGTTAAAGGAATATGCCTGTTTGTCAATTTGAAGTGATTAAATTTTTCATGATTTTTATGTAAACTTCAAAGCTCACCAGTTGTTTATATTGCATGGTACATGTCTTTTCAACTTATAATGAGAAATTATTGCCAGTAATGATTACATGAAATTTCAATATACAACATTAATAATTTCAAGTGTTTTAAATATAATTACTGTTGATTTAATATAAATATAACAGAGATTTCCTTATTTTAGCATGAAAATGAAGGGACATGCACTGCTACTTTGATAAACATTAACATGTGTGATGTCTCTCTGTTAACCTGAGGCTTATTACCTATTCTGGAGGTGTGGGATAGGGAGTGAGTGGTGTTTCAGAACCTTTGTATTTCCTTGTTTTCATGTAGAACTCCATCAAAGCCTTCATTAGAAAGTCAAATTTAGTTTTGTCTATATGGTCATAAAGTGTGGCTGAGGTGATGTTTTTTTTTTTGGTATATTGCAGGAATGAATTTAAAACGTGAGGCTGATGATGCATTTTCTTCGATAAAAATGCAACAGCCCCCCCCCCTCCCCCCCAATAACCTTGCACCTCACCCCATACTTCCAGAATAGACTAGCTACAAAAGTTGAGTTGAAAATAAATTATGGTAATGAATAAAGTGTTCATATTGTCACTGTGGAAGGTGTTCTTTGTACATGGCAGTAATCACATTCCTGACATAAGTTCCCTCAGCACTATTGAAGGAATAGCGATGGTCTGCACCTGTGTTGGGCTGGGTGAGTTTGTCTTGTGCAATCTGCTGAGCCACAATGTCGTCATCAATAGTCACACCTTTCATTTTACAGATGTTGTGGAGTACGAAGCAGGCATAAACAATGTTTGGAACAAACTTTAGTCCCATATCAATGCGCTTGTTTAGAATTTGCCACCTGGCCTTCAATCTGCCAAAAGCACATTCTATGGGGTTCCTTGCACTTCTCAACATATTGTTGAAAATAACCTGTTCATTGTTGAGTGCACTGGGAAACTCCTTCATGCAATAAGGGAGCAAGGGATAGGCAGGGTCACCTAGTAATGTTACAGGCAGTTTGTCATGGCCTGGTAATAATTCTTTGTACATCATAGGGAGTTTTTCCTCTTTCAGTAATTTGTTTATTCTAGAATTTGCAAAGACTCTGCCATCATGGACACTACCTGGCCAGCGGACATCAACATCCATAAACAGCCCTCTCCAATTGCATGTACCCTGCACATTCAAAGTGTATTTCATTTTGTAACTAAAATAATCGTGAGGGTTTTCAAGAGGCTGCATAATTGGGATATGCGTTCCGTCAACGCAACCAAAAGCCTGTGGAAAGCCGTATTTGTTTTCCATGTGCTTGACCTGCTCTCTCATTTCATCCTCTGTGGCAGGTAACTTTATGTAGGTTGGCCCCAGTATGTTAACTAACACATCACAAACTTTACGGACAATCACTGAGGCTGTACATAATGCCACTCCAAATGCATTAGCTGTCATCATGAGTGAACCCTGGTCCTTTAAATAGTACAAAGTTATTCCAAGCTGTTTCTCTACTGATAACACATCCAGACCCCGTGGACTTCTGCTGGGTTGAAGGTATGGTCGCAGTTCATCGGCAAGATCCATGAAGGATTGCCGGTCCATTCGAAAGTTCTTCTTCCATTCTGCTTCAGGTAAAACACCGTTGAACAGGTTTTGCCACCACTGATCTGTTCGGCCTGGAAACCGCCACGGTCTTCCACGGCGACATACAACCCTCCTTCGAACGTGGCGCAGCTTAGCTAAAGCAGCGTTATATTCCAAGGCAGCTTTTAATGTTAACTGCCTCTGGTGACTACGCTCAATTAGTAGAGTGCAAAATAACAGCCCTAAACACTGAAAAGCGGCCGCTAACGGAACCAGTGATAAAAAAATTAAACTTGCCGCCAAAACCTTCCTTTTGTCCGCCATCTTGTTTGTTGTGCTTAGCGACCGCTCAAAAGACAGCCCGCTGACTACCCCGCTTAGGCGAGTTGCATGTAAAGGTGGGCTATGTTTCATCCCTTCTAGCCGGGTAACTCGGTTAGCCGGGGCACCCTCCCTCCATGTAAACAGGCCCTAATACAGTACAGCCCAAAAATAATGCACGCGCAAGAAGTGGCGCAAGAAGTTCTTGCGCCGCAAGAACACGCAAGCCGGCGGAAGAAGTGAAAGTGCTATGATTTTGCGGTTTACCCGCAAGAGCATTCGAAGCGCAAGAAGTTGAAAATCTAGCCGCAAGAAGCCGCAAGAAGTTACTAATGTTACCGCAAGCCGCAAGAAGGCGCAAGAAGTACTGCAGGTCCAGCCGAAGAAACTTGTAGTGCTCGTGTTAGTGTGAGGTAATTTGCAAAAGTAATGAGAGCGAATGTCGCGCTCTATTCTCTTTGAAATACCGCCGAGCTTTCGAGCGATTTTTCGCCGCGTTGGCGCGACAATTCGCCAAGTCAAGCGAAAGTTCGCAAGGCTAATCAAAAACTCAAGGAAGCAAATGTTCGAACAACCGAAGTATCGAAGAAAATTCACGTCACGAAATGGAATATCCGCCAGCTTTCCGACTGCAAGATAAAACAACCGGTAAACATGATCTCCGGCACATGACAAAACATAAACAATTTTTTTTAAGCGTGTCTGATACGGTAATACGGGTTCAACTCAGAACTGACTCAATTCAGTTTTTATTCCATCCAAGAAATAGAAACAAAAAAGTCCAAAAGCTATAATTGTGGCAAACTGCGCGAACTCTTCTTTGACAGGCAAGACAAGACAAGACTTACACGTGCAGGAAGTCATGCCATCTCGTGGGTGAACTCGTCAAGAATCCCTGCATCTTTACCACTTTAATTTCCCAGCCAAAAAGAATTACTCGAAGAAATAGCATAGACATATGATTTCAACTACACATTCGCCTTTCAACACAGCTTGCTGCCCGGGGCTTGCTGTTTTGACGGCTTAGAGAAGTGCTCATGCATTGCGTTACAAAATGTCATTCATGCAAATCGTACTAAATTTGCATACGGCAGATTTGTGTTTACTCATGTTAGAATTGACGTGTCGAATTTCTTTCAGATCGCGGAGTTTTAACTTCGAAGATTAAAAATGTGATATCGACTTCAGCGTAATGAATGGAACTATTTTTACAAACATAATGTGTTTTTCCAATTAAGACTTCGGCTATTATTCCTTCTCATCTGAGTGACCATGCTCATTTCTCACACGTGTTTGTCCTTCTTTAATATGTCGGTGGAAGTAGAGCAACACTGAACAGGTGAATGTCGGTCCATTAATAATGTGACTGATGGACTGTGCTTTGCCTTTGTTCCTTATTTAAGTGAAATAAATCGAGCGAAATCTTTCGCGCCGCTAAGCGTACCGCATGTCTGGGACTCCGGGACACATAATAAACAATAACATACGCGTGCTTCGTTTGAGTCTCGTTTCTCCCTAGCCGTTAAAAAATAACATTGAAGGCGACCAGCGTCAAATTCAGAACCTAGTGAACTCTTTATCAGATAAAAAATTCTAAACCGAAGAAAAAAACTTACAAGCGACCAAATAAACAACTAATTGCAAGCTACAAAGGCAGCCGATTTCGAACGTGCGTTGCACTACAAAGTGGTCTCTTTTTTACCTTCTCCGGGTTCCCGGTTTTTAAGATGTTAGCGCAAAGAAGTTCTTGCGCTTACTTGCGGTCCGGACATCTTACCGCAAAGACGTTTTTGCGGTTTTAACTTCTAAACGCAAAGAAGTTCTTGCGGCTTGCAGTATTCAAGCGCAAGCGTCCCGCAAGTAGCCGCAAGAAGTTCCCGGCTTGCAGACGCAAAAGGAAGTTCTTGCGCGTCTATTATTTTTGGGCTGTACTGTATGCGCATGCGTTCTATATAAGACAGTACCGCTCTTGAGTACCCGGACCACAAGCTTTACAGCACTTTGTTCGTATGTTAAAGAGCCAGTGTCACCCAAAGTGCTTTGCGCGCCGAGGTACATTTTTCATATATGAAAAATACGCCATTGTCTTGATTGTCGTGAAGTCTGGTTTGTATCTTCTTCCATCGCTGCCGTTAGCGATCCGAAAGTACTAGTGTGAATTTTGACTTCACATTTAAGTGTCGCCGTATCGATTTCGTTGTATATTTCCGAATTCTGTAGTGTTTTTGCGGTGGAGAAGGAGATCTTTAAATTGAATGCCTCGTAGGGTTCAGGAAAGTTGAGGCGAAGGCCGAGTCTTCCGGGCTCTGCCAAAGTTGTACGGCTGAAGGAGTCCGTGTATCAGTAGCAGAGGGAAAGAAAAACATCTACGGGTTTCAGCAATAGTACTGACACTGTGTTTGCTGAAATAGTGCTACATTCGTCGCCGAATGAAAACAGAAGGAACGTTGATTTACCACAAAATAACAGTAGCTACGGGCTTGCTCCAAAATAATCCTTATGGTAATGAGCTTGTGCTGTTTTGCTTAATTGTTCTTTGTGCTCACTGTCTGTTTTATGTTTTATTTTTACAAAAAGTGTAAGTGGCTATTCTGGTTTTGCGTCCATCGACATCGGTCGATGCGATCGATCGCACAAGTAATCGATCGGGCTGTAATAGATCCGTGTATACGTATTCAGTGCAAAGTCAGATCTTGAGTAGTTTTCTCCAGTGCCATCTAGCGATGAAGACGTCAATATTCTTACTACTTGTTTTTGTCTTATTTTTATATCGAGTGGAAGTGGCTACTCTGCCTTTACGTCCATCGAGATCGATGGATCGATCGATCAGTCAATCGGTTGTTATAAAAGCTCCATACGCGTTGACTACAAAGTCAGATCTAGAGTTGTTTTCTCCGGTAACATCTAGCGATGAAGATATTACTATTTTCATAGGCTACTACTGTAAATATCAGCTTGCTGAAAGGCCAGTGCAGCAGGGTATAATTTGCGCAACGTCCGGCAAACGCGCCAGCCAAACTTCAAAACAAAAACACAACCGCGTAAAGCACCTTGGGTGACACTGGCTCTTTAAGCCAACTGACTATCACGACAAAACCGTGCCCATTTTATAAAGCGGCGGTCGCCATAGCGACGGCCGGTTAATTAAATCGTCACCTATCGGATAGGCTCCTGTGCCACTCTTTGTGGCAGCGTGAACAGGTATTCGAACTGTAGCGGAAGTGAATGGGTAGGAGCGAGGATTGGAACCCACTGAAACGGAAGCAAATATTCAGGAGTGAGGAATGGAACTTAGTGCAAAGATGGCGGCCTTACTTTTACACAGGGCATTTCCCTGGATTTCTACTATCCCAAGCGCTTTTCTGAATACAGAACTGTAAATGATTTACAGTTCTGTATTATATATGAGTTTAATGGCTTTAAATCACTGGAAAGGACGACGATAAAAAATACAGCTTTTACTGATGCTGAAAGAAATGACCCGAAAATAAACCACTGTACGAGTGTAAATAGTATTTTCAGCGACCGCTCCGGAACGATCAGTTGGACTGGGTTAACGACGTGTTCCAGTTCTGGGCCGTTTCTGTTCATATCAGACCAGAGTTAAGTTTTCATGTCGACATGATAAGCTGTCCGGTTTAACCAAAAAACCACGATCTGTTTGTTGTGCTACCCTCAGCTGCTTTCAGTTTCTTATGGGTGGCAGAAGCTCAAAATGCTGGAAAAGGACCTCTTTGAGAAAACTTTGTTCTTTATTAACCCATTGACACCCTGCAAGCTTCGAAAAAATGGTACTTTCAAGTACCAAATGGCCTTTTTTAGCCCTATTTGATCCAATTTCGTCCCAATCCTAACGAAAAGTGCTTTCTAGCATGAACCGTTGGCGCCTCGTTCGTTTTTAGGACGTTTTCTAGCATGCGCACAATTCAAAATTTTGAGAGAGTTTTTTTACGCGAAAAACTCCCCCGTCTACGGCTCTTCGAAATTAAGCGCACAATCCCGTTGCTTTCATTCTCGTTTCGATTTTCGCTTTTTGCTGTCGAGTTAGCCATACGACCACGGTTTCCGTGATGAGAAACGTTTGGTCTCAAAGCTCATTTGAAAAGGAAAGAGTTGGCCAAAAGTTGCAGTCGGCGTATTAAGGCCATGATTTTCCTGGTTTTTGAGGTAGAAGTTGCTTGGTTTCCTGGCTGTTACTCAGACTTACTCGATCCGATCATTGTCGTTCAGGCATCATTTACAAGACCTTTTTGTGTTGTGTCGACTGACTATCAAAGTCACTTAAACTTGTGACGTCACAAGAGGAACAAGACGGGCGCAAAGGGCGTCAGTGGGCTAAGCTAAAAGGATATAGTATAGTATAATAGAGGTCCAACAAAATTTTTTTATCAACATATTAGCGGAATTTAGATAGAATACCAACACTTCTATTAATCTTCTTAACAATGTAATAAATGGCAATGAATATGTGATAAATCATATCTGTGAACTGCAGAAAGGCAATCAAATGAAGAAAATGAACCTCACAGTGATGCGATTTAAAAAAATTTGGAGGGTTTTTTTTTTCAGGCTAAACTACAATTTCTTTCATTGCGTACATCACTCACCGCGGATCATTTTCTTCCTTTGATGTCATTTCCGAAGTTCGCATCTATGATTTGTCATATGTTTATTGTCATCTCATTTATTCACTTTGAGGAGTATTTGGACTCACAATTGACCGTAATCAGATGAGTGTTGCCTGCACTCTACAAGCCAACAACCACCACCTCTATGGCTGAAACGCTAACTCTTAAGTAGAAATTTTCGAAGTGTCTCAATAGTTGCCCGCGTTTACATACTGGTGAAAAATAGGCACTCGAGGAGTGCACCTGGCTTACTGAAACTGTTGAAAGACACAGAAACAAGGAAGGCAAGCTGATAAAACCGGGAAAAAATGACATTATTATTATGACTTGCATTTCTTTCAAATAAAGATGGCAAAGTTGACAAAAAATGCATCTCACCTATGTCCTAAATATGCGGACCTATGATTTTGTAGCACAGAATTTGTACCGGGGGCGGGGGGGCGGATTGTGCCCGCACTGACTTTGGACGTTTATAACTTTTTTCATGCGCAAGCTTAACCATCTAACTTGGTGACTTTTCCTAAAATTTATCTGGCAACAATTTGGCAAAGTAAGTGCTTGTCCATCAAGTTTGATGTTACTATGGCAACCACTTTTTGACAAGCTGTCTTTTTCAGAATTTTAAATTTTTCATTGAAAAATTATAACTTTTTTGAAGCAATTTTTACATTTTTATACCATTTTGGTGTTCTTTTATTGATTTCGATTAGTTTTTGGTCAATTTTGGCAATTTTCATAGGTTCTGGAAAAAACAAGAAATCCAAGATGGCGGATCCAAGATGGCCGCCGTTTTAGAACCTGACGTAATTGTTACGTCATATGTCGTCATCAGCTTATGTTGGGGACGTCAAAGGAAACTTTTTTGGAAGTACTATCTGCCCTCCAAGTTTTGTTGTCATAGCTTCAATATTCTCGGAGTTAAGAGGTGGGGGCCGAATCAGCCCCCCCCGCCCGTCCCAGAAGACCCATAAAAAGCCCCGTCTGAATAGGGTTAAATTCAATGAATCTGCCACAGCTTGTATAATAGAGTGGTTAGCCCATGTTCGTTGGATGGACATATTAGATAAATCTTCTACCCATGATCTATTTAGAATGCTTTCTACAAATTGTCCAGGATTGTCCCTTAAATACTGGACAGCTGCTGTTCTAATTTCTAGGTGATTGGTTGAATCACCACATAACTGATGTGACACTGTGACTCTCTTACACAGACTTGAAAAAAGCAATCCCCCCCCCTCCACCAACTTCTACTGACGAAATAGATATAAAAAGAATTTAACTAAAAGGTAAAATGATCTTAATGTTTGTGGGTGTCCTTAAAATAATCAAACAAGGCCTTCTTAAAGGGGTTATGTCACGAGGATTTTGCTATTTTAGGTCAATTCTGTGCTAAAATCACAACCTAACTTGCCTTTACTCACACACAAAATGCTCCTTTTAAACTACGAGGAAGATATCAAATGAATTTTCTTAGAGAGAGCTAGCCATCATATTTTTTTTGGTGAGTTTTGAGAAAATAGCATCAAAACTTGAAAAAATTGACCCAATTTTTTCAAGTTGCAATCCATTTCCATCCTTTCCATCGGTAGCAACAGATGACAGGAAACACTTTCAGTGCCGTAAGATAGTCTTTAATAACAAAGCTAGACCATTATTTTTAGAAATCAATCGATGCCAAGACACTTTTAAGCTTTTTAAAAAGGTGCTAAAATAGCGTGACATAACCCCTTACTAAACTTGGCTTGTTTCTAATGTTGCTAGGTATCGTATTCCAGAGGCGTGTAGTCCATACTGTGAAAAACCTATAATAATTACATTGTAATTATTATTACATTGTAATTATTATTATTATATGTAATTATAATAATTACATATTATTATCTTCGAAAAGCAATTATTTAGCCCTTCAAAAAGGTTCTGGATCGCGGAACGCTCGGCAGTGGGAGACATGTCTTGGATGACCGTTTTCAAACAAACACTTCAATTCACGTCGATTCTCTCCGCTAAAAATTTTTCATGGAGTGTAAAGACACCTGAAAGACTCTTTGTCAACAAACACTCGACACATTCGTCGAAAGCTGTACCTGATCATGCAGTTTTGAAAAACAGTAGAAATCATTGCACAAAAAGGCCACTTACCCAATAGTGAAACTCCAGCCAAAGTACGCCACAACAGCATGTGGAAATACGTCGACTGAACGTGTCATCGCTCGTTTCGTTAAGCCGATAACTCACGAAAGATCACGGCAACGGTGTACGATTTTAGGTTCGTTTCTTTTCTTCTTTTGCCTTGCGTTCCGTGGCCGGCGGTGGAGTTACTTGCGAGCATCCTGACTGAGATGGCGAAGTCTATTGCAAGTGGAACGTGGATTTGAAGACGTTTTTTTAACGAAGATACGATTTAAATACCCGGAAAGAAAGAACAACAATTTCTGACCACGGGTGGCCACGGCCACGGGTCTTACTAATCCAAGATGGCGGCGCCCACGAGTCTTACGGACTTAAGTTGATTTCCACTGTTGCGTAAATTTTACGTGCGTACGGGCATGAATTTAACTGGCTTAACGTGCGTAAATAAAACTAAGGACGATGTATAAAGGGCTTACGTAAACGTAAAAACTTTAAAGTTTTCAACTCGTTTGTATTGGGGACATTTGCTGGAAAGCTCTCAAACTTGGCACCCATTTAAAACTTGATGGCTTTAACTCAATGTTTAGACTTAAGTGCCTAACGCTTGTGTCACGTGACCAGTGAAGAATGATTGAAGGTCAAAATCTTTAGAGTAAAATGAGGAATGTAAAATGAAACAGAATTAAAATCTTTTTGGGTGTCATTGTTTTACACCCAAAGAGCTTATAAGGAATTCGCCTTGTGAGGTTGTCTCTTTTATTTATATTAGAAATTATTGACCTATTTTCGTCATTTGTAGGATTCCTGCTTAGTATGTACACATTTAAGAGGCGAATTTATGATGGACCCTCAGCATGTAAAAGAATGAGACCCAAAAATATTAAATTCTATTTCATTTTATATTCCCCATTTCACTCCGAAAATTTTAACCGTTATTAAGCCTTTGCTGGTCACGTGACCCAAATGATCGGCACTTAAAGTCAATACTGAGTTAGGGTCATCAGTTTTTCTACAGTTGCCAAGTTTGAGAGTTTTCCGGCAGATTTCCGCAGAGTTATGACTTTTAGGTAAATTTTATGCAAATTAGGGTCAAACCATGCTTTAAGTGGCCTGAGGACCATTTAGACTTCAAAACATACCCAAACCAACGTTTATGTGTTGTAACCCGCCTTAAGCAGTATTTAAAACTCACAAAACCAATGAGAGCTGGTCATGATTGTTTGTGGTCAAGTGATAATAAACATTTCAAGCTAGTAAGTCGGGACACTATTAGCAGATGGATTTGGGATGTTCTAGAAAAAGCTGGCATCAACACGAAGATATTTTCTTCTCATAGTACTCGAGCTGCTGCTACTTCAGCTGCACAGTCACATAATGCATATGTTTGTAAACACTATTAAGGGCGCAGCTGGCTGGTCAAGAGAGTGTACTTTTAGGAAGCTCTATGACAAGCAAAATTTAGGCAACTGAAAATTTGGGGGGCAGAGTCGTCATCTTGCATGATTTTTGAGAGCAACAAAATGGTCTTTTTTTCCGTTGTACCTGTTCATGGCCACATTGCTTTTAAGTCTCGCGTGACTTACTAGCGACTTAGACCAATGACGAAATAGAATTTAAAATTTAAATGAGACTTACCTGTAAGGTGAAGTTTGATTGGAATGCTATGAGTCATTGTTCTGGAGCTAGGGAGTCACGTGCCCGCTGTCTGATTGTCCAGTTTTGGGCATATCCTTCCTTACCCACCCATATTTGCCAGAATGTGTCCACTCACAGGATTTAAAGACTGAATGCTCAGGTTCCCTTGGTCTATCTCACGTGCCTCCCGAGCTCCAGACCAATGACTCATAGAATTCCATTCAAACTTCACCGTACAGGTAAGTCTCATTTAATTTATAAATTTACGTGGCAAGTTCTTCTCAACGGTAAAGTAAATTGAATATTTCATTCTAGATTTCCATCGTAAGAATTGTCTTATTGAGTGACTTCACATGTTAACGATAGTTTCCTTGAAATGTTTGAAAAACCTCGAAATGAATTGCTTGCGAGGGTAACTTCACTCAAGGCGAAAATTGAATACATTTTGCTTTCTTAGGCAATCAAATGCTTGCGTGAGTGAAATTCTGTGAAGGTTTCTTTGTCCCTTTTTCTGTGTTTATTCATGCAGGAAATTTTCAATGATAAGCAATCTGATATCTAGGGTTAAACTTAATCTCCTATTCCAGTTCAGTGAGTAATTTTTAAGGTTTTTTTCTTTGAGCAATTACTAGTTTTCGCAACTGGTGTATTTCATTTGAAAAGTAGAAATCGTGGTTTTCTAGACTTTCCTCAACCTAGGTTGTTCGGCATGGTGCTCCGCGCCAGCGGACCTGTTGAAATGGCTTGGAGGTTGACAACAAAACAGGTTGTAAACGTAAAATCTGATCACTCACAATTTAAATTATCGCCATCGCCAAAATTAGAGACTCCGCGCAGACGTCTTCAATTTATATTTGGCTTTAACTAAATTAGAGAGTCTAAGTTTACTTGTTAAATTGGGACAAAAATGTCATTCCCTTCGAATGAAGAAGATAAACATGTAAGAATATAAAGAAGATAAAAATATCCCACAACTGGAAAACTCCCCACCTACACCTGCCCTAACCCCGCACTTTGCCCTAAGTGAGAATAAGTTAATAAGTTAGTGTTAATGTTAGGTTACGGGAGGGGTAGGTGGAGAGTTTCCCCAGAAACGCATAATGATCCAAAACATTTATGTTTGACAAGGACTGGGTACTTCCAGAACAAAATATTATTGGCGTCAGAAACTCTATGCAGCAGAGCTAATTAGTCAGCAGCTTGTTCCCGAAAACAACGCAAATTTCGATGGCTGGTAATTTTGCCACAGGTGGCCGTTCTCTTGATTATTGACATGGACAGTCAAGCAATAACCTCCATCTTTCATTTCTTTCCTTTTTCCATTGCTTTCCACTTTGCTCTTACTTTGTAAGTTGAGATAAAAACAAGAAGACGCATCTATTGCATGCATAGTATCTTTCTCCTCGAGAAAATGACAATTATCAGCTGAAACTTCAACGTTTCAGCCAAGTGCAGGAGTTTAAATTTTAGTAATCATAACTGGCAATAGCGAAGCTGCTTTGAATAAAATACCAAAAAAGATTTCAGGACAGTGAGAGCAGAGTAAAATGCAACCGTTGAGCTTCGACCTTTCGGGCCCAAAATATCTCGGGGCTTTCTGGATCATTTTGCGTTACTGGGACACTCCTCACCTACCCCTCCCCTAACCCAACATTACCACTAACTTATTAACTTGTTATCACTTACGGCAAAATCTTGGGCTAGGTAAGGGGTAGGTGGGGAGTTTAATGATAATAATCCATAACAATCCAATGTTTTATAGTAAAGTGCTACTACACTAATCGAGGCCACCCCAACATAATTTTGAGGTAAACTTAAACGGGTATTTAAGGTTCTAAAGGTTCTAAACCCATGGCAGACTTCAGAATGACTTTTTAAGTTGAATTTGTAGCCATTTCATTGTTTCGAACTCGTCCTCTGAATGGCTGATTTAAAAATTTGTCTCAAAAATTTTTTTGCGGGTGGCCATGGATCGTGTAGCCGGACGGTAATATGTACGTACAAATTTAAAAGCTCAGTGACCACGGTTTTCTGTGTTCTGAAAGTGTGAATATTTTTTCCTATTTTCTACCCACGTGCCATGACATTTAGCTATTTTAGCATACGGCGTTTGCAATGTCTACTGTAGAGGTTAATGATTTTGCTGTGTTTGTCAAACCAGTATATAATTAACCCATTGACTCCCGTGCCACCCAAAACCGCCCGTAAAGGAACACGGTCCTTGTTCAGTTTGAAACATCATCACTTTGAGTGAAAGCAGTTGTTTTTGATAACCAATTGATGCATGTGGCACACTTCTAACAAAAAGTACTTAAACTCAAGAGCTCACTTAAAATGGACCAGAGTTACACAAAGAAAAAGGAAAAATGTTTCCCGGTGACATTGATGCAAAACTTGGCCTTGGCACTGGTTGATACTTCCAGTTGAAAATTTCCTCTTTCTTGAAAGTTTAGGTGCAATTTTTTCTAAAGACTAACAAATGGCCTACAAGCTAAAAAAATCGAATTGAGAACCAAAAACAAAGGGACTGAGCGCTAAAACTCGGAAAGACAACGAGGTACGGCGTTTTTCTGTTCAAAACCTATGTCGAACTATGTTAAATTGTGCGTATGCCCGGAATTTAAATTTGCCAGACAACCACGGAAATAGATTGAAGTTAGTTTCCATGCTACATATGAAGTCATAGACGTTAGGACCAGGATTTGAGCCGAAAGGAGCCAAATTACAGCGTCATTGCCTTAAAATGGTGGTTTTTAAAGGGTTGGGAGTGGATGAGTTAATAATTGATCAGACGCAGTAGCAAACTCGAACGCCAAGAAGGGAGAAACAATTGGGCCAAGTTCCAATCTATTTCCATCTTGACCATTCGCGGCCAAAGACACTTAGGCCCAGATCGCACTTACGAAGAACTTGTCAATTTCTGTGCTGACAAGAAAAGCCCCAGGGGCTTTAGACCACACCGTTGTTCCCCATCAACTTAGGCTGCAAAATATATTACGGTCACTCAAGATACAAAGCCCAAGTGTGTACATTTTTTAAGTTGTGATTTATCGTACCATTGACGTGTTTGCTGACATTCCCCCCTACGTCTTCTCCGCACCCTTCGCCCTGCGATAATATGAATCCCTGATAGAATGAACTCCTTTTTCATCCCCCATTCCTTGGTCAACTACCTGTTCTAGTCATCGCAATGAGAACTTCACGAGATATTTTGACCACAGCGTTACTCAGTTACGTCACGGTTTTGAACACGAACTAACATCTCAGCGCAATTCTGAATAACAAGGGCATGGAAAATTAAATAGATAAAATTATCCTTAAAAAAACGTTAAAGTTTATTTCAGACCATAATTCCCCGGATCAGCTTCTGATTTTGAATGACGTAATGTATACGAGCCACGTCTTGTCAGCGCCACGAAAAGGCGAAATCATGCGAGCTTTAATCGTTGGCTTTCAAAGCTCGCTAGCATCTTCGTCCTTGTTCTCGTCGAAGAGAAGTTAACTCCATTGAATTCCTTGTCTTTTGTACAGAATTTCTCCTAAAGATTTTAGCTAAGTAAGTAAAACTGTCAAAAAGTGTTTGCATTCACTGTTGAATATTAAACCTTGTTTGGCTTGTAACGACGAGTAACGACGAAAATATAAACAACATCGAATCGGTGACTTTCAAAGCTTGCTATCATCTTCGTCCTCGCTCTCGTCGAAGGTATTTTTATGCCATTGCATCCTTAGTAATTTTCTACACCGACTTTCATGACAGTTATGGCCAATCGACGATAAACAGCTGAAGATAATTTGTTGTTTTTATGTATATTCAGCTTTCATTTATTTTCCACCCGAATTTCTATTGCACAGCTTCTTTTATGAGGGGCGGTAAGGGGGGGTCCTGTGCACGGTGCACGGCTATTAAAAACGACAAATAACGGTTCACGGTAATTAATGCTCCACTTTCACGATTCACGGAAAGTAACACTGACTGTAACCAAGGAGGATTTCAGCTGTGAAGCCCTTCACTTGTCTATCTGTTTTATTCTTTACTCTTAGAATTGATGAGTACAGTGTATGTTATCTTTTGGGAGCTATCTTTTCTTGTGCCTGACAATAGTGATGAATTTCAGCTGATGAAAATTGCGCGTATAGACTCATTTGCATTGCTCGGACAGTTCTATATTAACATCCGGTCAGACGACGGTGTTTTTCTCTCCCAGGACTGACGAAAGATGTAGGGGATAGGCCTGATCGCAGACTAGTTTTTTCGCTCAAGTTGTTATGACTTCGAGAGGAAAGTCATCGTTTCCTCATGGATACACTCTAGATCTACAACTGGAAGTTCTCTTCCAGACTCAGTGCAGCTAGTGTGGATGTAGGATTTAAAAAGTGGTTCGAAGACCGAAAGCTTCCTTTTTTAATTATTTTAATTAGCGAATGCTTTTATGAGGCTCATCATTTTTAGAATATGTTATTAGACTCGATGATATACTTTTTAACCCCCACAAATACTGTAAGTGAAGGTGAAGGTAGTGAAAGTAAATCGATGAAGAATAGTACTTAACGTCAACGTCATTTGCTTTCCCTTGTCTCTTACCTTAAACTGGTCTAACGAAAACTCAGAAGAACTTGGATGTGACTTTTACCATTCTTCCGCTACGAGTAGTAACTGCTCGAAGAAAAATCATTTCGTCCTCGTTGTCTACTTGATCTTCAGTGTCTGAATCTGTGTCATATTCTGATTCCTGTTCACAATCCCCTGTATCTCTGCTACCTTCTCTTGACATTTCTGCCGCATCCTCTTGTTGTTCGTTCTGATCAACATCTACAGGGGCTTCCGAAGGTCTTGTCTGGAATGTCACTTCCTCGTTTCGCGCAACAGAAGTGGCATACATGTTTAATGGCAGTGTGCCTGCTTTAAACATCGTCGTTCCCTGACGCACGGTGTGTTGTCTGACGGCTTTGCCGTAGTTTTCTGCCCACTCCCTCATCAATTCTTTCTCGCAGCTGTTCAGCTTCCGTATGGGCTTTAGGTGGTTCATTTTTGAAAGAGCATTCAGTGGTGTCATTTGAGGAATTACAGGGTAGTACGACTTCTCGTGGGTAAAGTAGTAAGCAGCCCACCGTACAACTCGTTTGATGCTTTCATAGACAGTATTTGCCAGATTTCGAGCATACTGTAAGCAAGCCGGTGGGAAATTGATCCTTAAAATGACCCATAGCGTGGAGGTTTTCCACTTGGACAGTAAAGCAAGTGTGAAGATCTACTTCGTAACTTGTGTTGAGCTCTTTTAACAGCTCTGCGAGATCTTGAAGACCTTTAAGTATCATGCTAACGGACGATTGCGTTTGACTTGATATAGTCCCCTTCGCTCCGATGGTTTGTCAAAGGTAGAAATCACTTCACTGTTGATCTCTTCAAGTAGCTAGCTATCCAGGACTTTCAGGAGCACTATAGCGTCAGCCAATGAAATTTTTGCCACCACCTGATGTTTTTGGTGAACGGAGAAGGCTTTGTACAACATCCCCAAAATGTCGAAGATGTATGGTCTTTCGCTTTGCGTTGCGCAAATCAGGTTGTGTTACATCCGGCTGGAATAGCTGTGTGGATGTCTGTAAACAGCTGTATACAGCCAGAACATCTACTTCTCACAATGAAGCGTTTAAATCTTTTTCAAAAAGTTTCAGTTTTGGGAGAATAAAGGACCCAGGCATATAACATTTTCGTAATGGGGAATTGAACGAAATCCCGTCACAAACCAAAAAAGGATGTAGGCTGCTTTGACCTTAGCGTCTTTCAGTGACCATTCACAAACACGTGCGAATATTAAAAATAACTGCTCACCTTGTAATGCTGTTGTCGACGGTAACTTTAAAAAAAGAGGCCTCTCTTCGTCCCACTGTGCCTGTGTGTTTATAGCATAAGCTTTGCTGCCCTCTGTGGATTTCTATTGCACAGTTTCTTTTATGCTGTTTACAGGTTTCTACTATAATTCTGATAGCTTAACATAAATATTTTCAGACTATGTAGTCCTTGTCCCTTTGAATGGTATTACCTAAAAAGATTGTGCCATCTGTGAAAGGACATACTGTGTGTCCACGAGCATTCACAGCTTACATCTCGTTAATATTATCAAAGTTAGTGGTCTTGTCCCTTTTAACAGTATCACCTAAGTAAATAGTACTGTAGAAGGACACGTGATTATTCAGCTCGCATGTCGTAAATATTATCATGCTTAGTAGTCTTGTCCCTTTGGCAGTTATTACTTAAAGAAATAGTACCATCCGGGGGGGACAAACTGTTTGTATTCACGACTATTCAGCTCACATTTCATAAATGTCTTCAGACTTAGTGATCTTGTCTCTTTGACTGGTATTACGTAAGGAGATAATACCACCTAAAAGGACACATGACTAGAAGGACACACAGGTATTCAGCTCACATGTCATAAATAATCTCATGCTTTAAGTGGTCTTGTACCGTCCATCCTAGATTGAGGTGTCTTATTACAATGTTAAGTATTGTCAGAAAACTCCCACAAAGGTAAGTGTGTTAACAGAGGTATCAGCTAGGGGCTATTTGTTAATTCATAAATTTCTTGTACAAGAAAACTTGAAATATTGTTAATGGAACAAAATTATTGTTTGAAAATTAGGTGCATCGTTCTGTGTCATTGATGTAGTATTTTATTACAGGAATTGTCCATTTCCCTTCCATGGAAGGTTTTTTTTAATGGGAGGGGGGGGGGGGTTTGAGACGCCTGCCCTCACACCACTCCTTGAGAGATTTTAAAACTTTGTATATTGAGACCTTCACCCACCTCCAAATTTCCGAGAACATTCCGTGGGGGAGGTATGGTTATTTTCTGGAACAACACAATTATATTTTTGACTTGGAGTTACAATAAGATTAATGGAACTGTTTCTTACTCTGCCTGTGAAGAAGGCAACGGCCATTGGAAGGAAAACAAACATTAATTGTTTCAAATGTAATAAAAATGAATTATTGTTGATTGTTTGCCTTTTTCTATTTTGTTTTTCATTTTACAATGACAAGGGAATAGTAACTGTAATCAACTTGTTCACCATCGGTTGAACAAAAACGCGTTCGTAACTGAGACTCCTGAAGGAACCATGTGGTGCTAATTTTTGTTAAGGGCAGTAAAACAAAGACACAGAAGACGAAAACAGAAAATTTTGGTATATAAAACATATTTAACAAAAAATGACCTTTTACTTCCATTTAATTATTTAATCAATTCCTTTACTTTATCAAGACGGATGATGACTAAAACACGTTCAATTTTAGGATAATTAGTGAATGGCATTCTTAATGTGTTAACTTTAACATTGCCGTGGTTTTTCGAACCCAGTCTTCAGACGTGCGCGCGTTCCCGCAGTAAAATTGGCGGGAAATACGACTGTTTCGAAGTAGGACTTTCCTATATTCTTAGCTTTCCTTCGTATCCCATCATGGAGACAGCTGAAAAATTGCATGACTGGTCTTCTGGTGGTGAGTTGTTTGTCTCCACACTGGAAGAAGCGAATAGAGTTATCTCAGAATTTGAGAAAGCCACGATCAGCAAATTCATTATGAGAAGAGCAGACAAACGTTTCGGTGCCAAAGGTCAGTGTTATTGTATTAAGCTTAATTTTCAGTTCAATGGGAAGTTTTAACAGTTGTACGTCTCCGTTTTCAAGTAGCTGGATTTCACTTGAACGAACTTTACGGTTTTGAAGCCTCTAACATGTAATACACGTGTAAAATTTAAGACAGATTTCTGAGATTAAGCAGGGTCTACATTTCGAGAGAGCTTCCGACTGCACACGAGTTCCTTGTGGTAAAATTTCTTGCCGGATGCATACAGTAAAGACTGATTCATAGCAGCAGCTGTAGTTGCCAGTGTTCATGGATTGTTAACTCTTTCCCGTCAAGAGTTGTATTTTCCCGACGTTGAAGTCGGGAACCATTGAGCCACTTGTGAAGTCATCATTTTTGACGTCACCAGATTGTTTTGATAAGTAGCTAGCGCAGCAAGGACAGATCCATCCATACGTGTGTCCATTTTGAATATCGACCAAATTCTGACAGAGCTATACCAGAAAAACGTGTCCAATTTTGGCTGCAAAGTTGGGGGTAAAATAGGCCAAGTCACCTAGTTGATCAATGTTCCATTTCCAGGTTTTTAGAAGGACTGAGGCCAAAACCTTTCCAGTGGATAGAAAGGTGATAAAGGGTAGAAGATAAAGAGAAAAGAAAGGGGGAGAAAAAGGAAAGCAAAAGAAGCGAGAAAAAATTAGAAATGAATCCGCAAAAAAAAAAAAGGAAACAAGTCCAAAGTTTGGCTTATGCGCATGCGTGAAACCAAAATAATGTACAATTTTCAACAGAAGCTGGCTCAAAATTGAGCTAAAATGTAAGAAAACGCTTTTGTAGCAAAGTTTAGTGGCATTTGGCACCAAAGCACTTCAAAAACCGCATTAGCAGTAAAAAGTGCGTTTTTGTAAGGGAAAAACGCTGACGGTAAAGGGTTAATTTTATTGTTTTAGAATCGTTAGTTAATTCATGTTAATGGTCACGTAGTTTTGGTTTTAACTGAAATTCAGTTTTAACTGCACTGAAGAGTTGAGGGTTAGCAGTTAGCGGAGGGACAAAAGGGACAAGACTACTAAGCATGAGAATATCTACAACATGCAAGCTGAACAGTCGTCCTTCTAGGCGGTACTATTTTCTTAGGTAATACCAGCCAAAGGGACAAGACTACTAAGCCTGAAAATGTTTACAAAATGTGAGCTGAATACTCACGAATACAAACAGTTTGTCTCCTTGGATGGTACTGTTCCTTTGGGTAAGGGACAAGACTACTAAGCATGAGAAAATCTTCAACATGCAAGCCGAATAGTCATGTGTCTTTCTAGGTGGTACTATTTTCTTACGTAATACAATTCAAAGAGACGATACCACTAAGTCTGAAGATATTTATGAAATGTGAGCTGAATAGTCGTGAATACAAACAGTTTGTCCCCCCCGGATGGTACTATTTCTTTAAGTAATAACTGCCAAAGGGACAAGACTACTAAGCATGATAATATTTACGACATGCGAACTGAATAGTCACGTGTCCTTCTACAGTACTATTTTCTTAGGTAATACTGTTAAAAGGGACAAGACCACTAACTTTGATAATATTAACGAAATGTAAGCTGTGAATGCTCGTGAACACACAGTATGTCCTTTCACAGATGGCACAATCTTTTTAGGTAATACCATTCAAAGGGACAAGGACTACATAGTCTGAAAATATTTATGTTAAGCTATCAGAATTATAGTAGAAACCTGTAAACAGCATAAAAGAAGCTGTGCAATAGAAATCCAGGTGGAAAGTAAATGAAAGCTGAATAAACATATTCACAGTTGGCAAGTAGATGCTAATATATTCAAAGTAATGTGTTATTCATTGGTTCGTGATTTTTATCTGGTTTCTTTGTTGTTTGTTGCACTGTAGATTACAACGAAAAGTAAAAATCACGGAGGAATGCTTTGCGCATTACTTTGAATATATTAGCATTTACTTGCCAACTGTTTATATGTAACGCAAGCCTTTCTGTCGGTTCATACATCCTCTTTAACGTTAAATCTAAAAGTGTTCCGGTGAATCAATGTCAATAAGACTCAAAAGTAAAATTGGTCACCTCGTCAAGCACGCATGTTTAATATTTTTAAAAAATCTATCGAGCCGTTCTTAAGATTTTCGCAAAAGCGCTCAAATTAAAAAATTACCACAAAATTATTACGCGAATGATCTTAGAAAAACAAGTCGTTCTCGAGATCGCTAACACCAGTTTCAACAAAACTTTCTAGGTGTAAAATAGTAAGTAAAAGACACATTTTAACAGTATTTACTAGCCATTTCATCAAGCGTTGATTATTTTTCGGTGCATTTACTATTACTAGGCAAAAACTAAGGTTGAAAATGTTTTTGCGATTCACTTCAAAACAAACATACAGAATTTTTTGTTCTTGTATATTTTGTTTGCCATACACCACAATTTAATATGCCGGTATTTGCTTTTCGAAGCGAAATCTGGATCGTGCAAAATTTCCATTTTACTGTTTTCGAGGATTTTTGTTTATCGTTGTCATGGAAAGATCGATTTTTACAAAATGTAAACCACGCTAAAGTTCACTTCAAAACCAACAAGTACTGCAAATTTCACGTTGATCTGACAAGGAGAAGACTGTCTAAGAGCCGATTCAAAAAGATAGGTATGGTCCCCCCAAAACTGTATCGAAACACCTTAAATAAACATTTCAATTCTTACAAGACCCTCGCAAGCTTACCGTTTCAGTTTCTTAATTTGGAGTACTTAAGCTAATTTAGCGTCGGCTAACAGATGTTTTTTTCGAAGACATTGAAAAGTTCGACACCAATTTCATGTTTAAACAAGTGCTTTACATTAATGGGGTGAAGTGTAGAGTGAAAACCTTCTTTCTCGGCCTCTTTAATGCCTGCTTTAAATGCTCAGTCCGCCATATTGGATATTTGCCGAGAATTTTTCGAAAGCCGGCCGAATCGGAAAGTCGTTCCTAGTACTCCTCGGCTGTCCTTCTTATTATTTAGGCACAACCCGGGAAAAGGAAGGCCTTGTCGCTTCCCAGCCCCTACGCGTTTTTGGTGTTCGTTTGCTCAATTCACGCCTATCTCGGAGACTGGAAAAGGCTAATTTTGCGGGAAAATTACCACAACAAAGGCTAAAAAGTGTAACTGCGGCTGACGAAAACATTCCCAACGGTGCACGAATTTGACAGTTCGCGAATCTGACAACTCGCCTTATTCACGCTAATTTAAATGGAGGTTTACAAGTTACGAAATGCCATACTATTTCGGCGGTAGAAGAGTACTGAAATGTATTTTTTGTATCAAGAAGGAGCAACGCAAGTTTCGTTACGTGACATTGAAATACTAGCCATTGCCTGCAATTATCGAAGACAACTCGCCGAAATCACACTCTTGTCTTTTGCAAAATACAATTATGTATTCACAAATTTCTTTGAAAGCTTCATTTCATCATAAAAAGCCAAGGTTCCAGGCCTTATCAACCGTGTCAGTGCACTCATAGAGGAATTCAGAAACCCTAACCGTTATTTCCAGGATCCAATTAATCAAATTAGTCCTTTGGCTCTTCCAGGTAGTTAAGGTAACCTAAAACTAGCTTAAGTTCCAGCCCTTAAACTAGTCCGAAGTTTCCAACAGGGATGTTCAAGCAAGAATAAAATGCAAGCACGTGGCTCATGCTCTCCGTTTCAGAATGCGTGAGCGAAATCAGCTACTAGTTGGTAAATAAATTGCTTACTTGTGACAAGTGAACTAGTTTCAAATGCACTCCTGCTCTGAGACCAATTCCAAGGTTAGCTGGATACGTCAGAGCCCCAAATCCCAGATGTTCGTTCCACTTGAACTTGTGTCCTTGCCGCTCAATGCCTTTTTGAAACTTCTTCAAGCCACTACAGAAGCGATCAAAGACCGCGCGCATGTCTCCTCCCGCCTCCATAGAAATGAGGCGCGCGTGATCCTCCTCGTTTACCCAGACAAGGAAGTTCTTGTCCTCATTATGCCAAATTCCGCGCCCATCAGCCCAGTCACCCACCAAGTTCGAACATCTAAGCTTTGCATATAGCGGTTTCTTCCAGAGGAAGTGATCATCAATCAGATTATGTCTCTCAGTCTCAGGTAGTGACGTCAGCTTATTATATCTTCCACCTACAAGTTTAATAAAAGATTATTTGTGTTTGGGTGCTTTGTAGTCTTATTTCTCCAAGTCATTAGAGTGGAGCAAATAACAAAGATGTGAGCGCACTCAAGAGCAGATTCATTTTCCGTGGCGTGCGTCAATTGCTCCTAAAGGCCGATTAGTTTACGCGCAGGTGCTACCTTGTTCCTCTTTCGATTATCCTTCAGAGAAAATGTTACTGCTCGTAAGGTATAGTGGGCCTTTAAGGCGGCCTCGCGTGCGAGTGTGTATTCCAAAGAGCCTTCGTACTTCTGTGGTCCTGTTAACATTGCTATAACACGTAACAATCCAAAGCATGATCACTAGATTTCATGGTTCTCACCCCTAACTACAGACCTGGCGTTCTTGCTAAGGGATTTTTGAGGATGGTAACTTGTCATGTGCTGTTTTGCAGCGTTTTGTGTCACTAGATTTGTGAAATGTATAAGGATGAACATCTGAATTTTAAACAATTTTGCATCTTGATGATTGTTAAACATTGATACTGTTTCAATAACCAAACCTTTACGCTGTTTATGCCTTAGCGTTTGTTCAGTACAGGTCCCGTGACCTGCCAAACATGGTTGCGACTCCGACGTCTGAACACCTTTTTCATGGAACAAAGGTCGCCAAGCACCTTCTCTGTGGAAGTTAAGGTTTCCAGGATATGACTGCTAAAACTAACTTTCCGTAGTAGCAATATGGTAGTTTAAGGGACTGTCCTCTTAAAAGGGACAACGTTTGGAATCGCGCCTTTCGAAGTTTTTCGTTACGTTATTGATATTGAAATAAAGAAAACGATTCAGGAGACTAGAGATGAGTATAAAGATGACGACTCAGTTAACCCTTTACCGCTTCTATGAGAAATGGTAAAGTTAAAAGGGCCGAGAAATCAATCCACTACTCCAACAACGTGAAAAAGAACTAGAACAAATAATTGCCAAATTCGAAGACGATCTGGACAACAGATTCATTAATGACTCGCAATTATCTAACCTTGAAGAACAGCTTAAAACTAAAAAGCTTGAACTTGAGAACATAATAATTGAATTTCGCCCTAGGGCTGCAATTCTGAGATCGAAGACTAAATGGTATGATGAAGGGGAGAAGAACACCTTATACTTTTTAAACCTGGAAAAACAACATTTTAAACAGCAGGAACAATAAGCTAAATTAAAACAAATGAAAATGAATATGTTACCTCTGATGAAAAAATCTTAACTGAATGTAAGTTATTCTATAATAACCTTTATATATCTAAACATAAACATAAGGCAGACAATGATCATGATATAATGGTATTTTTCGAGCGTGAAAACGAAAATGACCGCCATGACTATGAACAGGAGGCATATAAAGGTTTGTTAACGGGAAAAGAATACCTAGAGGCTCTTAAAGACGTGGAATCAGATAGGACCCCTGGCACTGACAGTCTTTCAGTTATAAGGTATTTTGGAAAGACATACCTACAAGATACAAATCCTTTACTTAAACACGATAGTGCTTTAAGCATACACGTGCTTGTGGGGTCATCCTAATTAATATTGTGAATGGTTTGAACCCAGGAGTCAGACCATAATTCGGTAAATTGTGATCGTCCGGGTGAGTGTAGTCCTGAGAAGGACTGTTTGAGGTGACATTGACTGACGTTTCGACAATCTGAGCGGAAGTCATCATCAGAGTCAAGTGAACTGTGAATCGTCAGTAGATGTTATAAGTCTCTGATCGTTGTCCTGATTGGTCGGACGATCTCGTGATGTTATTGGTCGTCTGTCAGTTAAGGGACTTCTGAAACTTTTGCACGAATCCTACAACCCTACAACATCCGCGTTGCTCACAAACCCATCACTACTTTACGACAGCTTCTGACGAACGTTAAAGACGAAGACGAACCGAGCGACAGAGAGGGAGCAGTTTATAAGATCAAATGCTGCGACTGCCAGGCCACTTATATTGGTGAGACCGGCAGGAATTTGAACGTCCGACTGACTGAACACAAACGAGCGACTAGAAATGGTGACATCAATCACATTGCTGAGCACCATTTAAAAACAAACCACGGAATCGACTGGGACTCTGCTGAATGCGTTACCTACAGTACGGACTACTATCAACGAATCACTCCGGAAAGCTGGTCTACTAACTTAGAACAAACACCACTGAAACATTGCCAACAGGTACCTGCACCTTACAAACGACTGATTGCCGACAATAACAAGACAGACAAACAATAAACAAACCGACTTATTTGACTAACAATAGACCAACGGACATTTGACTATCAAAAGACGGATCGAAACGCACCTATCACGTTCAACAGTCTTCACAGCCAATAACATCACGGCTTACCTGACAGACGACCAATAACATCACGAGATCGTCGACCAATCAGGACAACGACCAGAGACTTAAAACATCTACTGACGATTCACAGTTCACTTGACTCTGATTATGACTTCCGCTCAGGTTGTCGAAACGTCAGTCAATGTTACCTCAAACAGTCCTTCTCAGGACAACAGTCACCCGGACGACCTTAAACTCAGACTGGTGTGATTTTGTTTACATGAGACTGGTCGGAAACTAAGAAACTTCGCCTGTAGAAAGGACCGACTCTCAACAACCCAGAGGAGAGGGATCATCAAGCTCATCCCTAAGAATAGACAGACCCTATTTTATTGGAGACCTTTCACCTTTAACTGGAGACCTTTCACCTTCCTCAATTGCGATTACAAAATCGCGGCTAAACTGATCAATTGCCAAACGCTTGAGAGTTTTCCTCCTTAACTAGCTTATCAATAACGACAGCGTCCTTTTTTACGCCAAAGAGAAAAAAATTTCCGGGTTACTCTTGTGTTTGTTTTTGAAAAAGCATTTGGCACGATAGAATGGCCTTTTATTAGGAAACCCTTCAATACTTTGGTTTCGGAGCTAGCTTCATAAGGTGGACAAATCTACTCTATTATCGCCCAGACAGTTGCGTTTTAAACAACGGGTGGGCAACGACTATTTTTAAAATGCAAAGAGGCTGCCCTCTTTCGCCTTACCTTTTTGTTTTAGCGGCGAAAATATTAGCCAAGACAATTCGTGAAAATGACAATATCAGTGGCGTCCTCGTGAACAATAAAGAAATGAAGTTGAGCAAGTATGCAGACGACACGACGCTAACATTAGACGAATCGAGGGAATCCTTAACAGCTTTTTTCAAAACATTGGACGACTTTATAATATTTCCGGAGTGAAGCTTAATGACCAAAAAAACATAAAATAAATAAAATAATAATAATAATAATAATAATAATAATAATAATAAACAGAAGCTCTTGGGATAAGAACAATTTGCAGAAATATCCCTCACTGGAAGGAACTTTAAATGGCCAAGATACTAATTAAAGCTTTAGGAGTTTGGCTCTCAGTCGACCTGAAGCAACAGCAACCTTAAGCTATTACCAAAAAAAAAGGTAATATTCGGAACAGTTTAAGCACCTGAAAATACTGCAGACTCACTCTGACGGGTAAAATAGCAGTTCTAAAGAGCCTGGTCGCCTCTCAATTTGTTTACGTGCTTTTTTCCTTAGGGCGGATTTCCACTGTGGCGTAAATTTTACGGACGGACGGACGTGAATTTAACTCGCTTTACGTGCGTAAATCAAATCAGAGACGATGTATAAACGACTCACGTAAACGTAAAAAGTTGAGCGCTGTCCAACTTTTCACGTTTCTGTAAGTCGTTCATACATGACCTCTGATTTTGTTTACGCAAGTAAAGCCAGTTAAATTCACGTCCGTCCGTACGTAGAATTTATGCGACAGTGGAAATCCGCCCTTGCGCAAAAACGCGAAAGCCATCAAGGAAGTAAATAAACTATTCTTTTCTTTCCTCTGGAGTGATATAAAAGGAGAAAAAATCAAATGAGATATCATGATCAATGATTATCCAAATGGCAGCCTAAAAATGTGTATATATAGACTCTTTTAGCCGGTCTCTAAAGCTACATGTATTCAAAAATATTTGGATAAAGATAACCGGGGAAAATGAAACCTTTTTTCCGATCTTGAGCTAGAGAAATCTGGAGGCGCAATAGTCCTCACAAGCAATCTGAACACGAGAGACACCAACAAGACCCTCAAGATTCGTAATCAATTTATTAGTGAGATTCTGAAAATCTGGTCAGAAGTTAACTTTTAAGACTAAATAACGTCTGAGAATCAATTTCTTGATCAAAGCTTGTGGTACAATTCACTTGTTAGAAGTACAACTACCCATCATGTTTTTATCAGAATGGTTTCGAAAAGGTGTTATACAATTGAACTATTTGAAAGATCCTTAACTGGCCTACAAAAGTGGACACACAAAATAAATACAGCCTCAACGACGTTTGCTCTTTAAGGTACTGGAGACTCTTGTCTGCACTTAAAAGTGTCTGGAATACACATCAAAATAAATTTACTTTAAACAATCCCAAATATGAAAGGTGTTCAACACGATCAGTTCAGTGTTGGAATCCAATAGAGCAATTCCATTTGTACACACCAAAATTATTTGGAAAAATCTCCAACCCAAAATCAAGAGAAGTAGAAGGCATACCAACTAGCCGCCAAATGTACAAGACTCGTTGAATTTCACATAGACGTTTGTCAACTAACGAATTTCTAACGAAAATTGTAATTAACGATTCGTATTTCTTAAAATGGTCTAAAACATTTCTTTACGGCTTTTTTTGGTTCATCTGAATTATCAAATTATATTCTGACCAAACCAACACGTAAGAACCGTATCGACATGGATTTAACGAGCCCAAAATTTGTAACGCAGGATTTTAGTTATATCCTGCAAGTAAATTTCTGTGATTTTTTTTGGCTTTCTTACCCTTACTTGGACGTGATTTTTTTCTGTATAACAGGTTTTAGCTTAAAATATATCCTCGTACGTACACCTTTAAAGTATACCGCTTGTGACTGTTCGACAACTATTTCTAAAACGTTAAGGCAAGGCAGAATGATCTAAACACGTTCAACAACTTAAATCAAAACGAGCACCGGGGTTTTAGCACTGAAAATAAGAAAACAATAGAAGGAAAAATTCTCAACTTCATAGTTGCTCAAAACGATAATTATCTTTAATGCGCTTTGAGTCTACAACGTGAGCGCATAGTTTGTCGAGGCACTGGTTATGAAACTCGGTAGGGTTCAAAGGCGATAACAGAGGAGGTACAATTTATGTTGAACACAATACGACCGTACATAATCTTTTGTTTTTTCGATGACACTGTGTTGCTGAATACAGTAAAGCGACATTTTTATTGGTCTGTTGTTCAGATAAAGTTTAAAAGCTATTGTAGTTGTGCGAGGTCAAAGCCGAAAAACGGTAACAGAACCCTAGAACAAAGAAATTTATTAGGTTTCATAACCGTTGCGCTTTATTAACTATGCTGAGCGCAACAATTTTACATTCTCCAACTTCAAGATTTTCTGTTTGAATTTACTTCCCTTGAAATCGTAAGAAACAGTTAAAACGGTTCAAGATAACTTTGTAATATAAAAGTTAATGTGAGCGCGCTTAAGTTTAAACAGCACGCTCTTGACGCTAATAACGATCGGCTGGAGAACGTTACGGAATTCAAATACCTTGGCGTGACCATAAATCAGTACCTAACCTGGCACGATCATATTGACCAAATACAAAGCAAAGTTGCGAAGAGGTTAGGCGTTTTAAAGAGAATTAAGCATCTGCTCCCTGTTTATGCAAGAAAGATCTATGTCACAACAATGGTCATCCCAATACTTGAATATCGTATGGGGCGACAAAAACAACAAAGTTTTAATGGATTCTATCCAAGTTCTCCAAAATAGAGCAGCCAAGATGGTCCTGGATAGGGCGCCACATTCGTCTTCAACTGAAGCACTTGTAGATCTGAATTGGGTGAATCTTACAACCAGAAGACAAATGAAACGCTGCCTTTATATGTACAATTTAATAAACTCGGACAATAGAAACAACATGATCATCCGAGGTTCGGACCACCACAGTCACAACACTCGGTCAAAGGACACTGTTCGAATCATAAAATCAGATACTAACTGGGGACTGCTTAGATCCCTAAATAGTGCCTTACTTGACTGGAATGCCCTGCCTATGGAGATGAGAAACCTATCTTATAATGCTTTTAGAATATCGTTACATAATAGGTTTAAATTTTAAAATAGCTTTCCATTTTCTTCTACTTTTAAGTAGAACTAAGGTGTTTAATCCCTCTTAATTTTTTAATATTTAAATTAGCATTTTAGTATTTTAGTTAACTTTATCTTGTTATATTTTCACAGTGCCCTATTGAAAACCACCTTGTGTGATATAGGCCATCTGTATAAAGAATTGTATTATTATTATTATTATTATTATTATTATTATTATTATTATTATGAATTCCCGTTTCGCCTACAAAATGAGTTATTGTTTGACACTATCTGGAAACGCTTTTTAAGAAGCTAACTTAAAGGAGATTTTAAGCCTTCTTGTCTTACAAAGCGAGTCGTTTCATGTCATGTGTTTAAAGGCAATAAGCCTTGATAAAAAAAGGTGACAACACGGACGACGTCGAAAGGACGGATTCGATAAACCCACGGACTCAAGTGAATTCTCCTTTTAAAACAACAATTATTTTGAATTAAGACCGGTGCATGCTAAACTGCTAGATGCTTATAGAAAATACTTCTAATGCTTGGATGATGCATATTTTTGTAAGCGCCCTGCACTGATGTGCAATCCTTCATCCTCCGTGAAATAAACCTTTCAAGGAACAATTTACCTCTGCCCACCCCCAATAAGAGAGAGGGTCAGTGGATGTATAAATTTGGGACTTTAACACCTCATGGTCTAAATGATAATAACGGTTTTTAGGCTCAAAACCAGGGCGCGTTTCCCACCCTGCTCAAAACAAAAAAGTCGCGCAGTTACACCCGCGTGCTAAACTATTCTCTTAGTTACGTGTGCGTAAACACGTAATTATAAATTCGACAGTTTGAATATTGTAATGCGATACTTGTAATAGTTTTCAGTCACCCTAAAGAAGAGCACTGGGCGTACTCGAAATATAGGTGTCAGACAAAAATAGCAATGGTTTGTCTTCATTTGTGTAAAATTTATATTATTTTTATGAAAGACAAGAAAAGTGGATGCTTGAATTTAGTGACTAGACACTGCCGAAAATGTCACACGATCTTTGTAAGCATTTTTCCAAGTTTTCTATATCTTTGCTTGTATTAGTTAATTTTAGCAGTTGCCTGATGACTGCTTTGTAAGCATGAAACTCTAAGTAGCAATAAATGTTCAAGATAAAATAGTCCAGCCCCAAAAATCTACTTATACAGCTCTAGTTTAACTATTGAGCACTCTTATAGTCGATGAGGACTTCAATTTGTTACTCCGTTATATTATATATATATCATTATATATGTATATATTTGGCAATTTTATCTGATGATTGCCGTACAAGTTGTGCGGTACGAAACTATTTAGTAATAAAAATGCCAAGTCTAATCTGCCGTTGACCAGACTGTCTTCTAATATTTATGCTCTAGTTTTTCTATTGAGCACTCTGACAGCAGTTCTGCAAATCAACTAATATATATATATATATATATATATATATATATATATATATATATATGAAAGATATATAGATAGATACTTTTGTTCAAAACAATCCAACCATGTTATTTGACCACGTGTGCACGCATACCTCTCACGTATCTGATAACGAAAGGCATAAATTTTATTTAACCCTGTAAGTCTTAACAGTAACAAAAATGAAATTTCTCTTTAAAATATCAATACTTACACAAACATTCAAGTGATGAGAATAAAGGAAGTGATCACCAAGGATAAGAAGTCTTGATATTTAGACAAATTCTCCTTATTAGTTCCACAAGAAATGTATGGATAACAGTAAGGAGAATATGCATTTTTATATCAAGGCTTAAAGGGCTAAGTGAGAAAATTTGGGAAAAAATAACCTTTTTTCTAAAATACAACGGGTTTTTCCCACAAGAATTACTTTGTTGTGGTTTTTTCGATGATAATATGCCTGCTTCATTAAGCAATGATTTGCGTTGGCGTGTAGTTTGGCTTGTTATGAAGGCACGCAAAAGTGCTCGCGAAACTGGAACGTTACTGGGTATCATGCGAAAAACCTTGAACAACATATTGTGCCGCTTTCGTCGATATGGTGATGTTATGTCAGTTTTAACAGGAGAACAGGCGTTGGTACCTATAGAGTACATCTTGCGCCATCCAAGTGCTTACCTTAGATTTAAGGTTCGTTTTTTTGGTAAAATCCAAATCCGAATTCTTGAATCTAAAAGCGGATTTTGCGGGGATTTTTCTTTTTTTTAAACTAAAATCCAAGAACGGATCATAAATCCAAAGAATCTACACTTCGAGTGGATTCTTCACCAGTCAAATCTAAATCTGGATTTTTGAGATTCATGATCCAAGCGCTTTGTTTTTTGTTTTTTTTTTTTTGGAAAGGATTCGAAAATAGTACATCTGACAAGAGGTCTTCCATGTTCCATGCATATTTACTTGTCTTGCCATATTTTTATTATCATTGTTTCTAAATTATTTGCTTTCCATTCTAGTCGAATTCTAGGGCAGTACTAGAGAAATATCGTTCTGATATAAATATTGGGTGCCTCCAGCCCGTCTTGTCATGACAAAATAATCCTTTCTCGAAGTTTTTGTTTGTTTGTTTGTGTTTTTTGTTGGTAAAGAATCCATATGATCTCGGGTAACAAATCTGTTTCCGGATTCTCCCCCAAAAACGCACCCTTAGAGAAGCTGTGGATCATATGGAGGGGGGGGAGGGGGGATGCGTGGAGCAGATTTAATGCTCTACCTCAATGGCTCCGTCTAAAACGGCATAATTTTACACGCAAGATATTAAAAAGGTAAAAAAAAACATTTTACGGTATAATTATTTATTATGCTAATTTGACTCTGTTTTGCCGTGCTGACCTTTTGTAAATTTATTTTCTGGTTTTATTTGGGCTTAAGAGATTTCCATTGGGTTACCGACAAAATTTTATCTACAAATTTTTGACAAACATGTCGATCTTCACGGCTGAATAAATGGTTTTTTTTTTTACAATTTATTTAAACAAAAAAAGCATGAATGTCTCACTTTGATAATAATTCATCAAGTTAAACAATGACTGGTGTCACATGCAAACGTGTGCACGTGCGACTGAACAAAAGTATATATCTATCTATCTATATATATATATATAAACCCAACATAGGGGACACAAGAGGCAACATCAGCACTGATGTTTATCAGAAACCCACCGATACCCACCCATACCTACACTGGACTTCAGCACATCCGCCCCATTTAAAATATAGCATCCCATAAAGCCAGGCATTACGACTTAGGAGAATATGCTCATCTACAGACACACTCAAACAGAGGATAATGGAATATTCAAATTTTTTTGTCGCTTGCGGCTACCAGAAAGGAAGAGTGCTGGCAGAAATGCGGAAAGTACTCTCGATAACGCAAGAAGAGAGTCTGCGAGCGAGAGAAAGGGGAACCACAAATCGTATACCCCTAGTAACGACACACAACCCGCATATCACATTTATTGCGGAGATAGCTAACAGAAACTGGCACTTTCTCCAATCAAAGGAAAGATTGGCACGTATTTTTCAAGAGCCACCACTGGTTGCATATCGGCGACCGAAAAATCTCAGAGATATACTCGTGAGCACCAAATTAAAAAGTAAAACTACTAGAGCCAACAGCACAACTGGCAGCTGTGGACCTTGCAGCAAACCGAAATGCAGCTGGTGTAGTCGCATAAATGAAACCTCCACCTTTACAGGGACTCAAGACGGCAAAGTTTTCGACATATTTCATACAGTGAATTGTCAATCGACGTGGGTGATTTATATAATCGAATGCAAAATCTGCAAATTACAGTATGTAGGGAAGAGCGAGACAACCACAGAAATCATATTAAAAAAGGAGTTAGTAGCTGCGAACTCACTGAGCACTTTTTACATAACCCAAGAACTCATAACTTTGACAATGACGCAATAACTACCATCACTGAGCAAATTAAACAAAGGGGGACATGGCTATCGAACGCAAAAAGGAAATCCTTCGCACAAGAGAACTTTTTTGGCAAAGAACTCTTAAAACTTTGCAACCAAATGGACTGAATAAAAGAATAGGCTAGAGAGAAGGGACGCAAATACCTTTATAAAGAATTGCGTGCAAAAAAAGTTTCAAAACATAAGTTATAAAGGGCGTCTTACTCTAGACCGTCAAAACAATTACCGTAATAACGATCTCACAGGACGTTGTTAACTAGTTAACATCACTAATTGATACGTTTATTACGTCAAGATAAGTAACTCTCATTATCTGTAAACAAACGAAGAGCATAGACCCCTGATGAAGGCAGAAGCCGAAACGCGTCGGGTCTGAAATAAAGATTTTTATTTATTTGTTGACTATCCTCTACTGCCAAATTATATATATATATCCTCCTCTGACGCGAATTCCTTCGGTAGCCTTGGCGTGGGAACCCTATAGTTTAACTGGGACAGTGCATTGAATTTCCTTTTTTTGGTTATCTAATAGTGTGACAACTTATTGTATAGTGACAAGCATTGTAATTAATGTGAGTTGTATTAGTGCAATTAATAAGGTGTAATTAGGTTATCTTATTTTTGTCATTACTTAGGCAGCTTACTCGTAATATGTGTTTCTTTTGTTGATAGTTATTTAAAAAATCTGAAAAATCGTATTATTTAAATCTTAATGAGCGAATTTGAGCCGGTGCAGTGGACCATTTCTTGTACATTGATATACCAGGAATGGTTACGAAGGGATCTTCCCCGTGGGAAGTTCAATTTCACCACAAAACGCGTCAGGTCACGTGACACCTGAAAGACACGAGCGTAAAAAGGAAGGGAAGATAAAGAAGGCTCACCTCCTAGGCCACTGAGAGCATGTCGAACGATACTTTCCACGTCTCTTCTGCCGTTGCGCGAGCAGCGAGATGGCAAGGAAAAGCCGTGGATGGAACGGCCTGTGTGGATGCAACATGACAGCACATAGCGTTCATCAAATATCCCGCCAGTAATCTTGGACAAGTCCAGGCCTGTCTTTTGAAAGCCTTTGGCAAAACTTCCACGTGGAAACGTTGGGGATGTCCGACGTAGTAACTTTTGTTGGATGAGGTAGTCGGATTTTGGTGTATTCATGTTTATGGAAGTGTTGTTACTCTTGTTTTCAAGGAAATCGTTTCTCTTGCAAGAGTAGTTGATGAAGTAGTCAGACGTTGGTGAATTCATGTTTATGGAGGCGCTGTTACTCTTGTTTGCAGGGAAACCGTTTTCCTTGCAAGCGTAATTCCACACGCCATTAAGAGTTGGCACGAACTTAGCCAATCCGTTAGCTGACGGAGGAAACACGTATCTGCTCAACCTAAAGTTGGCAAAAGCCATTGTAGTGTGTGTTGTCTTTAGCGCTTCTTCAGACTGAATGTCTAATCATCGTTTGTTGCGTCAGTTGATTCTTCAGCGCGCGCCCGAATCAAGGACAACAATACTGAGACCAGCTCTCGTCAACCTTGTTGGGTGACTGAACAGGAGAAAACTTACGTTAGCCTGCGTGAAAATTTTACCTCCATAAAATTGAGGGTTAGTTATCGCAAGCTTGCCTAAGCTATCGCAAGTTTTCAACAAGTTATGTTGGTAGGTTGTGATGCATTTGTCATTTTACGAGACATGCATATTTAAAGTGTATATGACAGATTATTTTTTATTTGCCTGATCGAATCTAAATGGCATCCTGATGTGAATATCAAAACTTCTTTTTCGATTTCGATTTTCCTTCCCCGCGCTTTTGCCGTTTAAAGAAGTGCAAAGGGAGACCTGGGGATAGTCACCGTATGACGTCATTCCAGGAACAGAGTCGATGCCAAAACAAACTACTTGGGCTGCATTGCCGAGATCTGATACATTTTATTTTTCTTTACTCCGCAATCACGAAATTATGTGAAAATGCCGGATGTTGCAAGTAATCTGCATGCTGGTCAGTGATTTGAAGCTGTCAGAGTCCATCGAATGCAAATCGCTAACTTCTGAAGCCGGAAAGCGAAACAGAACTCGGGATCGAGAAAGAAGCTATTCAGAACCAGAAGATCCTTACATAGACAAGCCGCTTGCCGATGAAAATTGACTCAGACAATACTATCAAGGGAGATAAAGAAGGCAGAATGAGAAAACAGACACTAGAAAACGATTTGATGGTACGGAAGCGCTCGACACATTGTAAGAAATGCCACGATTTCTCATCTCCCGGTGTATTTATTATAATCGGGCTTTACCTCGGTGTAAGAACCTGTGAAACTCACGGATGACGTAAAACAAAGGAAACAAAAACATTTTAAACAATACCGTACAGCAAAACAAAAGCTAACAAACAAAGAAAATCTTGTCAGGTTCTTACACCGAGGTAAACCCTATAATCGTGCTCGGCTAACTAAACCTTGTTCGCGCTTGGCTAAATAAGCGCCTGTTATGCAGGTTATAGTTTCATACTCTTACAGGTGTAGATGTGGCAACTGTGTCTTAAACCATCTACAAAACGCCGGAGATTGTTTTTGCAGCAAGGAAATTCAGAAAATTGTCGAATCTCCCATACTGGCTCATACTTCATGAGGTTTAACAGTTCCTCGTCGGAACAACGTTCTTAGATGATAAAAGATTACCTTGAGAATTTTTTCTTCCCAAAGTCGTCCTGTAAATCAGGAGATTGTGCCTCTGTTTTCTGAAGCAATTCATTTTCGTCCTGGCCATCTGCAACCATAGACAGTTGTTTATAGTTTCAGTGCACTAATGACCGTTATTTTTAGTTTCTTTTGATACAAATATGTTTTGCGACTTTTTAAGGCGCTGCTCAAAATTGGTCACGCATCCCTCCTGTAAGAGCGGCCTGATTCCTGCAGTATCGAGAATCCGACGACAGGACAGAAATTTCGGATTTCTTTTTATTTTACCAAAAGAACCTATTTAGCGACCTATTTTCGAAAATGACCTTAAAACGTTGGATTTCCTTTTACCTTTTTCAAAATTTTGAAAACTTGAAATTAGCCCTTCGGTGCTTATATGGCCATGGAATTTACGCCACTTTTGACCATTTTCAAAACGCGCGTGTTGCCGTACCATTTCAACTACTGATTAAACTGCCGTTTACATACAGGAACGCTTCGGAGAACACCGCACGCAGCATCCGCAACCGGTCTACTGGGCTTCCTGTAGCTGAGCACTTCAACTCCACCAACCACACTATAGATGATATCAGGGTCTGCCGAGTCAAGCAATGCAGCGGCAGCAACACCAGTCGAAAGCGGCGGGAGATGCAATTAATCTTTGAGCTCGGCACGCTCAAGCCGGGCGGACTCAATATTAATTTCAGTTTTATTTAAATACTTTCATTTCACGTGCACGCGCTTTGGTTGTTCGTTTCTTGTGCGCGCGCTTTACGTGCGCATTTTTCAGTTAGGCTTTTGTATGGCGCAACACGCATATTCCTGCACTCTGAAGAAGGGCTATGCCCGGAACGTTTGTGCCTTTACAAACTATGACACCTTAAAGTGTTTAACTCGCGTATTAACTTTTTCTTATTATCACTGGTGTCACGCATCAACTGAGCTTTGTCTCTTCTTTTGCCGTTTACATAGTTTGTTAGAATTATCTTTAAGCTTCTTATGCGCGCAATAAAACATTTACTGAAAAGACACACACCTCAATCATTTAACCGAAAAGGCAAATATAAGCAGACTTCAAGCTTGTAAAATGCAGTCTGGTATAGAATTTTTGAGCCAAACAATAACACCACATTAAAGCTAAACCTGTTTTTTAATTAATCTGAAATTATTTCTGTTGGCCCGCAAATACAGCGCAAGTGAGGGATTTAACCGCGAAGGCTATTTTGGCCTTCTGACTTTGTCTTCGACTAATTAATTCAATTGTGAGCGCTAGCTATATAGTACAATTTAAATCACAGAACTCAAGCAACAGCGAAAGTAGTACCTGAAACAGGTTTTTACGGCCTTGAAAAACGTTTTCCTGATTTTTAACGTATAATTTTAAAAAAAATGAGACAACGGATTCCCTAGCACTTCTATCAGTAAAAAGTCGCCGTGCTTGTCTGAACAATTGATTAAGCTTCTTTTTACAGAGAGCCAGGCGTATCACGTTAAAATAGAACTTGTTGGAACTAAACACAGTAAACCACAGCTTGATAAGGCCAGGTATGATGAAACATTTGTATTGTCTAGAGCACAGTGAAAATAGCAACTTTTATATTATATGATTATGGCCCGATTATGGCTCCTGGAGTGACTGCTTAATAGAGGTCACTGGTTAACAGCACTTAAGGAGAGAATTTCAATGGAATTTTTCAACTGAATACTGAGGTATAGAGGGCGAAACATTGGTATAGGTTTGGCCGTAATCAGTGAAATGTTACATAGACCTCTACCAAAATAAATGGTGACCTTAGGCCTTGTCACCAAAACAATATCAACTCGGCCTTGACCTATGTAAGATACCAGTGGAATTCCCGTGTCTGACTTGAACACTTTGGTGTACATGTGAACTTTTACAATGGGGCTGTTGGTCTCCCTTGGGATTTTCCTGGTTTGTTTCATTCGTGGAAGTGTGCGGTTTTGCGAGCACCCTCGTTTCTCGCGAGTTGCTGGTTCGCAGCTCGACGTTTGCGAAACCGATCGCTCACTAGAAAAAGAGATCGCTGGCTGTGTAAGGATTGCGTATTGTGGCTGTAATACCAAAAGTGCAATCTTGTAGTTACTACTGCGTCGTAAAATTTGAAAGGAGAAATTTTGTCACATGTTATTTTATCACTGAGCATGCGAGCGCCATTTTAGAAACTATTTGAGTTTCAGAGCCTAGCGATATTAACAGAAGATTTAGTGATACTTTTAAGTAACAACAGCAGTCGCCCTTTCCTCCAAAATTCTTTTCCAACGACTTTTCCCACTACAGGCGACTCTACTAGACTGACATAATCAGTGGTAATAAAAAGCAGAAAGCCAAGGTGGCTGAATCTATATAGATTACGAGTCAAAAGTTCACACTTTACCTAGGAGTAGTAGAATAAGTAATAGAATAGTAATCTTTCATTCCAAACGTGTATTACTTCGTGGCTAAAGCAAAAACCATACTATGCGCATGCAAAACTATAATTTGCTCGGTAGAAAGATTAGGATCGAAGTTAGAGAACTTACTGGTAAAATGTTTCACCAGTGCTTCCACGCTTGGAACAGCATCCCAACTATAACCACGAACAAAAAGAGACTTTGGAAAGGAACTCCATCCATCGTTAAAGCTAACTACGCTGAGAATTACGCAAAGCTACGTACAGCACACGAGTAGTCACTTCACCCACGGAGCAGAAAGTCACACCGCGATTCTAAACAATTGGGTTACTGTGTGTTTGTGTGAAATCAACATCAAGAGAAGAAAGTGCTAATTTGGAGGGGTTATTAACTTCTGACAGGAGCCCATACCCGGAGCGTGCAACTCCCATACTAAGCCATATCACGGCGTTTTTAATGACCAGATTATTTTTAGACAGGTTTACAATTACTATTTTCCACGAAAATGCGCTCGGGTCCTTATCCCTCCAAAAAAAGCGGCTTAGACAGTTCTTTCTCCCTTAAACGAAGCTTGTGATTGGTTAGCGAGGCTCCTTTGGGAATCTTAATTCGCGGAAAATTCAGTATAAAAATAAGTTGATCCGTGAAAACGCCGTGACACGAATATAGGGCAGTTGCGAGCTCCAGGTTATGGGCTCCTGCTTATGAAGAGTGCAAAGAAACCCTGAAAACGTTCCAACATGCGTGGCAAGTCTCCAGGGATGGACGGTTTCACCCCGGAATTTTACTTAGAATTTTTCGATCTTCTAGGGTAGGATTTAATAGAAAGCTTTAACGCTGCCTTTAGAACTGGCAGACTTTCAATTTCGCAGCGTAGAGGAATTATAAACGTGATACCGAAAGAGGATCCAGCACTATTAGAACTCCAAAATTGGCGTCCTATAACTCTCGTACATGTGGATTACAAAATTGCATCTAAAACCATTGCTAGGCGAATTGAATCGGTTTTGCCATCTGTAATACACCCGGACCAATCAGGGTTTGTAAAAGACAGATGCATAGGTGAAAACATAAGGTTGATTAGCGACGTACTGGAGATGACTAAAATAGAAAAATTATCAGGCACTCTGTTATCGGGGGGATTTTCGCAAAGCTTTTGATACGTTAGAATGGTCATGAATTCATTACGCTTTGGAGCTATATAATTTTGGAGATAGCTTTAGAAACTGGGTAAAAGTCTTTTATACTGAAATAGAAAGTGCCGTCATAAACAACGGTTTTGCTACAGATTGGTTTAAACCCACGTCCGGTGTAAGACAAGGATGCCCTCTTTCTCCTTATTTATTCATTGTGACTGCGGAGCTAATGTCCAGAAAAATTAGGCAAAGCAACGAGGTTAAAGGTGTTCAACTGTACGGAAATGAAACCAAGTTATGTCAATTTGCCGATGACACTAACCCTTTTTGTGAGACTTGATGTCTGTAGAAAATGGTCTACGCATCATTATTAAGGAATTTGGGAAGATTTCGGGTCTTAAGTTAAATATAGAGAAAACAAAAGCCATGTGGCTCGGGAAATGGTCAAAGGTGAGGCGCAAACCTCTTAATCTGAAATGGGTTAATTGCCCTACAAAAATTTTGGGAATTCACTTCTCTTATGATGAGAAAGCAAACAATGAATTGAACTTTAACCTCAAACTTCAAAGATTTCAATCGAATCTCGACATCTGGTGCTCAAGGGACCTTACGCTATTTGGTGTATTCAGCCGCTAATATTGATGTACCTTCGGAAGTTGTAAATGTTGTCAAAAGTAAAATTTTCAGGTTTTTGTGGAAGAGCAAGAGAGAGAAAATCAAAAGAGAAGGACTCTCTCAGGATTATGAGAAAGGTGGTCTCCGCATGGTTGACTTTGAGACCATGATTAAAGCTTTAAGGCTTGCGTGGATTTCCAGGTTTTTATAAGAACGGCAGGCAAACTGGAAAACTGTTCCAGTCCACTTTTTCATTAAACTTGGAGGATTAAATTTCTTACTTACTTGCAATTATGATGTAAAATATTGCGAAAAACTTACCGCGTTTTTACAGAGACATACTACCTTTTTTCTCCATCCTCAAGTCCCTTTATGAGGATGAAACGTGCAAAAGGGATTTGATTTTGTAAGTTAAAAAAGAAATATTGATTGGTGGAAAGCCTTTTTTCAATAAGGAATGGTTCTCGAAAGGTATCAAATCGATTAGAGATCTTCTTAACCTGGACGGCACCTTCCTAACGTTTGAGGAGCTTAAGGCTAGATACTCCCTAGAGAAAAGTTCTTTTCTGCATTTCTATCAAGTAGTTAGTGCTATCCCAAGCCACTTGTTAAATAAAGCAAGATCTCTAGAAAATCTGCATAGCGAAAACATAGATGATGATGTGACATGTTTCCAACTAGACGAGAGTGTTGCGATTAATCTAATGAAAGCAAAAGCAAGCGATTTCTACTGGCGTCTAATTAACAGATTATATATATAAGAAAGATCAAACGGGCCCGAGCCGATGGAATAAAGCCATTCCAGTGGGGAAGATGGAACGGTCCAAGATCTTCAAATCGACTTACAGAACTTGTAAGGAACCTAATTTGAAAGAATTTAGTTTCAAGTTTACCCACCGTATCATTGTTACAAAAAAAAAGAACTTTTCAGGTTTAAGATAAAACCTGATGGCAACTGTGTATACTGTGGGGAGCCAGATTTGATCGATCATTCTTTTCTAGCTTGCCCTTGTATACAGACTTTTGTAGAGAAAGTCCTAAGGGGCTGTTTACATGGAAGGAGGAAGATCCTAGCGCTAGGAAGATCCTAGAAGACGGATCATCCTAGCGCCATATGTTTTCTGTATTCAGTTTACATGCAAAATGTTGTACTTGGCCCTAGCGCTAGGAACTTTCTAGCGCTAGCATCTTCCTAGCTGAGGGATAGAAAGATCCTAGCACCATGTAAACTACCTTCGCTTGGAAGATCCTAGTACTAGGGACAGAAAAACAAATATGGCGGCGGCCGGGCGTTCAGCTGCTAAAGGCCGACAGTTTTATTTAATTTCCAGCAACCACCTCGACCGAAATTTCTGCATGTAAACCAAACGAGAATTTGTTTCTCCTTTTAGGATCTTCCTAGTGCTAGGATCTTCCTCCCTCCATGTAAACAGCCCCTAAAATGGTTTAACCTGGACAATGGCACTGTTTTCAGTTTAAATTCGCGAGAAATTGTTTTTGAACTATTAAATGAACGCGGGCCGTCAGTAGCTTAATTAAATTATACTTTGCTCTTCTTGCGATACTATATTTATCAAAAGAAACTCCAGGAAGACTCATTGGTGCTTCAGGATTTTGTTAGTCAAATAAAATATAAATATTCGCTTGAAAAACTTTAAGCAATTTTGTCCTTTTATTTCTTATCTACCTTTACTTCCCTATTTGCCTTTTCTCCTTTTCCTCCAGTGCATGGGTTAACATTGCAGACAAAGATAAGTAATAGTATTGTATTATCTGTAATAAGCGTTACAGTAATGAAGTATTGTTATTGAAATAAAATTACTTTTCGCGAAAAGAAAAAGCAAAACAAAACAAAACAAGAATAGCAAGAAGTTTGTAAATTGTAATCTAAGGTATTGTAGGCAATGCAAGTAATGCTAACTATGATGTATCTGTACTCTGTTTGACTGTCAGCAGGGGATTTTTTTTTTTTTTTTTTTTTTGCTTTTGGAAAAAAAAAACAAAAGAATCATTTTCTAAATGATCTCAAATTTATCACACATCTTTAACTTCTCACCACTGTACGAGGATAATAGAAGTCTTCACTGATGCATCTGGTCAATTGGCTATTTCACATTATCTAAATTAAACCAATTGGAAGGTCAATATAACCATTAAAAAAGCAAAACTTCTTGTCCAATTGCTTAATCTGGAAGGCAGTTTAACATGCCAGAAGAAAGCTTGAATCCGTCGTAATACTTTCCTATCAAATGTTTCAACTAAATTTTCTTTTTCCTTAGGCGTAGTGCCCCTTGTGTTGGTCTCAAGCACTCTTTTCACACCCAAAAAAAGGAAAACGTGATATTTCCGACTTATTTTAAAACTGTGTAACCGAGGGAGCAAAAGACCGGCCCAAAATATATCAGGAGATTTTAGGTTTATAATTGTCTGTGAAATTCTATGGTCATACCGTCAGGTTCAGCTAGTTTTAAAAGTAAAAGCTCAACCGATACTGTGTTCCGGATAAATCCGGCCTCTTAACTGATTTTTTGGCGTAGCAGGCAGTTAGGAGGTAATAACGGTGGGTTAGATTTAAGGGAAAATTGTTTCCCGGCCATCCGTTCGTATTGCCTACAGGTCCGAAAACTAGCCATTACATGACGGCTAACATTGGACTCCATGTTATATAAAGCTCCGATATTTAGCCGTTATTAAACGGCAAAAATTGGTCCCGTAACTATATATAAATCCAATATTAAGCCGTTACTTCACGGCCAAAATCGGACCCCTCATTATATACGGATCCGATATTTAACCGTTACTTAACGGCGAAAATTGGACCTGTTATTATATACAAATCCGCCCTTTAGCCGTCTTCCCAAAACTTGTTCACGCTCACGAGCGCTGCGAAAACAGTCAATTCCATCAAGACTTTTCGCCGTTTTGGGATGACCTGGCAAATTCAAGTTCAGGTTACATTAGCACCGATACAGGGTAGATGGTATTACGAGCGCTTGCTATAAAGTAAGAAAACTTATCACGCATCGGTTATAAACAGCTGGATCACAACAACAACAAAATTAAATATTTCGGCTTACATGAAATATAAACCTGCAGCTCATCAGTAGAAGTTTGAGTCTGGAACGTTTGTTTGATAGCAAATGAGGAAAATGTGTTAAAAAAAAATGAATTCAGAAGTATAATCCTTGCCAAACGCTTAATAGGTTCAATTCAATTAGAACAATTCTCCAGTAACTAAAATTGACGTACATAAACACACGCAATTACCATTCGGCAATTAGATAGTCAACTGACACAATAAACGGTAATTAGACATTCATTTTCGAAAGAGCTGACTCAGTCAGCTTTAAACTTTTTGACGCGTGCGCCCAGAACTTTTTCTGAGATGTTCAGGGTCGTTCTAAACCTAACAAGACGGCAAAGGAGATGCATTTTGAGCGCAGTAAGTGTTGGAGTGGGAGCGATCGCGGTGGGTCTTGGTATCAGGGCTTTTCAAGCCCGCCGCCAAAATATTGCGTACGAGGGGCGCGTTTTTCCTCCAATGGCCAACTACCAGAATCTTAGTAACCACAACAGTCTAATGGCTAAGCATCTCTCCCCAAGAATTTATAGCAGGCTTCGCGACAGGGCGACTGCGAGTGGATTCACGTTGGACGCGGCGATTTAAACTGGCGTAGACAACCTGGAGATCCCTCCGTACTGTGGGAGCAGTGGCCGGCGATGAGGAGTGTTATGAAAAGTTTGCAGTGCTTTTTGATCCGATCATCGAAGAATGGCATAATGGTTTCAAAATGACTGCCAAACACAGAACGGATCTCGACTCGTCTAAGATGCGTGGTGGGAAGTTTCCTTTTTTTGTTTGTTTCTGACTGGTTGATTGTTCGTTGTTTCTTTTTGTAATCGTTACCACAACTGGGAGAAATAAGGAGAAGTGTGTGAATACTTTTGAATACTTTATTTAGTAACTTTCTTAACTGATGCTCAGATTAAACACTATGTAAGTCTTATGCAACAAAAGTATATTTCACACTGGCAACATACTATTCGAAACTCTGAGAAATTAGAATTCTATAACACTTTTAAGGACGAATATACGCGTTCCTGCTATATAGATCTTACAAGAAAACTAAATAACAGGAAAGAATTAGTGAAACTTAGAATAGGTAATCATAAATTATTGATCGAAACTGGCAGATATGATCAAATCCCAAGGGATAATTAGGCTCTGCCCTACGTGTAAATCAAACCAAATTGAAGATGAAATTCATTTACTTTTCCATTGTACTAAATACTGTAGTTTTAGAGATGAATTTTACCAAAAAAATAGAGAACCAAATACCAAACATAACACAATTACCTCCTATGCAAGCCACCAAAAAATTAATGAATTCTGATAATTATTATTTAAATACTCAACTGATGAAGTTCGTTTTGAGATGCTTATCTTTACGAAATAATCTTCTATCCAATGAAAGTAATGTAACGCATACATAATTGCTTTTTTTCCTATTACATGATTATGATTGTTATAAGTTTCGCTTTAGTTAAGTTTTACGCTTTTGCAATACTGTATGTACTTATAGTCATGCAAATAAAGCTTGTTGTTGTTGTTGTTGTTAGTAGTTAGTAGTAGTTAGTACACTAAAATCCCCAAATTTTGCCCTCAGAAAGGCTTGTTTGATAATCGTTGAAACGTTCAAATGCACAGTCCACCCACTTAAACAAAGCTTGGGTGAAACCTGTGATGACACAAAGGAAATTAGCGAATTAATCACTGATTGGGTTGATTTTAACAATTAAAATAAAGTGGTGATTAATTTGCCAATATTCCGAGGCCACGCTATTTTCAGGTCATTCTGTTGACTACAAACTGGCTGCTCCAGGAAAAATTCAGCTCGTCGATTTTGCGCGCCATGAAATTGGGGATTTTCAGCCATTGTGTTACGATTTTCACTGCACTGTGGGAAACTCACGTGACAGCAAGGGATTAAGGGTGAGGGCATTTTAGACGGCACGGGTTTGAAATTCAGGGTCTCGCAATCTAAGTTCGCGCTAAAGATCCGGTAATACCTCACGAACAGTCACGTTTTATCTGAAGGATAGTCGGAAAAGGAATGGAGTACGAAGCGTGCGTAAATAAAATCGACGAACTCCAAAGAAAAGAACGTTCTTTTGCACGCGCACAGATCTTCGCCATTTGTTTGACAATACTGACTTAAAGAAAACAGATGGTAAGATTTCCGTACAGCTCTGTACTTAAATTACAAATAATGTTTTCTTCACTGGCAGGTAACTTGTCCGGTGTATATTTTCCCTTAAGCGAAATGGGTACTGCAGTGAAACAGCGGCTGATTGACCACGATTGACAAGTGCCGGTTTGGCACGTGACTGGCCTGACGCGCGCGGAGTCCAACTAGGATTTTCAAAACTAATTTACATGTTAGTATTAATCTAAAACTAATCTCTATCACCTGATAAATTTACAATAATATCCAAAAATAAATTCAAAATATGCTAACTAGGAAAGAAATGGATGAAAAATTATTAAAGTACATTGATTGTCTTCTAACCTCTGCATAGTTCCTGCACTGCGTATCTCTTAAAATTCTCTAATGTTAGTAGAGTTCTTTGTTTTCGCGCTGAGAGTATTACGGGTCTTTACGGCATGAGGGGAAAAGGAACGCTGGGCGACTGAGGTACGGCAAAGCACATGGACATTATATGATCTGGTATGTACACTTAGGGTGCGTTTCTTTGGGAGAATCCGAAAACGGATTTGTGATTCCAGATCATACGGATTCTTCAGCACCAAAGAAACGCAAAATCCGAAACAGGATTATTTTGTCATGACAAGACAGGCTAGAGGCACGCAATATATACGTCAGAACGATATTTCTCTCGTACTGCCCTAGAATTCAACTAGACTGGAATACAAATAATTTATAAATAAGGACAGTGTCTGCAGTAGTTCAAGTGAACTCGCTATTTGCGTTCACAATTAGCAAAATCTGGTCTCTGAATTACAGAAATGGTACACAAATGAAGTTATCCTGACGTGTCAATGCTTCTGTCTGTACTTTTGGAGAAAACTTTTCAAATATACGGAACGGAATAATCACCTGAATTTTTCTTTTTCACGATCGCATGTTTTGTCACGCAAGATCGAGAGAAAATATGGCGAGACCAGTAAATTTGCATGGAAGACCGCTTGACAGATGTACTATTTTCGGATCCGTCCCCCAAAGAAACGCACGGATCATGAATCCTAAGAATCCGGATTTAGATTTAATCTGGTGTATCCACTCGGAGTGTGGATTCTTCAGATCACTAATCCCTGATTAATCCATTTTCGGATTTAGGTAAAGAAACGGAAAATCCGTTTTTGGATACAAGAATCCGGATTTGGATTTTCCCAAAGAAACGCACCTTTAATTGGCTATTTAGTGTCAGTTTTAGTTTCCTGACTAAACTAGCGATCAAGTTTTATACAAATTCTTATATTTTGACACTATGGTGGTCTGCTCGTGCCGGTGAAACAACCACGAGATCTCGTCCGTGGGACGGCTATTATTCATAAAATTGAAGCAGGTTAAACTCTTTCTCGATGCCCTAAGTCAGAGGGCCGCAGGAAATGAGAGCAATATTGTGCCTTAGTGATAACATGTAAATCTTTAGAGTGCGACAAAAATCTGCAAAATTTGTCCTTCAAAAGTTGACTTCCGATCTCTTAACCGTATGTAAACGTTTTGAGAAGGATCGGTTCATAGAAAGCTACAATAAAATTTGAGCATAATACGAGGGGAACTGAACATTTAAAAACCTAATATGTGGTTCACATTGCAATTCATGACTGTAACCAGCACCACTCAGACAGTAAGGATCAGTCTCCTTGCAAGACACAAAAAGAATTCCTGTTTGGTTATTTGCTATCAACCAAAGCGCCCTTGTGTGGTGGTGACCGGGGGTGGCGAACTCTGTTATTTTAAATCACACCCTATACTATAAACATTCAACTGTGTTCCCTCCTAATAGAGCAAAAATTTCCGCGTGGATCGATAGATTTGGCTATTACTTGTAGGTCACGTAGCTGACTCGGGTATGGTGAGAGAAGGGGACTTCTAAATCGACCCACCGGTTCATGTGAATCGAAAATCATCGATCGACCTACTCAGCGTGAGCCCACACGAATGCCATGTGATGTTTTGTTTCAGTTTGTTTGTTTGTTTGTTTGTTTTTTCTTACGTGAGAGTATTGCAAAAAAAAAGGAAAAACTGTTAAAAATCAATACCCATGTTAGAGGCCAGTAGGAAACTTAAGCATTATTGTGCCTTGTCGATGACATGTAAATCTAGAACGAGATAAAAATCTGCAATATTTATCCTTCAAATGTTACCTATCAATCTTATAACCATACTCTCATGACCGCACGTAATCGTTGTGAGACGTATCGGCTCATGGTATGCGTGTTATATAAACCTCTTTAGTTAATCACGCAACAGAAAAGGGGTGCCGAACTCACGCTTTTTCTGACAACGAAGCTACCAGCCAATCGTCTGCAATGCGGTTCACGTTAGAGGCCAGCAGGAAATATTTACATGTCTCCACAAGACTATTTATTTTTGTTTAAATTAAGTTTATTGTTATGAGAGTACTACTGATTATGCCTTGGTGACGGCGTCTTCGTCATTAAGTCTTTAATAGCACACGATAAAAATTCTGCTATCCTTGAAAGCAGAAGTTTCTTGGTTGCCCTGTGTTCCGCGGGAGTAATCTTTGAGAGTTGTCGGCGGATCTTCATCGGTAGCTGGGCAAAGTCCCTTTTGTAATTAACTAAAAATAAGTTGAAAAGCCCTCCTATGTTACTCAGGTCATGAAAACCGCCCATATAACAAACACATAAAAATACAGCGCTTTGCCTTTATACCGTAAAAAGTACAACGCACCTTCAAGCGTGCACTTAAAAGTCCTCAAAAGTGCAGCTTTTAAAGAACCGACTAAGGGTATGCAAGATAGAAAAATCCGATTTTCTCAAAGTCTGCCAGAATAAAGGCTTTGGTGAACTAGTTCTAAAAATATAAGTTTCGGGTCGTTTAGATTTTTATTAATTTTTTAGTGAATATTTTCGTATTTTGCCCTTCGCGGCAGTCAAAATCAACGCCAAAATCGGGACTTTTCCGGAAACTACTGTTCAAATATTCAAAGCGTCCTAAATAAGATTAACCCGGGGAGTTAAAAGATCTTATTTCCTCTGTTTATTAGCAGTGTCAAAGTTTCATGAAAAGCGAATGTGAATTTTTAACGGAATTTTAAAATTAATACTCAACAACGGTCGTTAGCGACAACCCAATTTAGGCTAAATTCAAGGCTCAAAAAAGCACTCTGGTACATGGCTTTACACAACAAGACTATACTCCGGGAAAGAACAATCACTTCAACTAAACATCGGCCGGAAAACATTTTGGGACAAATGAAACGGGGAATTTTGAGAGCGCTTTGAAAACAGGCTACTTGAGTAATATGAGCGACCCTTTGACCTTTCATGTCAACGGAAATCAACACACAGCAGCTCTTAAAATTAAATGTGACTTTCCTTCGCCAGAATACGAGTTTGCTTGTTTTTCTAGAATGTTTTCAAATAGAGGAAACTAGGATTTTGAATTTGGAGGCCTTTGTTCCCAATAATAAGCGATGTTGGGCAATTTAGAGAAGTATGTTATGAAATTGACCTACTGTATTTATCACCGAGTTATACATTCAAAGTCTGTTTACAACGGGAATGCGGAATCAATAACGAAGTAAAATTCCGATTAATGAAATGCTTAGGAAATAACTCTTACCTAAGTGAGCTTTTCCTGGCTAGAAACTGCAACTTTCATTGCAAAACACATAGCGAGATCGCCGAGCCGTGTTGCACGTGAGTTGTCAAATGTTTCTACAGTGCGGTCGAGGTTCCCTAATGTTAACGATTAACCAGATTTAGGCCCGCATAGCGTGCAGTCGGAAACAACACTATGGTGCGGAACGCTTGTGCTTTATAGGAAAAAAGAAGGGGGAAAAGGAAAAAGAGAGCTTTTATTACATATATACTTATTATTATATATATATATTTACATCCAAACCGGTGACACGTACAATAGAGTTCTGTTGCTGATAGGTTGCCGGAGGAAATTTGATGTTCACAACAAATATTAGTCCAAGAACGTAGTTTGAGGGCTTAATTATATGAAGTTTGCACATCAAATTTCCCAGGGAACCTATCACACATAGGGCCTGAGACAGAATCCCTCTATTGTTTTTATCGTCCAACGCTAATTTTTGAGCGAAAATTGCCGATATGCGTTGATAGGTTCCACTGAGGAGAGACAGTATCACGTCACGTGATCGATTTCGACCAAATGGAGCACGCTAAAATGTAGCGTTGTAGTAGAAAAGGTTAGCGTCTTGTTGAACAAGCGACTGAAGCGTAGTAAACACACAAAATTCGTTCAATTATTTATTCCAGAAGGCTCTTCAAACTCCCATTCTTAGTGAAACATTTTACCTTTTGGTAAATAAAACACATAAAACCCACAAATCAGACTGAATGTCTTTCTCTAGTTTTCGATAAAACAGCAGCCACTTCCCTCGACTGGTTCTGCTATGGCAGAAGGTGCTGTGATTTGTGCCTTGCATGGGATATATATGTGCGCACGCCATAATACTCACAAACAGTCTTTAGCACGGCTGTTCTCAGCCTTTTCTTGCTGCCTTTCCTATGCATGTCTCACAGGTTCAACTTTTCATAAGCGATAAGATTGTAAAAATAATAATAATAATAATAATAATAATCATAATAATTTTATACTACTGTTCTACGGTTCTTACCCCCCTCCCCCTACCCTTGGTTACATAACTCAACCATGGACTTGGCCGCATTTTATTTCTTTGCTAAGAGTCTTTAATTAGAAGATCTAATGTCCGCTAAGGAAGAAAGATATTGCACCCTGCGCCATGCGAGAAATACATCTGCCCAAGCCAAAATACTAAAAAAAACACTCCTAAGCATGGGTATGCTTAACGTTTTCACGCTGCCTTTCTTATGCAAGTCGCACAAGTTCAGGCCAGTGTTGTAAGCGATGGCGTGCTATAACTGTACAAGCCCGATCTAATACAATCTATCGGGTATAAGACTTTTGCTTCTCTAGCGCAGCACTATGACTTAAACGCTTACCACGAAGTAAAAAGCCACTTCGCCTATCAGAGTGACGCAGCTTATAAACTATTCTCGAAGAGAACAACTCATCCATCGTGCAGTGAGGAACTAGTACTTGGAGAACAACCTCGACCTATCTGCTTTCTCAGCAACTCGGATATATGTCAAGTTCTTGCCTGTTCCCAGTTTGTTGCAACTTTGATTAGTAGTCTCTTTTTCATGGCAAATATTTCAGTAAAAAAATTAGGCCAGTGTTTTCCTTTGCCAACGTCAAACGCTCTCTCGCTCCAAACTGTTGCCGTGTCACAAGAAAACTCAAAATTGATTAACATGTTTACACCGTCGAATTTACTTGAGGAAGTTGCAAGTGACAGTCGCAAGCTAGTTGTAAATCGTGACAGTCATTCATGTGTCTAAGGTGACTTCCGATAGCCTGCGTAGCAAGCACTTCCGAAGACTTTTCCGCCTTTTTGAGGCATTTTGCGTTTTGGCCGCGCCAAATTAAGGCGTGCGCAAAAAAGGAAGGAGCGGGAAGTGGGGGGGGGGGGGGGAGAGGCAAACAAAGGAAACGCTTGCCCGCAAACGCCACAAGTTTGAAAAACGTCCCTTTAGCACTCAAGGTTTGATGAATTCATAGCGTGAGAGCTTAACAATAAAGCAACAAATAACAGATCACCGGATGTTACAAATTTACTTTCGTCAAAATCAAAACAAGCTCCACGTAAGTCAAACCCACGAACTGCAGAGACGAAGCACTCGGAGATGTGATGTCGAAACCTCCAAAGTTGGAAACTCAAAAAGGGGGGCGCTTCAGGATTTGTCGTTGTAATTTCAAAGTTAATAAATTTGGAAATTTATCTCTGCTAGGAAAATCGGTTTTATTTCTTCGGGAACCTTTTCAAAGCGTCGGAAAGAAAGGATTCTTAAGGAGCAATTCTTGCTGATATCTTCAGAGTGGTTACAGTGGAAGTTGTTGAAAACTTGTATAGCTATTTTCGGAACGTCTCTGCAATCTTTGTGCTCGAAAAATTAGGAACTTAAGGGCATTATTCGAAGTTATTTGGAATGCAATAAGTATATCGAGTCTCCTGTTTCCCAAGCTCCGCCAAATCAGCGTATCAACTTGTCTAAACGGCTGCTCAAACCTCCATCAGGCAACAGTCTTTGTAGAAAGAGAAAGCTTCCCGAAAGTCCCTGAGATTTGAAGCCACCGAACAGCCGCCTTCTAGAGTCAAACCTGGCCATGGAAAATTTCCAGCTGGAGAGAAACAGTTAGTTGTGTTGATGCGGTCAAGCTCCTGAAATTAACTTAACTGATTTGATTGACGTTCTTTGGCGTACGGGTTTTTCAAAATCGTGGGGTTTGCGGACAAACGTTTTTTTTTTCTCCCTTTTCCCGGCCCCTTCTCCCACTTCTTTTGCGCTCGGCCCAATTTTTGCGCTGCCAAAAAGCGAAAAATGCTTCGAACGTATGAAAAACCCTAGGCCCACAGAAACGCTTGCTACACAGGTTAGGGTTTCGATAATGTCTACCTCTATGTCACAAGCCCCTTTTTTTCTTTCTGGGTAACCGAAATCCACTCTGCAGACACCCGTCCAGGTATTGGCCTTCTTTAGAGTACATGATGCTACACAGCAGTTGATAGCACCCAGCGTACTCACGTCGTAGGATAGCGGTGTCGATCGTGGGAGTTGATCCCTTGAGTTATACAGCAGAGTTCTATTGTAATGTCGGCGACACGGGCAGTTGTTGCTTCTGTTTTTGTTTTTATTTTTCGCTCTGGCAATGCAGGTGGGCAAGGGTCTTAACATATGGTTACTGTGCTGAATGCAGTAAAATCTGTTTCCTACCGGTAAAGCAGGCTAGCTTGTTGAGAATCATTGTCCTGATGATTTGCGGAGTATTCAGCATTTTTCCAGGGACAGGCAGAGAAACCGCTGCCCAAACGGGAGATATTAAGTGAGAAAAATCTCTGTGATACCTGCCAGATTGTACTGGATGAAGTCCTTTTTTAAGTATAAAATTAAATTTTTTCAGGAGCCCATTACATTTAGTAATGGGCTCCTGATTTTTCACAACCTTATCGCATATGACTGACTCGCACCTGTGCGACATCCATAGGAAAGACAGCATGAAAAGGCTTGTCTACGGGTATGGCTGCTGTATCATCGAACACGAGCAGTGAGAAAGACATTTGTGAAGCAAAGGAAATAGGAGACGTCAGCAAGCGGGCTAGCACTATAAGGCTCTATTAAACCCTAAAGGCCACCGACATTGGGAGAACTTGCTTAGTAGTACGTGTCACCGGTTTGAACGTAAAAAAATGTATATAATAATAAGTATATATCTAATAAAAGCTCTCTCTTTCCTTTTTCCCCAACTGTTTTTTCCTATCAAGCACAAGCGTTCGTCACCATAGTGTTGTTTTGCGACTGCACGCTATGCGGGCCTAAAACCTGGTTAATTGTTAAGGAACCTCGGCCGCACTGTAGAAACATTTGACAACTCACGTGCAACACGGCTCGGCGATATTGCTATGTGTTTTGCAATGAAAGTTGCAGTTTCCAGCCAGGAAAAGCTCACTTAGGTAAGAGTTATTTCCTAAACATTTCAAGAATCGGTTTTTTACTTCGTTATTGATTCCGCATTCCCGTTGTAAACAGACTTTGAATGTATAATTCGGTGATAAACAGAGTAGGTCAATTTCATAACACACTTCTCTAAATTGCCCAACATCGCTCATTATTGGGAACAAAGGCCTCCAAATTCAAAATCCTAGTTTTCTCTATTTGAAAACATTCTAGAAAAACAAGCAAACTCGTATTCTGGCGAAGGAAAGTCACATTTTAAGAGCTGCTGTGTGTTGATTTCCGTTGACATGAAAGGTCAAAGGGTCGCTCATATCACTCAAGTAGCCTGTTTTCAAAGCGCTCTCAGAATTCCCCGTTTCATTTGTCCCAAAATGTTTTTCGGCTGATGTTTAGTTGAAGTGATTGCTCTTTCCCAGAGTATAGTCTCGTTGTGTAAAGCCATGTACCAGAGTGCTTTTTTGAGCCTTGAATTTAGCCTAAATTGGGTTGTCGCTAACGACCGTTGTTGGGTATAAATTTTAAAATTCCGTTAAAAATTCACGTGCGCTTTTCATGGAACTTTGACACTGCTAATAAACAGAGGAAATAAGATCTTTTAACTCCCCGGGTTAATCTTACTTAGGACACTTTGAATATTTGAACAGGAGCTTCCGGAAAAGTCACGATTTTGGCGTTGATTTTGACTGCCGCGCAGGGCAAAATACGAAAATATTCACTAAAAAATAAATAAAAACCTAAACGACCTGAAACTTATATTTTTAGAACTAGTTCACCAAAGCCTTTACTCTGGCAGACTTTGAGAAAATCGGATTTTTCTATCTTGCATACCTTTAGTCCGTTCTTACAGCAAACCGCTCTTAAAAGTCGAGATTTTAAGGATGCTTAAAAGTTGAACTTTTTACAAACCTTAAAAATCGAGCTTTTAAGAGTGCTTAAATAAAAGTTGATCTTATAGAGACCTCAAAAGTTAAACTTTTAGAGTGTTTAAAAGTCGAGCTTTTAAAAGTCATTAAAAGCTGAACTTTTTAGAGTGCTTAAAAGTCGAGCTTTTAAGAGTCCTTAAGAGTTGAAATTTTTAGAGTCCATAAAAGTGCAGCTTTTTAGTCCTTAAAAGGGCCTTAGAAAAAAGAACAAAAAGCTAGAGCTAGACTTATTTATAGATAGTATTGTTTAGGAGCTGTTCACACAGCAAAGTGTTAATTGAAGTTCTTTAATAACTGGTGGGGAAATAATGACAAAAATAAACATTGAAGATTATGGAGAGATGGAACAAGAAGAAAAATTTTTAAAAAAGTAAATTCAAACCTTTAAATAAATGCACTAAGAGTTTTCGGTCATATTTAAGAGCTCTAGTAACTAGGAGGATTGCTGTAGACTGACAACTGTCCTCTTGGCATTTTAAAACGCCAAAACAGAACATTAATTAGAGTGCCGTGCGGTTCGAGATTTATGGAGTCTTGTAGTGCAATATCCATCAAGTGCGGACTATAACTGGGAACTTTTATGGAGTCTTGTAGTGCGCACTCAAACGACTCAAAGTGCGCAGTTAAACGAGTCTGAAATTGCAGACTTTAACGAGTCTTAACGAGGCACGTGCACATCAATTTCACAACATTGGGATGTGCAATAGCGCTACATTCCCAATAGAACGATTCTTTAGATTTTGTAGAATGCTGCTTGTGATCACAGCATTTGTTAATTTCCGCGGTACAAGTTGCACAGTACTCACTCAAAATGGTCAACCGTCTTAAAAACATAGGAATTGTTCATCAATTATAATCTCCTGTAAAAGTGACGCTTCACCATAAAAACAATCTCCCCAGGAATACTTTGGCCTCTAATCTTTTTTTCTGCGTTAAAATACTTTCTACTCTGTTGGCATATATCAAAGAAATCTAATGTAAGAAAGGCAGTTTTTAAACTATTAAAATAGCACTCTAATTTTTTGGGCAGTGAAATGGTTAACCGTTGGTTCATTAGCTTTTTTCACGACTCTTTTACCGGGTTTGTCTAACAGCACACGAACTGTAACTGACAAACAGGATCTACTTAGCGCTATGTATTTTATTCCCTAGAAGTTTTCGCCTGCTTTGGGACGGAGTAGTAATGAACTCACTAAAGCAGCGGGGACAGGGCGCAATATTTACTGTATAGTACTGTGACTGTACGTCAGTAAGTAAACACTTCTGACGACTCTTCTACTGAGAAGAGAGTTCCCCTCTCTTTGTGGCTGAAAAGTGTTAGCAACTGCACCCATTTTTGTTGTCTAATGGTGATTTCGAGTAAAAATGAAACCTACATTTTCGTATCACAGCACCAATTCACTTCCTAGACTTACGAAATCAATGCAGTTGACTGAGAAACGTAACCACTGACAGTACGAAGTAAATACAGACTGTCGTTACGTAACGTAAACTTTGACGTGCTGTCAAAGTTTACTAAGCATTCATAATTACATTAAATGCACCCCAACGTTTTGCCAATTTCTCAAGGGCCCAACCAAGGAGGAGGCTGATGTAGACCTGCGATATTTGTTCGTTATAGATTTTAGGATTAAAGCATGTATGATATCTAAGAATCTGAAAATAGTAAAAATAGTAAAATCGCGGACGATGGAAGCTAGAATTATTACAATTAAAAAAGTATGTCGAGCAGTATAAACTTTGAAAAGCTTATGAAAATGAACAAATAGTTAGATAAATATATAAATAATAAGTAAATAAATAATACAAACTATATCAGCTCTTAAAAATAATAAAAATCAATGTTCTTGTTGGAGAGCATACACGAATCTTTATGGAAATCCATTTTTTCCAGTAGCTTGGAGTCTTTCTTTAGTTTTTCTTTTAAGTGGTCTAAGTGCACACTTTACTGAGTGTAAAAGCGCAAACTTTAACGAGTCTAAACCAAGAGGTTAAAGGGTAAGAGAGTTAATCCCTCATATTGGCCCTATCCCCATCTTAATCCCTCTCAAGTTATTTTTAGAAGGTATCGAATTCCCGCGGATAATGTTACCTCGCGCGTTGCGTGGAAGTTTCGTGGAGGAGGAATCCATAAACATGGCGGGGATTGTCGAATGCGAAATGTGAATACAGTTGTTTATTCTTTTTTTCAATTTTTACATGGATCAATCGGCATCAAGGAAAAGATATGGGTTGAAGATTCAACCGCGGGAGCAAAACGGAACAAAGAAAGTTCAGTTTCATTTTCTGGGGATAATTCAGAGCGCGAGGAAAACGTTGAAAATCACATGTACGTATAAAAATCGACCCTATCGAAAACTAACTTGTAACTTGTATTGCTTTTGCTATTCGCTAGATCGCACTGGCCGAGGAAATACTCCAGTGGTCACACGTTTTTCAACAGAATGATTCTAAATCATTCCATGAGACTTTACCCCAGGAGCAACCGATGAGGTTCACTGAAGAACCGAAACTCGAGTCTTGCTTGAGAAATAACACAACGTATTCACGAGAAGCAGAGAAGCATCCTTGAGTTTTTCGAACCAGCATTTTAACTGCTGCAGATTTCACAAATGGAGGTTTCGAAAATCGTTTACGATTAGCAAACAGACCGTCACGGGAAGATGAAACAATAACCTCTTTCAGAACTGCTAAGCGCAATTAACTGCTGCAGATTTCACAAATGGAGGTTTCGAAAATCGCTTACGATTAACAAACAGACCGTCACGGGAAGATGAAACAATAACCTCTTTCAGAACTGCTAAGCGCAATTAAACACTGATTAAACTGCTGGAGATGATCTGTTGGGTGCAAGTAACACCGCAAGACAATGGAGGTGCAAGGTTTTAACTCCAAGCAATTCTATTTCTAGAACCACAACCATGAAAGTGCAGTTAAAACGACAGCGCAAGAAGCCGTAGCTTCCACATGATCAAGGGAGACTGCAATAGTCTCAGAATAACTTGGATCCTTTAGACACTCTATACGACATCCGCGATAAATGTTTTGCACAAAACCGCAAGCAAACATCTAATCACGGGCTTAGAAACTTGGCATCCTTTCAGAAAACATCACTCTTTTAAGCGACTTTAAGGAATCTTGCAATTAATCTGAGCCCAAAAAGTTAACTGATTGCCAAAGAGCTAGCACACACAACGGCACAAAGATTTAAAACGGCTCTAAGAACGTAACATAAAACCCTCCAAACAGTATATATCACAGCTTGATCAATAAGTCAACCACACAAGTTACCGGCACAATTGTGTCGCCTTTAGATCTGCATCTTGGTCAAAGGGACAAAGCTGTTACGAATGTACTTAAGAAAGATCTCTTTTGAAGGCTAGAATAGGGGGAGTCGTGTTTGGCCTGTCATTTTCCATAATATCAACTTCGTCTTCAGTTAGGTTGTTTTTCGCTTTTCGCGCCAGGGTTGTTGGTTTTGAACTGCAGCTCAGTGCAGCTCCCTTGAGTTTCGGTTTCGCTCTCATCGCTCTCGATCTCGAGCTCACTGCTGCAGTCAACTTCGTCGTCCTCGCTTGAACTTTCGCTTGAACGTTCCACACAGTTGGGCTCTAAAACATATCCTGACGGACGATTCTTTCGCACTCTGTTTATCTACTACCGATACTTCCTTAAACTCACGTTCGTCTACAAAACGTATACAAGCGCCGCTTCCAGTATGTTCCGCCATTTTGTTTGAAGGTCAATTCGCGACGGACGCGAAGCCAGCGCGTGGGAATGGGCTCAGCTGTCAACGCGGCTAAAATTCATGACAAATGATTGGCTATTTCGTAACCCTCATGGGGATACCGGATCTCGGAGGAGTTCTAAAAATAACTTCAGAGGGATTAGGATGGGGATGGGGCCAGTATGGGGATTAACTCTCTTACCACTTTATCCTCTCTTGGTCTAAACCCTTTGACGCATACTTTTTTCCAAAAAACAACCGTAATTTTTACCGTTTAATGTTTTTCTTGGGTGCCGTTTTGCTAAAATATTGCATTAAGTTTTCCTAGAAAAGCGAAAATTTACATTTCAGCTAGATTTTCTACTAGCTTCTATGTTGAAACATAGTTACTAACTGGTTGAAATGAGCAATATTTCACTTAAGCGCATGCGCATAAGCCAAAATTTACGATTACTATTGCGATTACGATTTTTCTCCTGGCTCCTTTTCCTTTCCTTTTTTCTCTCTTTCTCCTCTCCCTATCTTCTACTTGTTATTACCTTTCTATCAGCTGGAAAAGGTTTGGTGTTAACCGTTCAAAAAACCTGGAAATGAGACGTTGATCAATTTTGGGGATAATGGCCTGTTTTACGACATATTTTGCACCAATAGTTGAACATGTATTTTTCCAGTAACTCTGTCAGCATTTAGTCGATATTCAAAATGGACACAAGTATGGAAAGCTCTGATCCTCCCGTGTTAGTTGGTTACAGAAACCATTTGCTGTTGTAGAAATTGATGACGCCACAAGAAGTTCTTTGTCTTCTTATCCAAATGTTATCTGGTGACGACTCTGGGCGCAAAAGGGTTAAACTGCGCACTTAAACGAATCCAAAAAGCTCAACTTTTAAGGACTCTTAAAAGCTCGACTTTTAAGCACTCTTAAAAGTGCACCTTTTAGTGACTCTTAAAAGTTGAACTTTTAGTTAAATTTACATAAGGGACTTTGCCCAGCTACCGCTATATATGCATGCTATATACGCCCCTTTATTTTATCACTTAACAGAAAGCAGAGAAAGGAGCATCGGATTTCTTTCTTCTCGGTTTCGGCTTCTGACAACAAAGCTACCAACCGTGTCGCCTACAATATGCGGTTCAAATATTGGCCAGTTTTCGCGACTCTGTTTGCGCTATTTGTGCTCCAAGTTGGTGGTGCACCTTTGCATATTTTACTGATAGTTATAGATGATTGGGGTTGGAGTGATGTTGGGTTCCACGGTGCGAAAATCAAAACTCCAAACATGGATGAGCTTGCATCTGAAGGAGTAATCTTGGACAATTATTACGTGCAACCGGTTTGTTCTCCGACAAGAAGTGCTCTTTTGTCCGGAAGGTACCCTATACACACAGGTTTGCTTTTAAAGTCGTTTGTCTTAAAAGATTGTTTTTAAAAGTTTACATATGGAAATACGTGATCTAGCGTGGAGGAGGAATAATGGTTAAAAACTAAATGAATACTGGACGAAATAGAAAATTTCGGGGTAACAGAAAAACTGACGTTAGTCGCCATGAAAAAAGTGCGATAGACATTCAACACGTTGAGTTAGAGAAAGAAAAAATGCGTAAGCCCTTAACTTGATCAAACAGGTGGACCTAGGCTTGTGTGGTGTTTAACAGGCCGAATCTTTGGTTGGAAGTTTGGTGATTTAACGCTGATCGTCTGCATCATGTCGTTTTCTTCCCAGGGGGGGGGGGGGGGGGGCTACTTAACAAAAATTGATACGAGGAGGGTCCGTCGGAGGTCCAACCCTTACCCTTTTACGTACCATTTTTGACAGAAAAGGTACCCCCTTTCGTATACCTTCCACTGAAAATGGACATACATTCTCGGGAACACTGCATTCCTTTTCTAACCCTTGGAATGCAGTTAATGAACGATATTAGGGGAGACCAGTATTACAGGAAGAGATGTTGACCAAAAGACAATATTATTATCCACTCGTCATATTTTAATCAAAGGCCTTTTAAAATACCTAAATGACAGATTTCCCTACTCTTTCACATGCTTCAGCTCTTAAAATCCCTACCTTTTTATATACCTGAAGCCTGAAAAAGATACCCCTTTCGGGCGTGGCCTCCCCGTATAGGCCTTTGTAGGGAGTACCCCCCGGGGGGGTTTTCTTAGGCCACAATATTTGCTGCACGTTATCTCTCTCTACATTGCCAGGAAAATAAATAGACACCAGCGAACTATTAGGAAACAACAAACATGCTGTGGGGTACTGAATGTAATGGACAAAGGACAAAGGAGTAGTGATGCTCCAAGTGTCTCCAAGCTACAGAAACCAAATTGCTGATATAGATAAGCCCTTTCTCATTCACAAGAATTTAGATTTATCAACTTTTTTGATACGGTCAATTGACCACCGCCGCAAAAAAATTCAAAAGCTGCCTTTTCGAGTGTCAGTCCTTCAGCAGAGCGAATATCTTTTTTGATTTGGCACGGAGTACACTTACTTTAATACCGTGAATCACTCAGCGTTATCCTTGGTGCTCCTTCCTCTTTAGGTATCTTTAAGTAGTGATGCCCGTATTTTAGCTTCATGGTCCCTTTGCAAAATTTATAATTTATGAATATTGTTGCCAGGGTTACAGCGTGGAGTAATACGTCCTGATGAGCCATACGGACTGCCACTTCATTTTACGACCTTACCACAGAAACTCAAGGAAGCTGGTATGAACCTAATTAAACCCTGAAACTAAATTTAAACCTGAATAATCTGGTCTGGTCATGTACAAATCATAATTCGCAGCAATACAAGCGTAGGAACTAGTTAAAGCAAACGTAAATAACGCTTGGCGTTCCATTGAAAACCGCTCCACGCCATCGAGCCTTTCAAGTGGTCGTTTGAGGTAATTTCGTAAAGAAATAACGATTTAAGATGTTTCTTTTGCGCGGTTTTCAGATAATGAAAGGACTGAGCATTTTGGGTGACCACAGAAAAGCCGAGGCCGTAATATTAAGGATGTTCTTCAGTAAATAAAAGAGAACGTTGACGTCCCAAACGTCACGAATGAAAACCAGAAGTCAATTGTTCCCTTCTTGAGTGTTCTGACGTGAACGCGTCAAGCCACAAACGTAAAAACGCAGGCAACCCAAGCTCACGTATTGAGAAAGCAGTAAATTAATTATTTATATCAATCATGAAAGAGTTGTGTGAGTCGGAACGCGGATCGAGAAGTTTCAGCGAAACTGAGCGGGATTTACACGGCGGTCGTAGAGAATTTGAACGTTTATTAGACATAGTATGGAGAGTAAAATGTCATATATTTCAAACGTTAAATAAAGCAACATTTTAACAGACATTCCATAAAATAAATAAGACAATCATACCTCGTGTGTGTTCTTTAGGTAGCCTCTGTTATTCCTTTCATAATAAATTTATTATGGCTGTGATAACTTATTCTAATTTAGACAGTAGTGATAGAAGTAGCGTGACACCTACTGTATGTGACAGCCAATAAATGTTGGACTCTTGTTGTTGAAGACATACCGTGTGGCACTAAATTTTTGCGGGTTCTAATTTTTGCGATTTTTGCAAAAAAAAGGACCCGCGAAAAAATTCCCCGCAAAATTTTTTTCCGCAAAAAATTTTCTCCACTGTCGAAGATACAAACATCGCTTTTTACATGTGATGTAAAATCATGTTGGTGTCCATTTACTTAAACCGCCTCTTTCGTTCAGAAGCAAAACGAAATTAGAATCAAAACATTCAGAAATAAAGCGATGAAATTGCAGTTGGTACACTACAAGCTTGTAGTGTACCAACAAGGGTCGATACGCTTTCTTTACGCAGTCATTACGGGTGCGTAAATTTAAGATTTCTTGCTGTGAAGTATTTAACTGTTACAAAGCTTTAAAGAAAAGGATCGTCTGAAGGTACTCCATTGAGTACGTGTTATACATCTGCATGTTGTTCACCAGCGTTCGATTCAGTTATTTGTACTCAAAAAACAAGAATGTTATATTTCCAAATAGAGGGCGACTTCCTGAAAACTGATCGCAAAAATTAATTCCCAGCAAGAAAAAACAGTTTTTCCCAATCGCAAAAATTAGTTCCAGCAAAACACAGAAAATTGTCCATTCGCAAAATTAGTAAACTCCCGCAAAAATTTAGTGTTAGACGGTAACACGCATCTCATACCGAGTTACTTAAATAACTGGGCGACCACCGTAGTTGTGTAAGCAGCTACGAAAAGAAAGCTTGAAAAAAAGGTAGGCTAATTTAAAATCTTTTTTCATTGTATTTTAAAGCAAAAAAACGTCTCATGAAACAGTCACTAATACAACTCCTGGGTTATCACTTCATGACAGGTTATTCAACACATATGGTTGGAAAGTGGCATCTTGGGTTCTTCAAATGGCCTTACACCCCAACATACCGTGGTTTTGATTCATTTTATGGCCTCTACACCGGCTATGTCGATCACTTTAAATATATCAATCGAAACTTTCTTGATCTACGCGACAACATGGAGCCCGTACACGACAAGGAGGGAGTGTATTCAACCAGGCTCTTTACTGAGGTTATTTACCAACTTCATATTAAAAATGATCAAAACTGACTGATATTCAATCAATCTTGACCCCGTTTCTAAACGCTGCTACCACAAACATTGTACTGCCCAATCCCTTATCCCTCGAAAAACCTGTGAGCCATAGCTTGTCCCCTGTACCGAACCGGTTGTCCCCCTCTGATCCCTGAACGCCCCTTTTTTTTTCCACGCCCCACCCTTATGATCCCTAACCCATATAACTCGTTACGACGATCACGTCGTGGCAACATGGTATCAAAATTCCATGAGAGGCAACACAACATAATCAGCTACTCACATCATACATGCATAAAACGTCAATGCCTTTTGAAGATTACTTGAACGAAAGGTTAGAAGATTCTTTGCCAAAAGTTTTCCAGGTCCAGGCCTAGGAGTTCTATGGCGAATTCGTTGGAATTCTTTCCGGGTATTTTTCGGGTTTGCTTTTCAATTTTCTTCAAAGGAGTTGGTCTTCTCTGCTGACTCTTAGGTAGGCTCGGATAAATTCTGCCGGCAGAATTTCGAGCAGAATAAGCAATTTTTGAGGCGAGCATTCTGCCGGCAGAATGAGGCATTTTCAAGCAGAATTTGAGCAGAATAACGGAACATCAGTGACACTAATGACATGCATAACAGTTGTAAGAAAAATGGAAACTAAATACAAAACAAATGGTGATTATTAGCTAAAATGCACTCGCATGATTCACTGTTTGGTCTAACATTAGCGATATAAAATAAGATGAATTACAATTTTGCCATGCAAAATGAATATCTAATTAGTGTTTAGGGGTTAGGCCTAGGGTCCTTCCATATTTGTGAAAATACATGAGGCCCGAAGGGCCGAAAATTTTGCGGGTATCAAGCGGAATTTGAGCAGAATAAGAGGGTCTGAGCAGAATTTCGAGCAGAATAAGCAATTTTTATGAGCAGAATTTATCCAAGCCTACTCTTAGGGCTGGGCAGAGGCGTTCCAATTTGGGAATCGGCAGTGTGGCATAATTGCCTGAACAGAGGAGCGAGTTTCGCTCGTCGACGACAAACTGACATTAACTTCTCCGCTTTGCATGGAGCTACTACAGCCATTGTTTTCCCTTACAGCTTCTTCGCCCTTGTCAGCCTTGTCTGAATTTTCTTCATCCAACTGGGAAGACTGAGAATTTGGTTGTTCATCGGCCATTTTTTGGACGTAAACACAAGTGCACCAAACAAGCGAACGAAAACCACAGCCTCTCTAATTTAGGAACCACTCGGAGTCTCATTCTATATTACAAGTATATTTTGCGTTTTCTCTTCAGCAAGCAAAGAACATCATCCAATCCCATGATGCCTCAACACCCTTGTTCTTGTATCTACCATTTCTAAATGTACATTCGCCAACGCAAGCTCCTGAGAAGTACGTGGATAAATACCGCGATATTACAAGCACGAGCAGAAGAAGTTACGCTGCAATGGTTGATATTGTGGATGAAGCAATAGGGAATGTTACCGAAGCCATGAAGAAGGCTGGGTGAGTAGCCATAGCTAAAACCTGAAAGAGGACTATGTAACCTATAAACTCGTTTATTTGAGAGAAATAAAAATATATTTACACTCACCCACTAATTTATATATCCTTACTCATGGTTCGACTGCATCGTGAATAAATCTTACGAATTTAAACGAAAAAAACTGCCTCAGACGTTTGACCGCGGTGGGGAGGTTTCACAATGCTGGTCGTAACTAGACCCGGTCGCTTGCGAGAGTGGTTGCAAGTTGAAAGCTTATGTAATACAGACGGCAAGGAAAATGCTGAATAATTGTTTACTTGTAACTGTTGGGAGGAAGTATGAGGTCACGTGTTTCTCTACGTGACAGTTCTTTTGTTAACGGAGAAAAACCGAGAGAAGACTAAGGCAAATGGTGCGTCAAAATGGCGGCAAATTTGAAAGTTTTATAACCTTACAAAAAATTTCATTGCGCACATTGCAAACTTTTTTCGTAGAGGTTCTTTTGGTGTTGTCCATATTTAGGCGTGGGCACTCAAATAATTGACTGAGATTTATTTCTGTGGGCAGGAAACGATTTATGCAATCCTTATACTTTGCTTTCCCTTCAGTCTTTGGGATAACACCTTGTTGATTGTGTCAACTGATAATGGCGGCGTGCCTCTGCGTGGTGGATACAACTGGCCCCTCCGTGGACAGAAAAACAGCCTCTGGGAGGGAGGGGTCAGGGGAGTAGGCTTTGTTCATGGAAAGATGCTGCAGAGGACTGGGGTCAAGTGCAAAGAACTCTTTCACGTGACAGACTGGTACCCAACCCTCCTCCACCTAGCAGGTAATATTGTTTTGTTTGTTTGCTCTTTTTTTCAACATAGCTCACTTTACACTATGAATTTAACTACTCGTCCTTCGAGTAACAGTCAGTTTTCTATTCCCAAGAATCTCTATCTCTTTCCCTCGACCATCGTCTCAAAACACATAGGGAGTCGAGGGAAAGCACATCTGACTCCCGGAGGACCAGTAAATGAGTGTTTTGTTACATAGCTGAACTTTCGTTACATATAATGTGTCTTCAAAATTGGCTGTGGTGTTTTCGCCTTCATTAGAAAATACTGCAGGAGTTCCCAATCCATTTTTTGTCGCTAATTTCTCGGCGGCTTCATTTTGAAAAAAATCCGTGACACATACTTTAAAAGACAAAGCATACAGTAACGCAAACAGTTTTCCCGCCTCTCACCTAAGCGACGCGAACGTGCAAGAATAACAGGCACCCCCTGTTAGACGTAATCGTGTGTTTGCCTTTTACAAAGGCACCAGCTTCTCTTCAGAAATTCACACCGGAGAGGTCTGAATTCATTTTGGGCTTAATTGAGCTGGCTACAATTTTTGAATTGTACCAGGCATCAACATGTGATAATAAACCAACCAGTGAGAGCGCGTGTTAGATGGTCGACACCGTATTAACAACAGCTCGTCATGAAACATACAATGTTTGTTTACAGCCAGATTTAACGAACCTCCTCGGTATAACAAACGATACTTTTCAGCCCAGTAATAGTGTAATGGATGGAAAAGAACCTCGATATAACGAACCAATTTCCTTAGTCCTGTGACACTTCGTTAAATCAAGGTTCCACTGTACTAGAATAAACTTACCCCTTCTCGTTTAAGCTCTCCTTCCTCGGCATCTCCCTCCAAAGAAATGTTCCGGTTTTCATTAGACAGATTGGTTACTCAGACCCTTCTGGCCTCCTCCGGGCTTTAATTCTTTACTTTTTACAGGATTTAAAAAAATGTCTTAGCACTTGTTTTTAGAAAATACAGTGTTAAAAGACAGCAATCACGTTTGTTCGTACCCCCCCCCCCAAAAAAAATATAATAAACAAACAAACAACTGAAAAAGTAGAAGAGTTATTTAGCAACTAGTTGACGTATTTTCGATTTATAATGTAGTAAATTGATGAAAAGATATTTGTCTTTTTTGTTTGTTTTTTGTTGTTCTTTTTTTGTTGTTGTTTTTTTGCTATGGTTTTCGTTCTCCTGCTGAAGGTATTAGCGAAGATTCCTCGGCTCTACCATTGGATGGTTTCAACATATGGAGCAGTTTATCTGAAGGAGCTGCTTCACCCAGAACAGAGATTCTACACAACATTGATGAGTCGACTGGAACTGCAATTCGTGTTGGCGACATGAAGCTGTTGATAAACGTACCTGATTACTCATGGTATCAACCACCAGAATTGAACCCCGAGGAGGCAAAACAAGAAAAAAGAGTCAACACGGTAGTTACCTTCTTGTCGTACGTCATTATTTATCGCCTGGGGGGGGGCCGAGGCGGAGGAATTAGGAGGTTCACTTGCTTTTACGTTTAACGAAAGAGGTTGGGGGGGTGGTGGTGAGTGAAGCTAAGAAAGAAAGAGGGGTGTGTCAAATTTGAACCCTTATATTTCATCTTGTAGCATGATGATGAGTTTTGTGCCAGAGATTTATGCCATGACAATTTCAGTTTTAGAAATATGGGTCATTCGAAGCGCGTATAAATTAATATATATTTTTATAGCACGTAGCAGTGTTAGATGCGTTTACAGCTAATTTAGAAGACCCAAATATAAAAAATTTCCCGGTGGAGTATGCTCCCGGACCCCCCTCAACGGTTTCATCAAGATCTTGTTTTCGCCCCCATCTCATGGCTGCTACCTTGTGTTGGTACACTCCAAGCTTTCAGCTTTCAGCCTTTTGCACCCCTTTTTTCTGCAATTTCGCATCTTAGGCATAGACATAGACTTTTACTTTATTCAAGATCCGTAAAATCAGGTTCAAAAATGATGCGAACAGGAGCGCGAAAAGACCAGTTTTTGTTATTTCTGTATCAAATATTTTGCAAGATATGAACTCTGGTGTTGTTTTTGGAAGTTTAAACTTAACCCCCTAGAGTTGTTTTCAGTTTTCCATACGTTGTGTTTGTGTCTAATTTTTCCGGCAGTCGTTTCCGACATTTGGACATGGAAAGCATATTTTAGCATTAGCATGGCTTTAGGTTGTGGCATCAGTGTGACTATTACAAAAGGCATTCTGAAAAAGCTGATTCTGGATTTGGAATTCCTGGAGACAGAGCAACAACGTCAACAACATCAACTCTTATTACATCACACTGAAAGCAAAAATACATTGGACTGACTTGTAAATACCTTCTCTCTCTGAACTTCCTCCGAGTTTGTTATGTCTATGTTGCCAGATTCAGGACTTTTGAAACTCGTGATGTAACTGTATTAGTCAACATCGTTTTCACTTATATTTTATTTTCACCTTCAGGAATCTCCTGGCAAAATAACAGTTGCTCTTTACAACATTACTGCTGACCCAACTGAGCACGTAGACCTCAGCGAGACGCTCCCAGATGTGGTGAAAACGTTAAGCGATAGAGTGCAGTATTACATGAAGGGAGTTGTTCCTTCCGGGAAAAAAAGCGCTGATCCGAAGGCAAAGGAAATGGCGCGTGAGACAGGGTACTGGGGCCCTTGGAAAAGTTAAAGCGTTTGAGCAGTGCAGGGTGCCAGTACGGTTTTCGGATCATTTTTAATTGTAACAAATTAGAATAAACTTACAACATTAACAACAACAACATCACCAGCAAATACAGGACCTGCGCTGAGTCATTAGAGCGAGGCTGAGTAGTATAAGTATGTTTGAGCAGTGAAGTATACAAATTCGGTTTTCGTGGATCATTTTTAATTTAATAGGTGTTGAGCCAGAAGCAGAAAAAGTAATCACACACTTTTTTAGAACTTAAAGACAGCACCCGCACAACCTCGTTTTAAGTTGGGCAGAGCTCTGCGATCATTTCCAATGGTTTGTGGCCCTCATCTGACACCAAGTAAGGAATCATTTGCTTCACAGCTCAGTTGAGGAAGGTTTCATCAATTTCACCACATTATTATTTGTCATTAGTTAACAAGTAAATAAATATCATTAAAAAGAGAGTTTAAAGGACATACTTTAATGAAAGAGCATTTGAAACTCTCAGTTCGTATTCTTGGGGGTAGATATTTGTGCCCGCGAGTGACGTAGATTAAAGGTGTGAGTGCCACGTTATTGCAGACAGAAGTTGAAGTCCCGGCGAAAGTTAATCCCAGATCAATAGCTGAAAGAAATTCTCCCAGTTAGGAAGGTTTCAATGGTAATAGTTGTCAACCCGAACCGTCTCATGCATGGCTGAAAATTAAACACTTAACCATTTAAGCCTCCATATCAACATGCATGGTCTCCCTACTGTTCTCCGTATATTTCTTATGGGACTAGTTGGGAGAATTTGCCAAATGCTCTCAACTAATACCGTAAGACACGCGTGTCATGCATCAAGAAATTGTACATGTATTTTGGTAATCATTTTCTTTACTCTCTTGACCTGTATGTTTCATCAGTCTGGGTTGCCTGAGCAACAACCACGAGATCTCGTCCGTGGGACGTTATCATTCAATTGAAGCATGTCAGAGGCCCGCAGGAAAAGAGAGTAATATTAGGCCTTGGTGATAACATCTGCAGTAATTGTCCTTCAAAAGTTGCTTCCGTTTGAGACGTGTCAGCTCATGACATGCGTGCTATATAAGCTCCAATATAATTTTAGCGTTTTCAAAAACACTTTTTTTTTATTTACATTGCAACTCATGACTAACCAGCGCCACTCAGAGAGTAAGGATCAGTCTCCTTGTAAGACACAAAAAGAATTCCTGTTTGGTTATTTGCTTTCAACCAAAGCGCCCTTGCGTGGTGGCGAACTCTCTGTTACATGAATTTTAAATTCCCGAAGTTCGATTAATCGAACTCAATCGAACTTGATTGGGTTCGATTAGTTCGATAATCGAACACAATCGAACCCCAAAAAATGTGTGAGAGAGTTCGATTGCGTTCGATTTTCGAACCTAATCGAACACAATGGAAAAATCTAATTTTCTCCCCGAATACCACCAGTTTTTTGAACAATCTGTTTTAGCTATAGCTACGAATAAATAATTAACAAGAAATACTTTTATTGAAACTACCGAACGCAATGCAACCGTGAGTCCACATCCGACCGTTTTTATTTCCTTTCAACCATTATCCAGACACAATTCGAACGCAATCGAACCTAATCGAACTCAATGAGTCAATCGAACTTATCGAGCCCAATCGAACGCAATCGAACGTTCGATTGGGTTCGATTGCTCAAATTTTTTTGTGAGAGTTCGATTGTGTTCGATTACCGAACTTAATCGAACCCAATCAAGTTCGATTGAGTTCGATTAATCGAACGTTCGATTTAGTTCGAGTGGTTACTTCGGGTAAATTACACCCTATACCATAAACATTCAACTGTGATCCCTCCTTAGAGCAAGAACTTTCCGTATGGATTGATAGATTTGGCCATAACTTGCAGGTCATGTAGCTGACTCGGGTATGGTGGGAGAACAGGACTCATAAACCGAGCCACCGGTTCCTGTGAATTGAAAATCATGGATCGATCCACTCAGTTCGTTTGAATGCCGTGTGATGTTATTTTTTACGTGACACTGAATATTGCACAAAACGCGAAAAATGTTAAAAATCAATACCCCATGTTAGAGGCCAGTAAGAAACTTAAGCAGTATTGTGCCTTAGATGACATGTAAATCGGGAACGAGATAAAAATCTGTGATTTTTCCTTCAAACATTGCTTACCGATCTCATGATAACCATACTCTCGTGACCGTACATGAACATTTTGACACGTATCGGCTCATGATATGCGTGTCATCACTCAACAGAAAAGGAGTGCCGAACTTCTTTTATGTCTCCTGCTTCTTCTGCCAACGAAGCTACCAGCCGGTCGTCTATAATATGCGGTTCAAATATTCGCCAGTTTTTGCGACTTTGTTTGCGTTATTTGTGCTCCAAGTTGGTGGTGCACCTTTGCATATTTTGCTGATAGTTATAGATGATTGGGGTTGGAGTGATGTTGGTTTTCATGGAGCGAAAATCAAAACTCCAAACATGGATAGGCTTGCTACTGAAGGAGTAATCTTGGATAATTATTACGTGCAACCGGTTTGTTCTCCGACAAGAAGTGCTCTTTTGACCGGCAGGTACCCTATACACACAGGTTGGTTTATAAAGTCGTCTGACTTCATCGACTGGGTTTAAAGTTCTTAAAAATTCCTTAAGAAATACGTGACCAGGCGTGGAAGAGAAATAATCATCAAAGACTAAAATAATACAGGATTCAAATAGAGTCGGGTTAGTGCCACCGTAGTGTACAGTCTCGCCTTGAAAATTAATAACTATGAAAACTATTCTAGCATTATTGACAATAACAACTGCTGAATATTGAACGAAGTCTTTGCAGAAACACACTCAAGGAATGATAACTACATGTATCCCCTCTTCTGACCCCGATATCCGACCTCTGTATTGTAGCCGTAGTGGAACCCCGATGTGCCCCTTTATGACGACGTCCTCCCGTTATGACAAAATCCCTGTTACAACGAATACATTCGAGAAGTCCCTCTCTTACGTCTTCTTGAAATTTCCTTCGAAAAGACGAATAACAAAACAACAGCAGAGATTCATATCAGGAATGTTTATATTATCGTTCAAATCCGAATTGTGTTACGGCACGATTAAATCGAATGTTGAGTGGTGCAATGCGACTCTGTTTAATTTTAAAGAGAAAACACCGATATAACGTAGATTTTGGTCGTTTTCCTACAAATTCGTCATAACAGGGTTTGATTTATAACGAAACCCCTTCATACGAACACATTTTTTCAGTCGCTTTCCGCATCGTTATAATCAGGGTCGTGTACACCTTTCCCGACACTGTAGTGAGGATGGGGTACAAAATGAGGGTAAGGGTAGGTGGCAAGAGGCACTCAAGGAAAAACAAAAGATGTAATTGCTCTATCTTAACAATAATAATTTTATCAGTGATAAGTAGAGTACAATGCAGGCAATGCAATAAAAACCCATTGCTAACAAATTGTCTAAGACACAACGTAAGAGTACAGTTGCAACAGTACTTGGTTAAATATATGTCACATTTATTTCAAAATATATTTTTGAAAGCGAACTGAAGGACGGCAATACCACATGTATACATTAAGTAAGGAAAATCACGATAACTTCAGCGATAGATAAAATGCTAAAATGATTATATTATCAGAAGTTCTGCGCTCCGCGTTTTTCGGCTTTTCAATGATACCTAGCGCCTTGCCTTTTTAATTTATGAATATTGTTGCCAGGGTTACAGCGTGGAGTAATACGTCCTGATGAGCCACACGGACTGCCACTTCATTTTACGACCTTACCACAGAAACTCAAGGAAGCTGGTATGAACCTAATAAAATCACTTTAAATTTAAACCGGAATAAGCTGGTCTGGTCATGTACCAATCATAGCTCGAAGCAATACAAGCGTGCCAGCGAGTTAGAGAAAACGTAATCTACGCTCGACGTTCAATTGAAAACCGCTCCACGCCAACAAGCATTTGGAGTGGAGGATGGGGTTATTTTAAATCAGGTCGTTCCATCACCGAGGTGTTCAGAAAAGGAACTGACTGAGCAGAAAAGCCCTTGTCGTAACATTAGGGATTTATTTAAGCAAAGAGACTGTCGACCGTACGTTACGAATGGGAACCGTAAGTCAATCGTTTCCTTTGTTAGTTCTCTGACGTCAGCTCGGATCCAGGGAAAATCGTGACTTTTTTCTGATAACACAAAAGCCTAAAGCGCGAGCCGCTAGGAGGGTCCGGGGGCAGGTTCCCGTGGTAAAAGATTAAGGTCTCCTAACCGCTTTGTGAAGCAGGAGCGCGCCAAACAACTCATAAGAGCGACGCACGGGTGAAGAGAAGTCCACCTCATTATATTGTACGAAATTAAGACGGAATCCATTAGGAAATTGAGTAAATTTAATTTTCAGTGGACAAAAATCTTGTACCAGAATAATTTAAAGCATATCGCATTCTTTTTTACATTTTTTGAGAGCTATGGTTGTAAGTTGTTATCTGTAATAACCCCAAAGACAATTTCTTATAGGAGCCCGAGAAAATAAATTTCAAATTTCACAAAATGAAGTCTTACGCATAAAAATTTACCTATTTTACCCGTGTTTACACAATTCCTGTGAAATTTGAAATTTAATTTCACGGGCTCCCATAAGAAATTGTCTTTGGTGTTATTACAGATAACTAATTGCTTCTATAGCTCTTAAAAAGTGTAAAAATGAATGCGATAAACTTTAAATTATTCTGGTACAAGGTTTTTGTCCACTGGTTACTCAATTTCCTGATGGATTCCGTCTTAACACTTGTGTAAGGCTTCTGTGGAAATTAATGCAACTCATATAATCAAGAAATAAAGTGAAAATTTTAAAGGCAAATTGACACGAAGGAAAGTAACTAATTACAAACGAAGAAATTAGAGCAGCGACTCTGTATTTATCTTTTGTTAATTGAAATTCATTGTATTTTAAGCCATAAAATGTCTTATCAAAACAGTCTCTAATTTCATCATTGTGTTATTACTTCATGACAGGGTATTCAACACACATGGTTGGAAAGTGGCATCTTGGTTTTTTCAAATGGCCTTACACTCCAACTTATCGTGGTTTTGATTCATTTTATGGCCTTTACACTGGCCAAGCAAATCATTTTACCTATGTCAATCGAGGCTTTCGTGATCTACGTGACAACAAGAAGCCCGTGAAAGGCAAAAGAGGAGTTTATTCAACCAGACTTTTTGCTGAGGTAATTTATCTATAATTTATCACTGATGTATCTTTTTGAACCCTGTTTTTAATTAGATAGGAGACAAAGAATCATAAGCTATTTGAGGTCATGTATAAATTCGCCGGTTTGACTTAATCGTAACAAATATATTGCTCATATGCAACCTCGTCCCCAGGGCCTTCTCCTCGTTCAAAATGGCGGTCGGAAAAACCCCCTGGCCAAGGCTGCCAAAGTGGCTCCAAAAGTTCGTTAGAATTTGGTCACGCAAACACGATGAAATATCTTTTTTTTGTTTGAATAACGGTTTCCGATTGCAGAAAACAAACAAGGCTGCCAGACGCTGGAAACAACCTCAGAAAAAGCCATTTCATTATGTGTCACGTGACAAAATACTCCACGATTCGTGGAGTATTTCAGCAGCCTTGGCCAGGGGTTTCTCCGACCGCCATTTTGAACGAGGAGAAGGCCCTGGGGACGAGGTTGGCTAGTATGGTTTGAATTCCCATACAAACAACGGTGCAATAATTTAATAAGGTGAATACAAGATAGCCTAATATAATCAAGAGGTAACAGGCCTCCATGCTTGTCCAATTTGAAAACAATATTAGATTTTAAAATTACATTTCTCTGATTTGCCACACTGAACTCGCCCCACGACTTCGTCCAATCTAGGCATTCCTCAGTCGGAGTTTTTCTCAGTAATTGTTTCCATATTGGACAGCATGTATTCCTATTCTACATGTGAATGTAATTTTTTCTGAAGCATCTCAGCGATCCCTGAATTTGATGCCTAATAACGCACTCGTTATCAGTCCAGCTTTTTCTTATCCGCCGGAAACCTTACAGTGAAATCACGTTACTCCAGCGCAACGAAACGTTGGATTTTTCCGCTTTAAATGAAAGTGTTGACACGCCATTTAAAGTAAAACGGCTTAAATGCAAATCGGTCTTTTAACCTCCGTTTTTCGGATGAAATATCGGTATTTTCCTCGGAGTTCTCTGTCCTAATCTCGTTCCATTTATCTTCATTTGAGACAACGTGATTCTAGCTAAAATAGATTAAATACCTCTTATTGTGGTGTCTTCGACATGAACTACTGAGAAGGTTCCTCAAAGCATCAATCTGCGAAGCTCTTGACCGACAACAAAAGCAAGTGATTAAAATAGTGAGGTATGAGAGTAGACAATAAGAGTTGTAGGTATTTTTCAATGAAAGTCTGACTTGTTTTCAAGAACGTTCGGTGAAACCGAAATCAGTTAAACGTGTGATTTCATTTTGATCAAGACAGAGCATACACAGAACATGTTTTAGCCTGTTTGTGCGACCTCTATGCCGCAGTTTGTTCTCATGATATATTTTCAGTTTTGTTAGGTACATTCTATTTTCTGAGGTTTGCCAGCAGCTCTTTTTGATAAGCTTAATAGCAGTTCTTAATCCATATTGCCTCGTTCATGTTCAAAGAAAGCAGAAAAATGCTAAACGTGTTATTTACTGGTCTATAGGTTGGTCCGTAGAGGGCAAACTGTGCCCTCAGTCTTGAGTACAAACTCAAGCCCTTGGGAACAGTTTCTCTCTATAGGAACCGACCGTATAGGTTGTTGAATAACACATAGACATTTTGCATTGCCTTTTCAGCAAGCAAAGAACATCATCCAATCCCATAATGCCTCATCACCCTTGTTTTTGTATCTACCATTTTTAAATGTACATGGGCCATTGCAAGCTCCTCAGAAGTACGTGGGTAAGTACCAAGGTATTAGAAGCATGCGCAGAAGACGTTACGCAGCAATGGTTGATATTGTGGATGAAGCAATAGGGAATGTTACCCAAGCCATGAAGCAGGCCGGGTGAGTAGCCATAACTTACTACCTATAGCCTGCGAGCAGGCTCTCTATTCGGGGGGGCAACGTGAATTATTTTCTTTGAGAGCGCCGAAGGCGCGAGTTTCGGCGAACGAAGTGAAGGCGAGCGAAGCGAGCCCGCGGTGAAAAACGAGAGCCTGCACGTGAGTCATTGAATTTCAATTCCGGCCCCTCGAAATGTGACAACTTGTTGACAACTCGCCACGCTTCCGGTGTCAAATAACTAGCCAATAGGGAACGAGAAAAATATAAACAAACATGACAGAAAGATGCACGTGGAAGTTTTCCCGGGATTTCGTCTAGATCTTTGTGGCTCTTCATGGAAGGATCGGAAGAACGCGTTTTAACTCCGAAAAAAGTTGTCAACAAAGCAAGTGGACATTGCCGTATCTGCAGTTGTAGTTTTTTGGTGAAATATGGAACTGGAAAATCGGGTCGAATGTCCACGGAAAATCTATTTGAAGTTTCAAATCGCGATGGAAGTCGCGGACAAGTATTGGCGACGATGTGCGAAAACATTGGTATTTATTTCGTAAAATTGTCTTCTTTGTCGAGCCGTGTGTGTAATTCTTGCGCCCGAAAAATTAGGAACTTATGCATATTAATTGAGCCATATGCATATTAATTACTCATATTAATTGAGCCTGTCATTTTTGACCAATCAGAGTGCTGCGTTCGTGGACGAACGCGCCGGATTCAAAATTCAATGGGATACGTGCAGGCTCTCAATTTTCACCGCGGGCTCGCTTCGCTCGCCGAAACTCGCGCCTTCGGCGCTCTCGAAGAAAATAATTCACGTAAGAAAATAATTCACGTTGCGTTGCCCCCCGAATAGAGAGCCTGCTCGCAGGCTAACTACCTAAAATGAGCTATGTCAGCTGTTTTTAGCAAACGAGACTTTGAAAAGCCAAAAGTCACTCTCATATTTAGGAAAACTCCAAAATAATATGGTTGGTTTTCCTCAAAGTCACTCTGCTAATGTACTGAACTAGTCTTCATAAGTGTCTTTGTTCACAGATGACCAGGATGGAACTGAATTACAACTTGAAAACGTCGTCCTAACTTTTTCAAGTTTCGCGGTTATGTTTTCAAAAACCGTTTAGAATGTATCATGGATTGTTCTTCTTGCAAAACTTTACTTGATATTTTTCTCTTAGTGTTCTAGGAAAATTTTTTGGTTGAGGGAAGGGTTAAATATTTTACAAAACGCCAACAAACTCACCGTGATATAGTCCGTTTTATTAGCGTAAGGTTGGTTTTTCAAGCTGTTATAAAATCACGTGATTGAAAACTGTGGATTCAGTCTCAAGTTGTCCTTTGAGGGCGCTTTTCTACATATAATAAGCAAGTATGCACTTGATCAAAGGGGTCGTTTTTTGATGCTTAAATATCTCCGGTCTGAACTAATGCACTTGCCACTTAAAGTTGAAGATCAACTGAACTACCGTCACCTCTAAATGAAATTTCTGCCGATCTACTCTTGGCCGAGCGCACAAGACTTAGTACGACTTAGGGGTCGATTACATGGTGAGTTTCAACCCAAGGGTGAAATTTCCCCCCTCCCACTGGGTTGAAATTTTGTTGCGATTACGTAGCGAATTTCAGCCCGGGCACAATATGTAAAATTCGGCGGGAAAATTTGCAGGTGAGCGCTTTTTACATTAACAACATAGTCGGTGCGCATGGCTAAAAACTTGTTTGCGACTACACGTTTTTTTTTTTTCCAGCCCGTTTGAACGGTTTGTGAAACCGAGCTGGAAATTTCACGCCGGGCTGAAACTATCTTCACAAAATCACAAACATCTTTTTAAGAAGTTTTGTTCAGGAAGCCGAGGTGAAATGTCAGCCCAGCTAACCGGGCTGAAATTTGTCAGAGTTTCGTAATTTCCCATTCTCGTTTGGCCTTGAGAGGATAAAAGAGGAATTGATTTTCTCTAGTGGGGTGTGGATTCTGATTTTTTTTATGAGAAGGAGTTAAGTGAGAAATCTCTTGCTTCATTACCATAGTCGACTCATACAATTCTTGTACTTTGCTTTTCTCTCAGTCTATGGAATAACACCTTGCTGATCGTGTCAACTGATAATGGCGGTTCACCTCGGGTTGGTGGATACAACTGGCCCCTCCGCGGAAAAAAAGGCAGCCTATGGGAGGGAGGGGTTAGGGGAATAGGCTTTGTTCGTGGAAAGATGTTGCAGAGGACTGGGATCAAGTGCAAAGAACTCTTTCACGTGTCAGACTGGTACCCAACCCTCCTCCACCTAGCAGGTAATTTTAATCTGTTTCGTCGCTTTTTTCTTTCTTTTTTTTTTCAAAATAGATCACCTTATACTATACATTGAACTACCTGTCCTTCAAATAACAGTTAGGTTTGATTTTCCGAGAATTGCATCACTTGACTATCCTCGTGAAAAACATTCCCGTGGCCAGAGTGAGTCTGAGTGTATTGTTACATAGCTGAAGTTTCGTTACCTAACCCATGCTGCATTAGGGTATATAGAGGATATTACACGGCGGTGCGAAGATATGAATTTTATTTTCGATTGGTGAAAACAATATTTTACGAACGAGCGCAGCGAGTGAGTAAAATATTGTTTTTTTGACCACGAGAAAATAAAATTCATATCTTAAAGCCACCGTGTAATTTTCTTTTTATTATATAGACAAGAGTATTTTTGCACGAACAACAGTGTAAGAGCGAGAAAGACGTCATCGATATCCTCACTAGTGAGGCTATGGAAAATACGCAACTTGAGTCCCGTATGTAGTTTCGTGTGAATTTTACGAGTGGTCTATTTTCCACTAAACCACTCTTGTCTATATACTAAAAGAATCATCCGTAACCTTGTCTCTAAAATCTACTCTATTCTTTTAGCGTTCATCACGCAGAAAATACTATAGGAGTTGCCGGTCCAGTTTTCGATGCTTTATATGTTTTTCCCAAATCTTTTATGAACATTTTAAGCTAATCGTCCAAACTAACGAGTTAGAAAAACACTTCCTTCTCTGTAGTTCTATTCTGGAGAATCTTCAAGACAAACTTAAAAAAAAAAACATATAAGAACGCAAACTGTTTTTTCTCCTCTCGCCTACGCAACGCGAGATTGAAAACATGTCACACCACCTTCTGTTGCGATGTAATCATGTGTTTGCCTTTTACAAAGGTTTTGAAATTCAATGTGCTGTGCCACATTGGAGAGGCCTGAATACGTGTTGGGCTAGAGCGAGCGGGCTACAATAATTGAATCGTGTAGACCGCGCGGGCTACATTTGAAATTAGTCAGCAACACGTTATCAAAAAATACTTGGTCACTTTTTTCTTTTCTTCCCTTTCTTTCTTTTGTTTGTTTGTTTTTGCCTGCTATAGTTAGGCTATTAGTACGTTACTAATTTTGTAGTTAGCATCATTATTATATATTTCATATTATGTAAATTAGTATTTTATCAGTCATTTCTCCTTCTTGTTACTTGTTACTATATTGTTAGGGGCATTTGATCATATCCACATTTTAATTTGCGCCTTATAGGTAATAAATTATTATTATTGTTTTTATTTTTCCCCTTTTTGTGTTTTCGTTCTCCTCCTTTAGGTATTAGACAAGCTGCCACTGCTCCCCCATTGGATGGTTTCAACATATGGCGCAGTTTATCTGAAGGAGCTGCTTCACCCCGAACAAAGATTCTACACAACATTGATTTGACTGGAATTGCAATTCGTGATGGGGACATGAAGCTGTTAATGAACGTAGCTAATCTCTCATGGTACCGACCACCAGAGTTATTCCCTAGGATCAGGATGGAAAAAGTTAACAAGGTAGATTCCTTTTTCTCATACATTGTTCAGTATTTGTTTGTTTGTTTGTTTTGTTGTTTTTTCTGTTTTGTTTTTCTTTCTTCTGGGGCAGGGGAGGGGGGTATTCTGGATAGGAATGTTCCGGATAGACTGCATTGGTGTCCTTTTTGTGCCTATAATTATTCCGTTCTTGGAATGTATGGAATAGTGTTGCGAGGACAAAAATTGCGCTCCCGAGAGCAGAATAAATGAAAATACGGGTCACATGGAATAGGTAGAATTGGGTTCTTTTAGGACAGTTGTTGGGAAAGATTTACTCGGAAAAAGCAGAACTGCAGTCGTTTGGGAATCGACATTTCATGTACTTTGTTGATTCTAAACCAGAATAACAATATTCAGAATTGTCCTCTCAAAAGAATATATAGGCTTTTAGATTCATTTCTAATTAAGAGTGTTTAAAATTTAAGTACTCCTCATCTATCTTCCAGGAAAACTGATACAAGGTCCCCTTCAGTGCGCAGCCTAGTGTGTGGCTGAACAGAATTAATTTAGGATGACCTTTTTCATGTTGAACCTAGTACATATGACATTGATCGCCACGTGTCTCTCAGTAGCATGGAGGTCAGAGCGTCCACTCCGTTTACATGAAGGTCATGGATCGGTTTCCGTCAGAGACTCAGATTTTTCCTTTGTCCCACACTCGTGAAACACAGAATATTAACAACTTTCTTAAGACTGAGTCTGTCTAGGACAGGAAGGAAAAAATAGCAAAATTCAATCTTTGATCTGGAACACGGTGGGGAATTCGTAGAGTCCGATGTTAATAGAAAGAAAACTCCCCTCTCAACCTCCTCCGAATTTATTTCTTCTCCTCTTGCATGACTCTTTAAATGGATGTAACTAAACAAGTCAACAACTTTTGCACCAATAATAAAGTGTATATCGTTTGTCTCACGATGTGGTCACTTGAGTTGTAGATCGCGACTGCTTACTGCTAGTCTTCATCAGGCGATGAGGTCGACTGGTTACGCGTCACCATATGAATCCGATGGTCGGCTGTGATTGGTGCGTCTCGATCCTCATTGTTCCGCTGTGAAGTTGTTTCCAAAGAGGTCCGATTTGAAGTTGTTCCCTCGGTGGTTCGCTGGCGTACCGGTCTCCTGCCGTGTTTCTTGATCGTTGGTATCCACGCTTCAGGAATTTCAATTCCGTTGTTTCTGTTGATGTTATCGGGGTGAAGTCTTATGTGGATAGCTTCCTTGACCCTACGGGCGTACCGGTGTGAGTCAAACGAGATACAAACGATATACACTTAAGTATTATTGTATTTACCACGACGAACAATAACCACCTTTTTTACAACTTTTCCACTTCTTTTATTTTATTTGTCATCACCAGAAAGGTCGTGGCAAGATTAAAGTTGCTCTTTATAACATTACTGCCGACCCAACTGAGCGCGTAGACCTCAGCAAGAAGCTTCCGGATGTGGTGAAGAAGTTAAACGATACAGTGCAGTATTACATGAAGGGGGTTGTTGCTCCCTTGAAAAAACCCGGTGATCCGATGGCAAGGAGAATGGCTCGCGAAACAGGGTACTGGGGCCCATGGAGAAGCTAAAGCATTTGAGCAGTGAACGGTGCCAATACCGTTTTGCAGATCATTTTTTATTGTAACAGAATAGAATAAAGAAATAGAGATAGCTACGTGTAGTTTGATTAGCGGGAACAAACAACAAGAAGAACAAAAGCAACAATTGCGCAAACTCGCTTCCGCTTGAGTCCTTGACAACGATGTCTAGCAGTTCAGTAAAATGTTTTAGCATTAAGGAGTGCAAATACCGTTTTGTGGATTATTTTAAAATTGCAACCGAGTAAGTGATGAGCCAGAACAAGTAAGCACATATCGTTAGATTAGAACTTTAAGACAGCACCCGCGCAACCTCGTTCCAAAGCTGGGTAGCTGTGGTAATTGTAATGTTTTATGGCCCTCATCAGACACCACATAAAGAATCATATGATTGACAGCTCAGTTTAGGAAGGTTTCGTCCATTTCACCACATCGTTCTTTATCAGTTTTTTTTTCATTATTTAACAACTAGAAAAACATGATAAAAATAAAATAGAGTTTAAAAGACATTTGTAAACAAAACAGCATTTGAAACACTCAGTTCGTATTCTTTGGGGGGATGGGGGTAAATATTTGTGGCCACGATTGACGTAGTCAATCGCGTCAACTCTCACCTTGTGGGTACCACGTTATTGCAGATGGGAGTTGAAGTCCCGGCGAAAGTTCATCCCAGATGAATAGCTGAAAGAGATTCTCGCTGATAGGAAGGTTTCAATGGAATTAAACGTCAACTCGAACCGTTTTATACGTGGCGTAAAACTAAACCCTTGAGTAGACCGTAAGTGGTCCCTCGTCGCACGAGAAGAACACGAGAACGCGCGTGAATGCCAGCTGCCACGTGGAAACGTCACGCGCGGGAGGGTAAAGCGTCAGGTGTCAACCGACATGTTGAGAATAGTCTCAAAAAAAAAATGTACAGGCGCGCTCTTAGATTCATTTCTCCGTCAGAGTGTTAATTCAAGTACTCCTTATCTCTCCTCGAGCAATACTGATACAAGATCTCCTTGATTGTGCAGTCTAGTGTCTGTCTGAACAGAATTAGTCATTCAGGATTGACGTTTTCATAATTAACCAAGTAGCTTAGTGGTTAGGCACAATAAAAGTTGCTCTTTATAACCGTTACTGCTGACCCAACTGAGCGCGTAGACTCCAGCAAGAGGCTCTCGGATGTGGTAAAGAAGTTAAGCGACAGTATTACAAGAAGGAGGTTGTCCCTCCCGGAAACAAACCCAGTGATCCGGGGGCAAAAGAAATGGCGCCAATGGCGTGAAATGGTGAACGGTGCCAAAACCGTTTTGCGGATCATTGTTTTTGTAAGAGGATAGAATAAACAAATATAAGTAATTGCATGTGGTTTCTGTTAGAATAAAACAACAAGAGCAAATGCAGCAGCTGTGCAAGCTGTTCTTCCCACACTGTCCTGAGAAGGAGGTTGGGCAATTAGTGTTTGAGTAGTGTAGGGTGCAAACCTTTTCTGGATCATTCCAATTTGTAAACGAATAGGATAAAAAGAGGTATACCTGTGGCTCGATTAGAACAAAGCTACAAAAGTAATTCCAGCAGCTGAGCTAACTCGCTCGTAGGGACTTTAAGAACACGGTTGAGCAGTGAAGGATGCAAATACCGTATTATGGATCATTTTCAATTGTAAAATGATAGGTGGTGGGCCAGAACCCGTAAAAGTAATCACGTATGATAGCATAAAGATAAAATAGAGCTTAAAAGATATCTGTTAATAAAAAGCTTTTAAAACGCTCAGTTATAATTAAAAGTATTCTCGGGAGTAGATGTTTGTGGCCCCGCCACAAACATCTCTGTATTACAAACATGCAGGAATTGAATTCCCAGCAAAAGTTTATTCCCGATGAATAGCTATCATTATCGTTAGGAGGGTTCCAAAAAGATAAATACTCCACCATGATCGTCTTTTGCATAACTTACATGTAAACCCTCAAAAGAAAGATGAGCGGGATCTTTAATCAGTATTACCCTAGCTTGCCCTCCTAATCTCTCCAAACTAGCAAAACGTAAAGAGAAATTTGGGGTTTTAAAACTAAAGAAAGTAAAATTAATTACCGCCATATTGTTTTCTTTTGTTTATCTGGTTCAAATTAGTCACTTTGGCTATATGAGTCTCGGAAAGCGATATTTTCAGAAAAACGGTCCGATTCAACGCGGATGTGATTTTCGCGTGCATACGCGTAGTGCTGCGAGAGTTAGCAATTTTTTCTCTGTTTGCACGCTGCTCTCGATAGTCTTAAGCCTGGCACACACCAGGGGACATGATACGGGGACATGTTGCGGGGATATGTTGCGGAGACATGTTGCAGCGACAGTTTTCCTCGCGTGACATCCCCGTTTTTGCGAAAAAGTTCTGTTGTGGGGAGAGAATTATGACTTATGGGGTAATCAATGGCGCGTTTTTATTGGTTCTCGAAATTTTGTATGGGGACAGTTTGCAAGAGGAGTGCACATGATGCGACATTGAAAATTGGGGTCATTTTGTCCCCACTTCATGACACACGGATTCAAACCAGCTGAATTTCATGCAACAGGTTGCGGGGACAAAATTCTGTCCCCGCAACAGAACTTTTTCGCATAAACGGGAATATCACGCGATCACGAGGAAAACTGTCGCTGCAGGCCATGATGAAATTTTTCTCCAAAAGGCCTAAAGTGAATTTAAGGAGGCATGTAAAATCAAATCCCAAATTTCCACAAACGAATTTGGGCAATTTCTTATTGCTCCTCTTAAAATAATCGAAAGGAGTCTACCGTGCAAATCAAAAGACGTTACTAGCTAACCTTATTTGAAAGGCCTTGTAAAATGAGGAAGGATGATTTTTTTAATATCTTCTCTATTTCCAGAGAATATTCTGGTTTTTGCGTTAAGCAAATCAGAAAATTGATGACGTCATCACCATGCAAAAATCAACGTTCTCTAAGACGTCATTATGGTAGTACATTCACGCATCTTCGTCATCCATCAGAAGGCATGAGTGTTGTCTTTTATTTGGATAATGAATGTAGGTTCGATTTCACCGCTCTTTCGAGTCTGGTATGATGAATGGCGCCGCCACTTCAACGCTTTACTTTCTCCTCGGGGAGGAACTTTCCTTTCGCCTCCGCCCACCGTGCGCTAGTTGAAAAACATGGCGGGCAATACTGGCAACGCCTTTGCGCTAGACTTTCTCAATTTTATCTATTGTCAGCAGAGGCTTGGGGCTAAGTTCAACCTTATTGTTTGGAACTGGCATTACTGTGTTAGCTGAACAAAGTAAAGACAAACTAAGCAAATGTTCACAAATGCGGCAATGACGCGCCTAGTTAACGTTCTGGGTTCACTTTTATTTGCTTTGGAGGATAAAACACAGTAACCACGCATGCAACCCAGTAATCTCGAGAGGTGATCAATAGTGCTTTACTAACGACATTTTAACGATCTCTTTTTTGTTTGATTCGTGACTCGTTGGATCCGTCTGCTTGTAAAGCCTATTTAACCGAATGACGTCACGTTAGTGACGTCATCCGGTTGATGCTGTAAACCTAAAATAACGGCGCTGGTATCTGGTGGATGCCTTCAAGTGTGAGAGGCGGAGGGGGGGGGGGTAATCTGTGAGGTGCTGGGTGGGGGTGTGCCACCGAGACACTGAAACTCTTACCTTTTCATATCAGAGGGACACATCCATACGGCTTATAGATGGGAATACGACCCCCGGGCTTTGAAGTGTTGGCATTCGCGAGTGTCGATCAACATAATTTTACTCCGAATACGTCGTTTTGTACACTTGACGTCTGGCAGGGTTTAATTCGCGTTGTAGTCCTGCATTTATTTGGCCGTGGTACAAATTTTCACGGCAACAAACAAAGCAGAAATTGTACACAATACGGACTCGTCAGTTTGAGAAAAGTCAGAACGTCTTGGCCGCAACGAACCAGTTCGGCTTACTTCGTGAATTCATGCACATTTAATTTGTTTCTGTCTGGTTTCCTTTTTTTAATTTCCAAGTGGAATTATTAGCTAACAAAAAAATAAGCACTGCAAGCCGAGAACGTACCGTGAGAACATTAACTCCTACATATTATAAACGTGTTTGTAAACTAAGGTCGTGTTCTATTGGGATCAACCGTTCTTGGTTGGTTGAGTTGGTTGGGTTTTTTCATGTTCTATTGGAAAAAACCGTTTTCGGTTGGTTTGGTTGATCAACTTTTTCAACCAGCTCTGAGCTTGGTTGAAACGGTTGAAAACGATGGGTAGCATCCGCTGACATGTTAACATTGGCTTTCACGCATTGCGTCATTATAATTTGCGCGTAATAGTGTAAACTGTCACCCACAAACGTATTTCTTCTCTTTCGGAGATTATTTTAAACTTGCTGTCTGATAAATTCTCAAAATAGCCTGTAATTCGAGTGGCAGGTGTCCTCTCCGTTCCCAGTAACAATGTTGCCGTATATTCCGATTCATCGTCCGATTCACAACGTGGTGGAATCACTTCTTCTAACAGGTCTTGAAAGACAACCGATGCTGCAAGTTGCGCTTCCGCCGTCTTGCCAACCTAGGCAGAAAAAGTTGAGGAAGTCTGGAAATGATTATGCCCAGTCACAACCGCGTGTCAACCAAGAACGGTTGAAAAAGTGTTCTATTGGAAACCTCAACTCGGTTGAAACGGTTGGAGCGTCCAACTTCCATACTGCGTCTGTGAAACGGCATTTTCACAAGTAAACTTATTTTTAGATAAGTTTTTCCCACGAATTGGCTGCAATAGCCAATCAAAAAGCGATTACGTAATTAATAATAGACTGAGTATGAAACTACGACAACTCGTCCACGCTGGAAATAAACATAACGGATACCAGTGGCCAGTAAGGAATCTTGATCGGAGTGTTCTGACACTATTTCGAGCGATAATTTCAGTATTTACAAGGGAAGTAGTAGCTCAGATTTAATGCAGTCGTCATCGAAAACAGTTATTCTCGCAGGAAAGGCTTATCTTAAAATAAACCTACCTGTAAAAACGCTGTTGCACGAATTTATGGCATGGGACGCCGTATATCAAATTTCAACCCGCTTATGCAAATTAGACCGTGTTTACAAAGCATTGCTTATCACAAAAAACTCACAGAATAAACGACAGAAAGCTTTTCCAGCCAAAAATGTTATTCAAATAAACAATATATTTACTTTTGGCAGCAAAAAACTTTCGATTTTCTTGCGTGCGTGCCCCCCGGCATACACTCTTTTTTTTATATAAGAACCTTTTTATAAGAACGTTAAGGCTGAAATTGACCCAGATTTTAAGAACATACTAAGAACGTACCCAAGCTGAGACTAAGAGACAAAGCAGTAATTTTGTTCAGTTCTGCATCTGTTTTTGCATCGAGCTAAAAACACAGAGTAACAACATGAATTTCTATCGAAACACATTTTCTTTGTTTTGTTTTGTTTGTTTAATGAAGAGCTCAGGCTATATTTTCTTTCTTTCTCAACTGTGAAAGAGTAATAAAGTGAATTTTGCTAAGAAGAAAAAACAACAACAGCATGTATGTCAAAGAAATTTGACATAATACAGCGCACAATGGGCGTTTTAAGGTTCCGTGACTGACGTTTATATCAGTTTTCTGAACTTCTATACCACGTAACTTAAGAACATGCTAAGAACATTTTAGGCTCAAAACGTGAAAAAAATAAGAACATTCAGTTTCGGTTCAGCCTCAGCCGCAAAATTAGACGTTCTTATAAAAAAAAAAAGAGTGTATAATGTTTGCAGACACTTCAGGTCTTTTCAGTGGTGACCGATTCATCAATGTCTTAAATTTTATCTCTCTCCTTTTATGTTCCATCAAAAATACAGATATTTGGCAAGCGAACGGATTTCAAAACCGAAACCCAAAAACATATTCCGTACAAAGAAAGCGAAAAAATAAATCAAGTTCACGTGATCACGTGTTTCAACTGCGTGATCTGTCCACTTGTTAAGATCAGGTTCGAAAAAATGTCACAGCACCAACAAAATATTTCCGCGTGACACATGTGTCACCCTACAAGCAAAAATAATCCGTGGCAATCAAAAGAGGAGCGGCTTTGCGAACAAAATTACAAAAATTGTAGAAATCTGGATCAAACGTTCTGTTAAACAATTTTTAAAAGGCAAATCAACATTTACCGTACTGTAGCGTTTTCCCAGGTCTTGTAAACTCTATTTGAAGTCCGTGGTCCGGTTTACATTTTAGAGCAAACTTTACAGACTTTAGGTCAGGTTCTCTTGCAAATCGAAAGAATCTCGACGCGAAACGGCTTTTCGTTGCTTTAAAGAGCTCCACCTCTTCTTTTGAGAGGTTGATTATTCCTCGGCTTGATTTCTTTGCATTTTGAGCTCCTAAATAGAAGTATCTTAATTTAAAGAGAAGAAAAATACATCTTGAAAATCTAGGACAGATCCCATGAATCGGCCTTTCCCCAACCTCGTCCCCAGGTTTCTTCTCGGTTTTGAAAGAGCCTGGGGACGAGGTTGGGCGTTTCCCCTACTCCTTAAAACTTACAAATATATGTCCAAAAGAGAGTTTCTGCTTGGTTTGTATGTCTCCTAAACAATTGACAGCACTAGAGGGCAGAAAAATGCGCAGTAGGGGAGGTAGGAGATAAAGTGTCCTCCACGCGGAACATGCGTGGAGCACGGCTGGTTTTGGCTGTGCAGCCTAGCTCGAAAACAAGACATAAATAATTCATCAATTCAATCCAATTCCGATGACCATTACAGACCGTCGACACCATCCACCACCCGTTCACTGCGCAAGCCAAATTCACGAGTTAAAAACGTCATCGGTTCTGCACGCAGTGCGTGCCTATAACGTCAGACAGCCTGCATGTGAGACGTTTTAGCAGTACCTGTCTCATATATCATGACGTCATCCAAACATATTTATCTCTGCGCGTGCTAAGTAATCCCCCCCCCGCCCCCCCGCCCCCCCGCCCCCAAAAAGGGTTAGTTCGCTGCCCATCTCACTACGCGCATTGCTTCAGGAAACAAATTGGTTGTCTGAGGAAACAATTTGCCCAAACATTGATTTATACCGTGATTTACGCAATATTGACGTATTGGCGGGGAGAGAGAGTTACAGAGTGGGGCATAAGGACTTCCAAGGTCTTCTAACGCCAAGAAGACACGACACACATGGGTGTCCTCTCGGTGAAGTTCAAGTGTCTGATATATTTTCGTGTAAAAGTCACTCAATAAATAGAAAAAACAAACAGGCAGGTTGTTTTCATGCTTGTAGCTCAATCAACGTTTTAATAGGGAGTTTAAGCAAACCGCTACGGCAGCTGCCGGAAGTCAATTTCTCAAAAAATGAGACACTGCGCATATCAGTTCGTTACGTCCAACTACCTGAGTCAGGAGGTTTTGCCGCAGTGGTTACTAAGTTGGGTTTATTTCGCTTCTCCTTTTTCTACGGGCGTCTTAGCATTTTAAGAGTTCCAACGGAAAGTATATCCTTTGAAGTCAATTTCAGTCGAAAATTTTCTTACATGTAAGTTTGCCGCTCACACGCGCTTGTAAATCTGCATAATTTTGTGAAGTTACGATTAGTTTTGGCAAAGTGTTGGAATGGCGAAGAGACAATGAAGAGAAATATTTGTGTTAAGCGCGAGGTTGTTTTTGCGGTAAAGTTTGCTTTGAGTGTTTAGTGAAGATGCTTTGTAACTGGATACGCACACGATACTATTTTGCTTCGGTGACTACTGCGATGTTTCTGTTCTTCACTCGATAGTCTTTGAGATATTCGTCTCTTTGAAATTATACAGTTCATCGATTAAATTGTTGTCATCGTACAAAGTGTACGGCATACGCTTTCGTTCAGAAATATTCTGTTGGTCCTAGCAAAGCAAATAACAGCTATCTTTCTTTCCATTTGGCTGTGAGAAGTTAAATAAAAGAGATTTTCAACTCCTTAGCCTAGCTGCTTTGCTTAAACTTAAATTTGGCGGACCATCGAGACATACTCTCCCCAGACCTTTTCAGTAACGGCACATCGGTTCAATTTCCTTGCGTAGGGACGAAATGCCGAGAGGCAAAAAATGCCTTTGAAGACCCAGTTCAACACATTGCTTGGCAATATGGAATTTTAAAAGATGTTCGCGAAATTCCACTCGCATTTGAGAGGGGGTACCCAAATGACCTGGGTTTTGGGTATCCCGGGAGGGTACCCGGGGATACGAAAACACGGCAGCCATATTTGGAGGGGATACCCATTTCACTATGGATTTGGGTATGGGGATACCCAAAACACGGGGATACCCAGCGCCAGCCGTAGCGATTGGCTTAAACTCCCTAATGAGTTTGAAAAGCTACCTCTGTCAGTGAGGTCGACCCAAATACACAAATTATGCATCTAAAATCTCCCTCATATAAAGAGGGAACAAAAACGCCATAATTTACTCTGGGTTGGTCTTGCTGAAGTTAAACTTTCAGTGGTGAAAACAAACTTGATCAGGCCCAGGGTTCTGGGCTCACTGTGGGCTCATGACAGTCTGAAATGCAAGAGATTTGATTTTCAAAAGTAGCTTTTAACAGGAATGTCAGCATTCGATAACTCTTAGTTCCAGAGGTCATTATGTGGTAGTAATCACATAAATGTACAGGTAACGCAATTTTATAATATGGACACATAACATAATATAACGTATATAACTGATAAGACCTGTATTTTAGCACGATAGGGTTTAAAGCTAGAAGCTTGTGGGGTAGTGAATAACTAAAATAAATAAATAAATAAATAAATAAATAAATAAATAAATAAATAAAATAAATGGGAATTACCAGTGGCAAGTCCACAAGGTGGCTCTTCGTCCACTGTATCCAGATCGAATTGGATTTTAGAAATGCTGGTTTTTGAGGAGAGGTGAAAACCGGAGTACCGGAGTTCTAACCCTCTCGGAGCAAGGACGAGAACCAACAACAAACTCAACCCACATGTGACGCCGAGTACGCCGGGACCGGGAATCGAACTGGGCCACATTGGTGGGAGGCGAGGGCTCTCATCACTGCGCCATCCCTGCTCCCCAAATACATAACAATAAAATATATACATATAAAATATTTAATACACAGTTAAGAACATAAACTATAATCTGTAAATATTAATTTTAAAAATACACGTAATCACTTTCTCTAATCCGAGAAGTCGAAGCAGTTGAACTATCGAAATAAAGTTTATAAAATACTCCTTGACAGCAAGTCGTGCTTTCATTTCTTTGAAATTTAAATTGGTTATTTTATCATTTTAACTAACTAGGTTCCAAGGAACTGACCCACGAAAGGCTAATGAGTGTCTCATTAATCTACTATTGCGTCTTGGGATCAAAGCTACATGTTGACCAAGTAAAGAGTAACAGTTATCTCGCTTTCTAAAGATACTCTTATTAGACACTGTTTAGTAATACAAAATATTGAAAAAGGGGTTGAAGGAGAGTTGGTATCCTGTGGTATTTCCAGGCCTGGTAGAAACCTTTCCCAGCTGCTTTTCCCGCCATCGCACCTGTCTCTCCTAGCTCACAGAGCTGACGTTGAACGAGAGGACCTCAGAGGGACAGTTGATGGGGGGGGGGGGGGTGAGGTGGGGTGTTACTCACCTTTTAAAGTAATTTGGAAATGGGACAAAACACAGTATATCCATAGGACGACACTAAAGCGAAAACAAGCCCTACCCCTCCCCCGCCAAAACAAAACTTTTGCTCTTCAAAAACTCCTGCCTAAACAGGAGTCCATTATCCGCCCCAAAGATACTGAGGAAAATAATTTCACCCCTTCCACTAATATACAGACTTACTTGCAAATCAAAAATTATTCACAATGCCCCCTTCCACCCGTAACACAAGTGCCTCCGAAGGCAGGGAAACTGAAAAAACGGCTAAAACAAATTAAAACTATTTTTGTCTCGAATACAAATGACTTGCTATTACTGGCACATTAAAATATAGCCGGAGACTGTATTTAACTCCTTGTATGTCCCTGATTCTTTCTTTCTACCCCGAACAAGATTTCTCTTTCCGCCGGAGATTGCCACTTAAACATATTTTTGCAGTCCTGACGTAAAGCGACATTTTTGTGTCCTATACAATATTGGGGAAAATAAATACCTCGCGGGAAATTTTTGCTATACGGCTTTCAAGGTGTGAAAAAGATCATGCTTCATTCTTCAATTTTTGGGTTAATTATTCTGACTATTAACGAGACAATACCATTGAGAGAACAGTTGTGAAAAGAAATTTGAATGATCGAAGACGCACATGAGGAGATAGCTTTGTTAACTACAAAATTTTCGGCGTGTACCGCTGATTCATTGTATTTTCATCTTCAGTTACACTATTCTAAAGAGCGAAACATCTGTCTACGGCTGCAACCCTTCTCTGTTGAAGTTCTATTAGCGTCCGTTGATGTCTTGCAGAGTCAAATCTTTCTACGTAGTCAGATCAGCCTTGCTGTTATATTCTAAATTGTCTGCCGTCCAGTCCTAATTCCCCCCCCCCCCCCCCCGCCAAACTTAAGAGTGAGATAGGTGGGTATTTCGTTTCTCTTTTTTGGCGCTTCGGCTAAAAAGCAAAAATACCGTTTTTCACGTTCGGAAAAACTCACGAAACGTTTGCGATGAGGGCATTCAACAAGCAAGTCTGCAAACTTTAAAGAACGGAAATTCAAATATTCTACAGAAACCATACAGGAATGCAGTGCCGCGGTGGTCAATAAAAACAAAGAAGAGCTATTTTTATGTTTTTGTCCTGAATACAAAAGACTTGTCATTAATGCGAATTAAAATGTAGCTGGAGGCAAAAAGTCTGGGTTGGTCTCTAATCGGATTTCAAGGTTCTTTCAGTTCAATAGTCACGCAAAGGTCACGCAACATCACCAAAATGATTAAAAAAAATTCACTCTATAAGGTGACTGTTAACCAAATAGGGTTTCTTTTTCGAAACCAATATTGTACCGTTACGGTGATGTTTCTCTGTAGACAAAGGATTAGACATTGAGAAAGGAAGCGAAAGTCACGAATTGTTCCAAGAATTCGATACTCATTCAATCTAGACGCCCGGAAAATACGTCACGATTCATCGCTGTATCACGTGATCTAGAGCACCCGGAAGAAATCTGGAGCTTCCGAAGCCATGTTCTGTGTTGAGACGTGAAGGAAGTCCATCTTTCTGAATGATAAAACTTTGAAAAAGATGTCTAACTGGTCAGAAGCCTCCTTCCACGACAAGGACGTGGACGCAATGGTCTTGTGGTTAAGTAAGGTGTGTAATTAAGCTACAGAAACGCTTTCAACAATTACAGTAATATGTTGGCTTTCTATCTTGTTCAAGCGTTAGCCCTGCAATATCGCGGAATGAATCAAGTGTTTGGCGATAAAATTAGGTTGTATTGAGGTTTAGAATCCATTGGAAGGAATTTTTCATTCACAGTTTTAGCAATTAATTCCCTTGCGGCGAGCTTTCGCTAGTGTGAAGGAATTTGACATCACTCGCAGCCATATAAGCTTATAAACTTGGCGATAACTTCGATCTGCAAGGTATCTGTCGCTTCTGATCTGACCGCAAAATTAAACAAGAAGCATGCATCGTGCTAGATCGCATACATGGACCTCTCTGAGGGTAGGTGGATTATGTAATTCAAATTCCTAACCATCTTGGAAAGCCAAAACTGCTTATGTTTTTGAGTGTGTGTAATAGTTAATGAATTAAGCTTAATTACGTAAACTACATTTGCAAGCTTGCCCTCGGCCGCTTCGTTTATGTCGCAAGAGCCTACTTGCTGCAGCAAACTGAAAGCTTGAATCAATATTCATCGAATGTCGCTAGCTCATACGTACAGCATTTGCTGATGAAATGTTCGGGTCACGAAAAACAAAGGTAAACTGTTGTTTGTAAGTTTCTCTGTTGCTTTATAGTTTAACCTTATTTCGGAATCGTGTATTGTGATTTTTAATTCTACGAGGTCAACTGACACCTGTGGAATATTTTTCTCTCTTGATCTTTCAGTTTAAGTCCTTTAACGAATTCTATTTGTGAATGTTAAGCTTAAGGATGGTAGTACTATCTATAAGTGTTCTATTGCATTATTTTTGTATCACTTTCAATAAATAAATTAAATTTGGTTTTTGGCTTTACTGCAGTTTATACCCTGCCATTAAATTTGCATCTCTTTGAACACTGAATCACAAATTACATCTGTAGGGAATTGTCATCAGTGTCTATTGTCGAGACTTATGCATTCTTAAGCTTGTTTAAATATTCTAATGTATGTAAAGCAAAGAATACAAACTTGACTGGTTAAGCTAGTGACACATGTATGCAATTTTTTAAGCCTGCTGCAGCAAAATTTACTACCAGCATGACTAATTTTGCCATAGCTGGCATTCTAGGTGTTTGCCAATGACTTTTGCAAAATTGCCAGCAAATTTAATCGTTGATATCTGACGTGCTGATATCGGCGATTTTGATTGTTTGTTGTGGTAATGAAAATTGCTGGCGATAACTGTCCTCACAGTAGCGGACTTGCCTGGTTAGTTTTATTGGTCATCACCATGAGTGTGCAAGCATGAAGCAAACTAGGAGTATTACTACACCCCCTTGAATGAGACGCTTAGTGGAGCAGGGAACTTACAGCCACCAGTTTGTCATCAGTACCCATTTACACACCCCAGGTGGAGAGAATGGAGAGAATTGATGTACATGTGTCTAAGGAAACAACAAAACATGGTGCAGAGACCAAGCCTTCAACCACCGACTCTCTGATCTTAATATCAAATTTCCTGTTGAAAATTCTATGCTAGCCACTACAACATCATGCTCTCATGTCACGCCGAGAAATAATGCCCCCAAAGACCACAATATTTTAAATCACTTGCCATCTCCTTACAAAAGTAGGATGCACTTAATCTATCTGAAATTGGGATAATTCTCTAAAACCAGTGTGCCAGGCTTTTAACCTATGTTGGGAACCATGTTTACATGCCCCACAGCCGGGTGTTTTTTATTCTTTTGTGTGTCAATTAATGTCACTGAAATTTTTGTTCAATGAATTATGATTCGTACAACACCAAAACCAAAGAAACATTGAATACTCCAGCGAGGTTGGCATGAGAATGTCTGTCCAAATTCTGTGAGTTTCTGACTGGCGGGTAAAACTACAAATGTTTCCAAGTGTCATGAACATGTAGCAATTTTGTAGTATTCCCAAGGGCAGAAAATTCATCAAGTACAAAACCAAACTGGTTTGGTAATTCCAAACAAACTTCAAATACTCACAGGAGATTTGAATTGAGAGATTGCATCCAAATTCTGTGAGAGTTTTTTACTGGAGGGCCGAATCACAGATGTTCTAAGTATGTGCACGCGTATTGTGAACACAGCGATTTTATAGTATGCACAAGCTTGGAAAAGGTGTTAACTAGAAAGCCAAAATACTTTTCTGAAATGCTTGACAATTCTAAACAAACACCTAATACTTCCAGAACATTTGAATAATCCTCTTCATGGAATTCCTTCGAAAATTTCTGACTGCCAGGCATTTAGTCTTGAAGGATCTGTGGCTCTGGCTGCTGGGCATCTAAACACTGCCAAAAATTTCAAATTTCAAATTTTGGAATAAGATGGTCTGACTCTCAGCCCTTTGATTGTGGGCTAGGAACCAATCATATTTAAGGCATTTTTTGATAATTGGAGTGTGTGTGTGGTGTGTGGACTATGCCATGTCTTAAGAGATGAAAGAGTTCCTTGCATGCACATGGTTGTCCTGTTTGCCTTTCGAGTAACCCATAAGAAATATTTCTATAGTTAACATTGCAGAAAAATGTTTGAATTTCTTGTGATCTTTTATTTGTTACGATAACTTTGTTCTGTAGGAAAAACTTCATGATTGTGTTGGACCATTCTCAGCGAAGAAAATAAATGGACCTTCCTTTCTGGTAAGGTCATTTTTTAAAATAAATATTGCTTAAATATTACGTAGTTATAAATAATCTTAACACTTTTTAGAAATTCACAATAATATTGTTTTTCTTTGATATTGCAGTGTAACTGCATGCAAAAATATTTTCTTATACAAAATGGCAACTGTAACTGTAAATGCTCGCAGACTCCTTCGCTAGTTCTGTGGTTTTCTAGGTGGTAATGGGTGGTACTAGAAATGACAAACTTTACGTTCTTCTGGAAACCAAATTTTCACAAGAGCAATTATAGTCAAGAGCAATATCTGGGCATTTTTAGATATTTTGGGCCAAAAACACTACTTTTAAATCAGCTAGTGTCTCTCACATGCAGTCCTTTAGTTGACGGGCTAATACAAAGAGAGGTTTAAAGGGGTTTGGAGATGTTTGTTGATCTTGTTTTGATATGTATCCAGGTAACAAACTAATTCTGATCAGATGACAACCAAATGTTAAATCTGGATAAGCATTATAATAAACAGGAATACAAACTTGTATATGTGTGTGAAATTCACAACTCAACTTTTGAACAGTCTTAATTTTTTAGCAAAATCATCACTTACATGTATGTCCTTTTTTATATGAAACCCTTCAATTGCTAGTAGACTGCTACAAATCAAATCAAGTCAGATAGAATAAATTAACGATTTTGAGCTGTATATTGATACTTACATTGTTGTTTGTTCTATACCGTGACCTTGCAGAACCTATCAGAATATGATATTAAAACCTTTCAAATATCACAAGAAAGCAAAAGGTAAGTTTTAGATACTGATCGGATGCGCTTATTTATTGTAGACGCTACTACTTGAAAGGAAAATTATGATGTACACTAATTACAGTTATGTATGTACCAACATCATGCGAAACAAAAATACAAGACACAAGATGCAAGAAAAATGACAGCAGTGGAAATATAATTTTATATTATGGCATGAAACTAAAAGGTGAAACAAACAGCATAGTGGTTTTAAAAACAGTACAGAGTATTACAAAAAAAAATCTTAGATGACGTCCTGATACAATCTAACAGTGAGGTCTCACTCGCAGAGGACCAAAGGGTGATCCAGAATTCTGACTCGATCAATATGATTACCACAAGACATTCATTGTTAAATAGTTCATTAAGGATGAGCTACGGTAGTCAGATACCTGATAACAATATTACTTGTACACCCCCACATAGAATAATTATATATATAAAACAACTCTTTAAGTCCTAAGAGTGCCAGTTGGCACATAATGCCATAACTTGGTCAATATTTCGTAGTTTTGTATGAATTTGTGCCACTAAGATGGTCTTGTGAAGATCTTCTTATTGAAAAGATGAATAAAAATCTTACCCCTCCTGTATGTAATTTTGATGACCACCCCCATCTTTGGGTCTTCAGAAGTATCGAGCACGTAATCAATGCATTGAGATTTGTATGTCACATGCTTATTATTGCATTTGCGAACAAGTATGTTCTTCAGGAACAGTGACATACACTGTAACCTGTAGGGGGGGTGGATGTCACCCCCCCCCCTACCCCCTTGTACGCCCGAGAGTGAATATACAATTTTTTGCCAAAATGCACCCCTTTCATACACCTGGAGGAAAAATTGGACCTCTTTATTATATACTAAGCCAAAACATCAGAATATCCCATTGTTGCTGCATGTTTCCCTGGGCTTTCAGTGGCCCAGGGTCACTATTGGGTCCAAGCTTCACGTTGTTATTTTTGCCAAATTTTGGCACCCTTCTACATGTATACATAAAACGTTAGCTACCATCTCTTTTACTTTGCAGTGCATTTTGGTGAACCTTTAATATACTAAGATAATGATTTTCTCTACCCTTCAGTATACTGAGAGGTTAATTAAGGCACCCCTTTCAGGCAGAGCCTCCCAGAATAGCCCACTATAGGAAGTGTCCCCCTCTCCCTCCCACTGTCAACCCTGGGGGGGGGGCCCAGGTTATATGGAAGGGCAGGTGTCCTACTGAACAGGAACTACTCCATTTGAATCAATTCAATTTGCCGTGGCCCAGAATGAGCAAAATGCACTGTTATCATTTTCCATCAAAGCCCACTGCCTTTATCTTTAAAGTTAACACTTCTTGTGATTGATTTTTAAAATTAATGATAATAATGGTATCAGATGATGTGTAACTGTTTTTCTTCTTTTTTTCGTTTTTGTTTTGTACAGGAAACTAACAAAAGTGCTCAAAAGGATGAAAGGAAGGAGAAGAAATGTTCACAGAAGGTACATTGCTAAAATGAAATGTTCTTTGCTAATTTCAGCATTAATCTCATGCCGATCAATAATGCATGGTAGCTATAACTGGCCATGAGCAATTAACTGTTTTTGGATAAGTGCTCTACATTTAGCTCTCTTCTCTATGTAAACATTTTTTGTCCACCTTTTTCAACAAAAAATTATTGTGTGTTAAATTTAACAACTTAAAACTGAATTGTTTTAAACACTAAATATAATTCTGGATTTGTTCCTGGGCATAAAGAGATTTGGCAGGAATTGGCTGTTGTCTATATTATTTGTTTTATTTGTTTAATTTTTTTTAAATTGAGTACCTAAAGTAATCAAATTGTGACTGAAGACAAATTATTACCATGAGTTACAATTTGTAATGGTGTGAAATTTATAATTTTTGGTGTTTTTCAGTTCTGAAAATGAGCCAACTGAGATAAGAGAGCCTAAAAGACCATCTGCAATCCCTGCACATGTCAATCATCACAGTTATCATGATGATGGTATTGATTAAGTATTAATTTTTATAAATTAACTGGTTTTAAGTACATTCTCTTATTCAGGAGTACTGAACAGTAGAATCTCAGTCAGGTTGTGCATAACTTTAATTAACAACTTGGGACAGCTACACGTAAGTTCAGTCCATCTTCCTTCACTAGCAAAATATTGGTGAAATTCCAGATTACAAATTGCAGAAAATCGCTTCTTCAGATGTTATGCAAGAAAAGCAAACATTGACAGGCTAGTGTTGTTTCCTCTAAGAACATTTTAGAGTACAGTGTACTGTTTTGGCAAGGGAGGAATAATCCTTTTGGTATCTTTGAAGAAATTTGAGACTTTGTCAAAGGAGTGTCAGTAACATAGAGAAAAAAAATGCAATTTTCAAAAGCATAGGGTTGTCCCTAACAGCCGGCAGAATTAACCGGCTACTTGGGTTGTTTGTGCCGGCTACTGTTGTGATATATATGACAAATTAGCTGTTCCTTTACTGGCGCAGATATACATGTATGAAAATGAAACTTATTTCCCATTGCAGTTTATTGACTTGAAAGTAATCTGGTTGGCACAGAGATACACGATTATTAGTTTATTACGTTGAGATCTGGGAATTACATGTAGAAAACCACTGAAGGCACGAGTTTGTACAAATAAAATTTAAAAGGTACGATTACTTTTGGAACTGACATTATTGGAAATTTGTGCTCAGAATCAAGGAAATTCCATTTCTGGGGACTTAAAATGTAAAAATTTCCCGGGGGGGGGGGGGGGCGGGCATGCCCCCAGACCCCTAGAAGGGATTGCCTGCGGCACTTGATAATCACTATCTGGCTACTTAGAAATTTTTGCCTGCTACTTGAAAAGTTGTGGACAACCCTGAAAGCACTGCATTCCTGTGGACTGATCTGATTGAACTTCACTGATAAATCACTTCACTGACAAATACTTTCATGTAACCATTAGGCTGCCAACTCCACGACAGGTGTAGACACATCTATCAAAAAGCAAAACTTTACTCTGAACCAAGTATTTGTCCGTGAAGTGATTTATCAGTGAAGTTAAATCAGATGATATGTTTCATTATTCACCTGTACATTGATCACATGAAAAACAAGTCTAGAATGGAAGGTCTTTACTAATTATCAGTCACGTGATAGTTTTTTTTTTGGTTGTTATTTTCAGGTGAAATTGAAGGTTGGGGTTCTGATTTCGATTCTGAAGACGAGGATGATCATGAGGTAGTAAATTAAAAGTGTTGTCCTAAACTATCCATTATTCTGTCATACTTGAGCATTTATTGTTAAATGAATGTACCTCCTGCTAATTTAAGTTAACCTACTGCCTCGCATAATGGCGGTTGGGTGCCTGGGATATCCAGGGGCCTCCACTGTGGTCAGCCGGCCCCCAGATAGACTACGCCATTACTGGCAAATCCCCGGACCCCAGCCATGAGCCCCACACGCCCCGGCACCCGTCACGCTGACTTAGTCAGTGGAGAGAAAAACAAAAAGAAGTAAATAAAACAAATAAGAGGGAGGGAGGGCCGGGGTAGAAAAACAAGCAGAAACGCTGCAAAATACCTAGACAAAACAAGCAAGCAGTAACAGCCCGCCATTGCAGTAAACTATGCAAACTGAGCCTGACTGCACCTGAGCCACCGCTGACCACCACCGCTTGATAACCACATGCTCGTTGTAGGTTAACTTGGTTAAATACATTTAACCTCATTTAACCTACTGCCTCGCATAATGGCGGTTGGGTGCCTGGGATATCCAGGGGCCTCCACTGTGGTCAGCCGGCCCCCAGATAGACTACGCCATTACTGGCAAATCCCCGGACCCCAGCCATGAGCCCCACACGCCCAGCCGAAGGGACCTCCGGGCTGACCGCAAGGTCAGACTGGAGAAAGGGGGGCCATGGATGGGAACAGCCATGACTCCAAACTGCCCAACTCCCGAGGCACCCAACCCCTGCAACAGCAGCTGCAGGATTGCACACAAATAACAACCATCACAGCAAAACTGCCAACAACCCAGTGACCATAAACACAGCCATGCAAGGAGCTGCAGCTACCACAGCCACAACAGCAACAACTGCCCCTCCATCAATGAATGCCAACACACCCTCTACTAATCAATGCCAACGCCCCACAATCAAAGACACTAATGCCACAACTATAAACGCTCCGGGAATGCCACCTGCTAAAACGCTATGTAAATGTCAGTATACTACAATATGCCAATGAACACTAACACCACGTCACGCCATAAACTAAGCTGACTGGCTCCTAAATGTAACCAGTTAGAATTACATATAACTCTGTCATAAAAAGGATACAGCTAAAGTGGGACAAAGAAAATAAACCGCCGCATCTGCTTAACATATAGCTGGACGAAGGCGGGAAAATGCTAGCGCACCCCTGACATGGTTTGCCGATATATGCGCCGACAACGTGCTTGAGGACACTGTCCAGAGGCGGCAATGCTGCTGGGGAAGAAAGGAAGCACCAACTGGCTAGGAAAACCAGTAGTAGAGGGTGAGGACTGCGGCAAGCTGAAAGGATGCCCACCGCACGAGCATGTGACTGAAAGGGGCCGCTGGGCAATTACGCTAGGACACAAGGAAGCAGGGGCCACCCTGAAAACAGACAAGCAGAAGGAGCAAATGCTGAGCAACACTCTGTGAATACAGCACTCTAGCTCCTAGCTCAAGGAGTAACCCTAATAGCTAACATGCTACAAAATGCCTCGAAAAAACGCTACAACGCTACAACGCTCAAAACGCTACAAAACGCCCCAAGTGCAACTAAGCACTCTAGCTCCTAGCCCAAGGAGCAACCCTAATAGCTAACATGCTACAAAACGCCTCGAAAAACGCTACAACGCTACAAACGCTACAACACTACAAACGCTACAACGCTACAAACGCTACAACGCTCAAAACGCTACAAAACGCCTCAAGTGCAACTAAGCACTCTAGCTCCTAGCCCAAGGAGCAACGCTAATAGCTAACATGCTACAAAACGCTAATGAACGCCAATGCCTCAAGTGCAACTAAGCACTCAAGCTCCCGGCTCAAGGAGCAACCCTAATAGCTAACAACCTACAAAACGCTAATGAACGTGAACGCCTCAAGTGCAACTAAGCACTCTAGCTCCTGGCCCAAGGAGCAACCGTAACAGCTAACCTTCTGCAAAATGCAGTGAGTACTAGAATGCCTGAAGAGCCACTAGGCACTCTGGCTTCTAGCCAAAGGAGCAAAGGCCTGATGATACCAGTAAATATGTAACGATGTATACAACTACTGTAAACATGCGTCGCCAATGCCTCAAGTGCAACTAAGCACTCTGGCTCCTGACACAAGAAGCAACGGGAACATGCTGCGGACGACATGCTAGATAAGAATATTACCAAGAAATACTTAGTCAATATGTAGTGATAATAATAATAATAATAAGAATAATAATAATAACACCAGACAATACCTGTAAATACATGATAATAAAAATAAAATAAATAAATAAATAAATAAACAAGCCACAGTAACTACGCAAGCTACACCACTGCAACAGCAACTACAATCACAATAGCCACTACCACCCTAGTGACTACCGCCAGTGTTGCACACGTAACCCCTACAGCTACAAACAAAAAACTACGGTGCAGACAAAACAGCTACTGTGGGTACTAACGCTATGACAACCAAGACAGCCAATACAGCCGCTACAGCTATGGATGCTACACATGTCACCCCAACTACAGCAACTGCAGTCAAAGCTACTACAGTTGCCAAGGTACTATTTACATGTATTATACTGCCATTGCCCCCACTACCACAATTGTAAAAACCAGCTACTGACACAACAAATGTCCTCGGACAAAATATGATGTATACATGAAATAGACCCTGCTACACAATGAAGGCACTGACCTACTAAAACCGCCGCCAACCTAACAGGCAACGGGACAGGAAAAAAAAAACAACAAAAAAACAACAACAAAAAAAACAAAAACAAAAAACACGTACCAACAAAACAAAAACCTAAAACGGAAGATGCCAATGCCATAAAGCACTACAAAAACAAGGCTAACCGCTAAAACGCTACATGAACGCCAATCTGCTGCAATACACCCATGAATGCTATAGCTAATGATAACGCCACGCCATAAACTAAGGTGACTTGCTTCCAAACGTAAACCATATAGAATTACATAAAACTCTGTAGTAAAAAGGATACAGCTGAAGTGAGACGAAGAATCTATGCAATTGTATAAACCAGCTACTGACATAACATATTCCTAGGGACGATATACGATGTATACATGAAATACCCTGCTACACAATGAAGCCGCTGACCTATGCCGTAAAGCGCTATAAAAACAAGGCTAACCACTAGAACGCAACAGGAACGCCAATCTGCTGCAATACACCAATGAATGCAAAAGCTAATGCTAACGCCACGCCATAAACTAAGCTGACTTGCTTCCAAACGTAAACTATATAGAATTACATAAAACTCTGTAGTAAAAAGGATACAGCTGAAGCAAAACAAAGAAACTAAACCACAACATCTGCTGAACATACAGCTGGACAGTGGCGGGAAAAAGCTAGCACAGACGTGGCTTGCTGACATAAGCACCGAGTCCCCGCTCGAACATACTATCCGAAGTCAGCAATGCCACTAGGAAAGAAACGAAATACAGAGCGGCCATGTGGAATGCTGATAGCAGAAGGCAAACAGCTCCAAAAACAGAGGACAATAAATTGGCACGAAGCCCGCGACAAGCCGAGAGGACGCCCACCACACAAGCATGTGATTGAAATAGAACGGCGGGAAACTGCGCCCGTACTTCCCAATGAAACGGCATGAACTTCTTACAAAGGAAGAATGGGCCTGCAGCCCTGAAACAACGCAGACGGAAGGACCGAACACCACGCAACGCTCTGTGAATAAAAGGATACAGCCGCAAAACGGCAGCGCACAAACCAATGCCTATGCTTGACGGGTAGCGACGATAAGCTGACGAGATTGCCAAGGTGGAACCGTGTCCGAGCCGGAAGATACTGTCCGAAGTCAGCAATGCAAGTGGGAAAGAAACGAGTTGGAGAACGGCCAACAGAACAACCAGTAGTGAAAGGTGAAGAGTCCGTAAACCAAAGACAATCTTGCGCAAAGTCCGCGACGATGAGCGACCGACCACAACACAAACCCAAAGCATGCGAACGGGCCGAAGAACGACTGGGAACTTACGCCAGCGCCGAACGTAAACGCTTCCGGAAACATCCCGCAAAGGAAGAATAAGCAACACTGATGACAATGGTGAGAAGAAGCCGCCACGAATGTCGTAGAAAAACAAGCAGAAACGCTGCAAAATACCTAGACAAAACGAGCAAGCAGTAACAGCCCGCCATTGCAGTAAACTATGCAAACTGAGCCTGACTGCACCTGAGCCACCGCTGACCACCACCGCTTGATAACCACATGCTCGTTGTAGGTTAACTTGGTTAAATACATTTAACCTCATCTAATTTAGAAACTTCACTCAAAAATCAATTGAAGTCGATGTGCCGAATGTAGAATATCATTCTGTTGTTGAATTATTGGTGTGACTTGCATCACAATTTGCTGCCATACTGTTTCATTAAACAATAGACTGTTAATATCTCCGGAGGAGATCGAGCCTTGGAACTGACAGTTTTCTAAGTGTCTTACAAGACAACTGCTGCATCTCTCAATGTGAAAGTCACATCTTTTGATACGGTTTTCATGTCTATCGAGACACAACTTTAGAGAGACAAGAATCGCATCTTGCTGTAGCTTCCTTCTGAGTGGCACTCTGTGCATTTATATGTCGATCTTGATGCCTGTTTTTAGGTGTTGCAGCACAGAATTCTAAGGCGTGCTAGACCTTTGATCAGACTTTCATAGTCTTTGTCTGATCCCTGCTTTGTTAAGACAAGAGACTCATATTTCCCGGCAGGGGTCTTTTTGCAGAATGCCGAACACTACATGCAGAGTCCATACAAATCTTGCTGTTGTCAAGTATCTACCATTCAATATACTTAAGGCTTACCATCTGTAGAATCTGTATTTAATTTACCCTCTATAGTGTTGAGGAGTTTGTAAAGCCCATTTTTTTTTGGTCATTGGTTCTAAAACCATACATGTAGTAAAATAACTATGTTCTGCATTCAGTGTTTTCCAAACCCTGCCTCTTAATTAACTCCAAATTGTCTCTTGGTCCTGTTCTTGTCAGTTGTCAATTTGTTGTGAGAGTAATTTTATGATTTTCATTGTTCTTTTGTGCTCTTTGGGAAGGAAAACATTCATTTGATTACTGTGTTATTAAAATTATCTTGGTTTCAGGGAGATGAAAGTGGCAGTGACTCTGGTGGGGAGTATATTGAGCCAGACAATGAAGATCAATTTTGTGCTCCCGGTGAGTTGAACCTGAAGTAAAGGGTCATAACATCCCCAAGACGAAACAGCCCAAGCATAATTCCTCTAACCTTAAAATGTTTATGAAACTTTTAGTGGAAACAGTTAAGTGTCACATATTAAGTTCCTTTCATTACAGCAAATTTTCTGTCAATGCTTGCAAGCTCAAAAAAATCAAATCTTAGAATTTTAAATTGCTTTAAACCCTTTCCCATTAATTGACATAAACGTCAGCCCTCACTTGCTGTTAATGTTTGTGTGGATCTTTAAAATGTAGACTAATTGGTTAACTTATTTCATGCCATTGAACAGATACCCATTAACAATGGTTTCCCAAATCAGAAAACAATTGAAATTAATAGGTGAAAACTGACAAAACGTACCAGTTAATTAGTCTCTTGCATCTTCACAGACTGTAGCATTTATTACTTACAAGTCACAGACCATTCAGCTCCTTACAGTGAGAGATTGAAAAGAATTTAAAAAACATTCACTTGACTGACTTGAGCTCAAGATGAATTTGAAGCTCATTTTTCAAAAGATCAGTTAATAATCTACAATTACAGCAGTCTAAACAGTTTTTAATGTTATGAGTTTTAAGTGTTGTAACTTTGGAGTGTCATTATCTACCAGTTTGCTGGGACACAAGCATTTATTTAACAGTTACAATTAGTAAATTAAAACTGTATCTCTCTCTGTAGAGTCACCAACAAAGGAAGTACCAAATGTTCCAGTTGGCATAGTAAGAAAATAATTATAATTACAAGTTGCTTTAAAATTCTGATGAAATTTAATCATAGTCATTTCTTGTATGTCGTTATTTTTTATGTGTACCACTTAAGAATAAAAAATCTAATCTGATATCTCAGAATTTTGGACAGAGTGATTTGTTCTTCATTTGCAAATTGCTTTTTCAACAACTTGCATCAAACTCGTGAAAAGATCACTTTACTTTGTACCACTTTTCTTCCGATGGTTGGTGAATTTGAATTGGTTGCTAATTAATGTTTGTTATGCAACATCATTCATTCACTGATTTATTGAATGAATACCGTAAACACCGGCGTATAAGCCGCACTCGCAGATAAGCCGCACCCCAAGTTTAGAAGCTCAAGATTTGGAAAAAAAATTTTTGTCAAAAATTCATAGCCGAGTCATTTCATTTAATGAACATACATGTATCGGCTGAAGTGAAGTCCTTTTCACTACGGATCGGTGATTCAATTTGTAGTCTGAATAAGAGTCAAACATGCATTTTTAAATCCTTATAACAAGTAAAGAAAAGGTTCGAAAACGTACTTGAACACAAGACCGCTTTCCCCGATGAACTTTTCCCCAGCATTTTTCCAGTTAAAGCTATTCAAGTCCGAAAATTTGTGAGTAAGTTCGGTCGGACGTTCGTTAGCGTATCGTGGCTTAGTAGCCAGGCATTCGATGAGAAAAGAGAAAACTGGTGACAAGTGTTGTCACTTCGTTCAACACAGGGTCCAGAGGAGTTACCTTTGTATGCAAGAATTATCCTTCGTACATCTTACCTTGTAAAATACATAACCTCGTGATTTTGATCAATAAATTTGCCCAATGCAAGCTTTGTGAATCCAATTTAAATGGGTTTCTTCTCGTTCCATACGCTGTATTTCTCGATCTCGATCTCCGTATCGTCCGCCATTGTCGATCTCGGTGATCCTAAGAGCCCACAGTAATTTGACCTGCGGTAAAAATATAGGTAATGCGAGTAACGCAAGTTCGCAGCAAATTATGTTGGTTGTCTTTCGCAAGGAAAACTAAACGTTCTGCTCGAACTTCGCTCCTCTGCGCCCTGTGAGCAAATTTCAGCTGTTCAGTTATATGGAGTTCATGGCTTCCATGCAGGTTTACAAGGATATTTGGAAGCCATCCATCGGTGACAAACTCGCCTGTAAAAGGGAGTTCGATAATTGCTTTGACAAATTTGCCATCAAAGTTGTCAACAACGGAGAAACAGTGGGCCTGATTTACCACGCGAGTTCTCGAAGATAGCGTGGTACCGTTTTTGACTTTATTTTGGTGTTTTGGGGATGATTCATGGAAAATTACAGATTTTTTTTCCAGATGTTCTTGCAGATAAGCCGCACCCCCGATTTTGAACGAAGTTTTAGGGTAAAAAGGTGCGGCTTATACGCCGGTGTTTACGGTAAATTAGTATTTTTTTTGCCTTTTTATATTCTTTCTTTCCTTCCTTCCTTCCTTCCTTTCTTCCTTGACCTTCCACTAGCATGGACCGTTACCAAAGCTTAATACGTTAATTTGTGATAACATTTCTTTCTGTAGTTTGCAGTGTCTTAATTATTTAAATTATGTGTAGCACTGCAGTGCTGCATACCGCAAGATTCAAATAAAAAAAGCTGATTCTTTATTTGTTATTCCTTTGTCTGTTATTCAAAGGTTGCACAATTAAGAGCAGGTTTAAGTGGAAGCTTCCGGCAAAATCCTTTTAATAGTCCTCCAGCTGGGCACTCGCATACCCAGGTCAGTTCAACCTTAAATATCTATGAATTATTATTATTATAATTATTATTATTATTATTATTATTATTATTATTATTATTATTAAAATATGAGTAGCTTGTAAGATGAGAATTATTTTATGTGAATTAACTTTATACCTTTTTGATGTGTGTAAATGTACATAAGATTTTTCATGGGATTATGTTAATACATGTAGTTAGTCATTTTGTAATAAAATTTTCTCATTTAAAAAAAATTATTATTATTATTATTATTATTATAATTATTATTATAGCTGGTTACAAAGATTGGGAAGGGTCATTGGTGCAGTAGTCAGTGTTTTCGACGTTTGATCAGAAAACTTGAATTTGAGTGATTTTATGCTATCCTGCATCACAAGAAACTTTGCTCAACATTCTCTCTCTCTACCCATGGACAGACGTATAAATAGGTTACCGTAGTAACTGCAGTAGTTACCTAGTAAAGAACCGTGTCAAAAATGCCAGGTGTGAGGGGGGGGGGGGGAGAGGCAAACCCGCAACAGACCAGCAACCCATCCAAGAGGTGGTAGTATTCATGTCCCTACATGTAGCTAGTAACCTCATGCTTTTGACACTATGCCTGAGAAATTACCAATGAGTCACCTTGCGTGGATTTCACACTGACTAAACTTACTTTTAAACATTTTGCAAATATTGACGGTTGGTTGTACCTTGATCAGTCTCTAGGGGAAATGATCCGGTGTCATTTTTCTTGATTTCCCTGATGTCATTCTTCCTGTAGTCTGTTACTCAACATAACTGTTTAAAACAAGTGTTCTTGGTTACATTAATGTACCTGCTTACTAAGTTAACTCACGTTTACAATATATAGTACAATATTGCACATACAATGTAACCTTGTACTGAATGTTTCTCAGTTATTCAGTTTTGTAGAGTTCTTACTTGACAAATGCAAAGATGTGAAATAAGGCCCTCACAGTTGTTTGCCGTAGTCCAGATAATGTTGAGAACATGTTGCTGAAAAAAAAAACTTTGTACACTCTGCTGTGGGGAAGATTTTTGAACAAAAATTTACACTGTGATATTTATTTATTTTTGGTGTATTTTTACTTTCAACGAGGAAGTAAATTCTGATTGGTCAAGCAGCTCTATTTTTGTCGTATGTGATTTTAAATGGGAAAATTATATGTGATACTGCATGAATTCAATATTGTCAATGGCCTTGTAAGGCCAATAACTTGTAAATGAATTCAAATACTGAAATATTTGGATATATTTAGCAACTGTTTTAACAACCAGATGTGCTTTGATTTCGGTCCTTTGAGAAAATACAAGACTATTACAATTTTATTCCTTGTGTTTTGTGAATTCTGGACTTGAAAACTGAAAGTTGTTCACAGTAAGAAGTTAGTTGTAATAGTCTTTTTCTACATGTAGTTCCAGTTATTTTACGTGACTCATATTCCATTGTTCCTCAGAGATCACAATCTAGGCTTTAAAGAAATGTGATTTAGGAATTAAGAGATTATCACAGGCTTAAAATAAATGTTGAAGTGGTCATAGGCTAGCATAATATTAATTATTAAATGTAAAAGATTTTGGTTACAGTATTTTATTTGACCTGCAGAGTTCACAAGTGGAAGAAGAAGAGGAAGATAACATTTATGATGAACCCCCAGATGGCGAGGAAGGTACGTTTGAGTGGCATTTTCAACCCTTTATTCATGAAAGCAGCCACAAACCAAACAAGGAAAAATGGCAAATGTCAAATGGCACAATATTTTCAAACAAACAACCCTAAATGAAAATACTGCTCAGTAGCTTTCATTTGAATGATCACAATCTAAGAATTCATCTGCCAACTCAAGAGTTAGAACCACATCATAGTATCATACACTGTAGGAATGTACTGCACATTTAATTAGCTTTCATTTGAATTGTCACACTTTAGGATTTCATCCACAGACTCAAACATTGAACTGCCTTGCACAGCATAACATTAAACAGCACCATAGGAAAGAACAGCTCAGTTTCTTTCATTTAAATGGTCACAATTTAGGATTTCATCCAAAGACTGAAAAGTTGAACTGCCTTGCACTGCATGACAAACAGCACCACAGGAAAGAACAGCTGGTGTCTTTGATTTTAATGGTCACACTAGGATTTCATCCACAGACTTAAAAGTTGAACCACCTTGTAGACCATAAAAATCAAAATTCGTATAGCATACTGAACAGTTTAACATTAAAATACTGCACTTAATTAATAGCTTTCATTTTGTAATGAGTGGTCACACAGGTTTAAAGTTAGAACTCAATCTTTAAGCTTGTACAGTGTGATAAACATGCAATACTGCTTTAATTTCATACTTAAACATTGTATCCACAGATGGAAAGTTAGAATCAACTAGTGTGTACATCATAATCCGTACAACAGGAAATTACTGCTCAATAATTAGCTTTCACTTGAATTATGGTCACACTTAAGAATTGCATTCAAAGACAAATTAAAGTAGAATCATGCATGAGTGGAGAACCTATTGACCCTGGAAGCTGTAATTTAAATAGATAGTAAATGTGCCGTGTAATATTATGGAATAAACTATTTCCATTGTGTACTGTGAGTGGCAAAAATTGTACAAGGAAGCTTTTGAAGCACAAAGCAGTAATGGTGTGACTTCATACACGTATTTAATGTAGAGTTCAAGGAATTGAAGACCAGAAGGAATTTAATGCCTCTATAATTAATGATCTTGGTGAGATATTGCTGGGTTTGAGATAGATGTTGTTCTAAGGTGTTAATGCTGATCAGAAGGGTTTATACTGTGGGAGTCAATACCCTGTGAAATGTATCAGCTCCACTAGACATACCCAGTATACATTAGTCATGTATTTCCTTTAATAAAGCCAGTCTGCCAGCTTATCTCAGCTGTGATGTTTTCACATTTGAAGCTCAATATTGATACAGCCTTTCACTTAACATTTACAGTATTGCCTCTGGGAATGAAAAGGGGTAAAGGTCACCCTTTAAAATAATAGGCAGCATAATAGAAGGTAGCATTAGAACCAAATCGTCTTAATTGCCAGCCGATTCCAGTAACTGGCAAACAGTACAGTCTGCTTTTAAGGAGACAAAATAACCATCTGTTGGCTATTTTGAGAGTGCTTTAAGGTTATAGGGGTGAGTGTTTGCTTCCATTTTTGAGGGAATCTTCACAATGAGACACTCATCAGTCGATCAAGGCAAGAAAATATCTTATAACCAAAACAAGCTACTGCATGTGTGTACATCCTGCCCAGCAATGAGATGTCTCTCTCTTTTTTAGTAACTCCAGTACTAGTTTTTGTAACATGATGAAACTACTGATTGACTCAGATACAGCTGTACAGTATGGTGCAAATTCAGTTTCCTCCTCTGTTCCCCACAAAATTAATGTTGCAGGCTTTTGACCAAGTAACATTTTTGTCTCCTGAAATTTTGTTGTTTCAAAGTGTTTAAGCTACCTCTTGACATGTCAAACTAAATTTTTATAGTCAAAATACCAGCGCATTCCGCTTATTATTTAGGAATGATTTTCACTAATTGGAAACGGATTGCATTATTGGAATCAACGGTAGACTCATTCGAAGAAACGAATGTTGATTGGACTGTTACTTACGTAAGCAAAAAGTTCACACACAAAATACGAAACCGTTGGTGGCTGTTGGTTTCAGCCGGTTTGACAGTACAAGGAATTTTTCTCGATTTTCAGGAGCAATTCTTGTGCAGCTACAGTACATTTGTTTTTAAGAAATAATGCTTCGCAGTTTCATGACAGCAGACTGTTTCTTCACGTGTAAAATTACTTGTGATTAATATTTAGTTGAGCAAACACAAATCAGGTCAGATACATCAAGCTGCCAACAGTCTGCTACTTGCACATGAACATTCGCCTGAGTGTCAATAATAAACCAATCAGCATTCTTTATTTGTAACAAGCAAGGCCACCGTCGGAACATTACAATATTGAATTTGAAAGTGAAATTTTGATTCCAGTAGTACAATCCATTTCCAATTAATGAAAGTCATTCCCAAATAATAAGCAGAATGCGCTGAGTATTTCGACTGTAAATTGATTTATGCAATTACACAAGATTGCAAGACTAGGCAAATTTTTGCAGTCATTACCTGACAGCAGAAATCCATTTGACAGAACTGTACTGTTTGTGACATACGTATACACGTACATGTGCAAGACTTTGGTTAGAAATTAAATGGACTTTGTTCAAATAATTGCAACTGGAAAAGTTTTTGGTCAGAGTACACATGGAATTTGTCATTACAAATGATTAGAGTAACAGATTTGAAGTCAGTTCAGCCCAATCAAAAGTGGTAATTTCTACAGGTCTATTTTAAAGGATAAGGATAAGGATAATTTATTATTTTAATGTCAGGAACACAGGGAGTGGTTGCCCAATCTCCCGAGCCAGGGGCTCACGATACAAGTGTTTGACAGAAACGAAAAAAAATCTATGAAAAAGCTAGCTAAAAAACCAAGAACAAATTAGTACAACTAGTTAGTTAAATTACAGCTAAAAATTACATAATTTTTTTTTATACACCTAATTGCAATAACGTTGTCATATTAAAATGAAAAAAAGGGAAAAGAAAATACCCAAATAGGCATAAATTAGATACCCTAACTACATTCAGAGAATTGGTCAGACGAAGGGTTAAGGCTCAAAAGTTTTTTTAGGTGGCCAATTTAACTAGTCTTAACTCATTTGACATCAAATTGAAGTATCACACCGCCGAATTATAAAGATAATTTGCGTGGCTAATTAATTCCTATTTGTCTTTTTTCTTTATTCTTTTTTCCATTTTTGTATGACAACGTTATTGCAATTAGGTGTATCTATATAGTTAATTGATCAAGTTAGAAGGTAATTAGTTAATTCCTAAACTAAATTTGGCTGAGTGGAAACTGATTTCAGACAGCAGTCCTCAGGTAGAAAGTTTGATTATGAAAGCATTTGTTTGCCATGTGATGCCTACACAATTTGTATTGGTCCAATTTTGTTAATCACATTTAGAGTTTATGCATGGACAAATTGCTGAGCCACATGCATGTACTCTGGCCTAAAGTTTTGGTTGTTTTATTTAGAATTTTATGAACAGCCAAGTGATGACTCGGGATCAGGTATATGTGAAATGTTTTATCATCTTATAATTATTAATAGTAATACTACTACTGCTACACTACTACTACTACTACTAATTAATAATAATAATAATAATAATAATAATATTATTATTATTATTATCTTGTAATTTAATAATTATAATAATTTAATAAATTGAATGTTAAATAGTTGTAACTCTTTAAAGGGGCTGTGTCATGTTGATTTTTATGTTTTCTGGCAAAAACTACGCTGAAATTGAACTAAGTGCCCTTTGTCATAGATAATGTTTGTAGAACATCAAGAGGAAGGTAGTGGGTGATTTTCTCAAGGGAAAACAAACCATAGTCAGTTGTTAGCAATTTTTCCAGGACCTAAGGGTAGAATTTGAAAAAAATTGGCCAAGTTTTTTCAAGTTGCAATCCAATTCCAATGTAGCTAAAACTTTCTGAAGCAAAACAGGAAGCTAAGCTGGAATTTCCTGATGGGTAGATGTAGAGGCAGGCTTCAGACCAAAAACCCTTCTGTGGGGGGGGGGGGGGATGTTTTCTGCAACACCACATTTCAACATTGAAATATCGTAAATAGAGCAATTGTCAAGGAATGTAACTGTTTGTATAGAAATTGAGTTTTAAAATAAAATGGTTAAATATAATAATAACTGTGAAACCATAGGTGTTCTCCCAGTATACCATGGCTTGTAGCTTTATGTGCTTACTTGTCACATGAATTAAATATATTCTATGTGTGCCTTTGGAAAGGGAAGGGTTTGAAGTTAGTTATTTTATGACTTTGTCATCCATCTGTTTCGCTATGCTGTGATATGTTGATGTTGTATGGAGAAACAGGGTCCTAATCACTTAATCTGGCAACATATCTCCTTTTTCTATTTTAGGAGTTGTAGTCCGCCCAATGTCTAAAACAAAGGTGATAAGATGCCCATCTGATGGTCCAGGCGAATATATTGATGCCAGGGTATGTACTAGTTTCTTCTAGAAGTGTAGTGTTGAAAAGTACAACTTCTTAATTTTCCTTATTTCTGGTTTGGCATTTTGTAAGCTCTGAAGTTGAAGAGCCGTTAACCCTTTCACTCCCAGATTAAGTCATGGAGACATTAAGGTGGTTCTAACTTTTGAGTCTGTGGATAAAAATAATCCTATGGTGTGGCCATTCAAATGACTGCTCTTCAGCAGTTCTTTCACATGGCACTGTTTATGTTTTATTATTTTACAAAATTAAATTTGAGATTCGTCTTGAATTTTGATTTTAGGCACTCTTGGGAGTGAAAGGGTTAATATACCGTTAACTGATGATGCACAATTTACCTTGACTCTGATTATCATTTCTTCACAAGTTGTCAAAATGTCAGTCAGCTGTGACCAACAACAGTCCATTCCACAACTCATCTCACCCAGACAATTTCATGCCCATGCATGATGTGATGCCTGGTTTCAAACCATTTACCATATTTCCACAGTGGGTCCAAATTACTATATCCCAAACCCTGGCTAACCTTTCCCAATATGTCCAAAATAACGAAACCCTTGCATTCATTCAGCCATGTAAGTCACTGTGAGCTATGATAATCGTAAAGTCAGTTAAACTGTTATCTCAAATGCCTTGCTATCTTCACCAGAGCTTGTGACTGGCCTAAATTAAAACCCCTTATAAATTTTGAGCTGCAGATCTAGAGGTTATTGACAAGTGAATTGTCATTTGGTGACCAATAAAATAAAGCTTTGTTGTATTAGAAAAAAGAATCACTAATTGAGAATTATAAACAATTTGGAATTTTAACAAGTGTGTGGATTGGTTGGTTATAGTTTTCAGATATTTAGTTGAGTCAGGTGTTACAGTGTGACCACATGAACCACATCCACCTGGTGAAAATTCTGAGAAAATTTTTTGGATATCAAAGGTTTTGAACACAATTTTGCACATTTCAAAACATGATTTAGATGAACCCATTACATCGTTTGATCTCAAAATCTGATTACAGTCATATGGAACCCAGATGTAATGAAGCGCCACCTGAGGGAATGGCAAAGTGTGTTCATTGTAACAGGGGTTCATTATATCGGGATTCTTTTCCATACATTTCACTATTACTGGGCTGAATAATATCATTTGTTATACTGGGGTTTTCGTCATATAGGGGTCCGTTATATCGGGATTCCACATTAGGTAATTTAATAGAGAAGTATGTCTCAAAATTTTGTCTGCGTGGGTGGCCTTACAGTGTGTATGTGGTCGTACTGTATTAAACGTCATTCCATATTTCCATCGGTGCCCAGCTATAAAGTGGTAATTTGTTCATTAAATTTTATCTGACAAGAATTTGGTCTGTTGGATTGTTTTGATTAGGAGCTGTGGTGGAGCTCAATATTATTTACAAGGCTGCTGCCTAAAGAAAATTTGAAGGAGCCCACAAAGCCAAAAGCTGATAAGTTAGGAGCCCAGCCTGTGAAATGTTAGGTGCTACAGCTAAAATTTAGGTGCCCAGAGCTATTCCTTGGGTACCCCAGGCTACTGGGCTCCTGTTAGGCAACAGCCTTGATTTATGACAGTTTTGTAAAATGTAGTAATTTCTTTCACTTGCAACTTGAATTTGTTTTCATTCCTTTATCAGGCCCCAAAGTACTGCGATAAGGAGGATCCAGGTAATAACTACTGTATAATTCCTTACTACTAAATGGCCAGGGCGTAATATTAAATTGTATGGATTTTACAGCCTCGGGGCTTTTATTTAAGCTACATGTGGTGGGTGTTAATCAGAGGGAGGTGTTTATTAATTTTGACAGAACAAGTGAAAATCAAAGCTTCCACTTTTCTTAAAATAATTCAAAGGGAGCTATACACAGTGAATCTGCATGAAAAACCAAACAATTCTCGGAATCAGAGACACCATCTCCAGACTATTATTCAGTCACATTGTGTGGGAACACTTGACCAAAGGTCGAGATTTATTGCGCCTCAAAATGGCAAGTCCACTGCAGGTTCAATCTGCTCCTTCTCCCTCTCCCAATGTTGCCTTCAAATTTTGCGAGCACTGCCCGACAGACCATTGCATTTGGATTTTTGTGAGCTCAGTCCGACCGACCAGAACACAACATTGGGGGGAGGGAAGAGGGCACTAGTATTCCAGCTAATGTGTCTTTGGTTGTAGCTTGGATAGATCCTTTAATTTGATGCACTTTACTCAGACAGTTGTTCAGAAAAGGCATTCACTGGATGAGGGGCTTTTAGCAGATATGGGACATCTTTTAGAGAGGGTCATTTATCCCCAAATGCCTCCTTAAGGGTGGTGTTTATTGGATAAGAGGCATTTATTAGTTAGTGGGATTTTAGTAGGTCATTAATGGTATTGAATAAAATATGTTGTGGTTAGGTAACAGTTTTGGTTCAAATTTTTCATGAGGCAATTAAATTTGTTCAAACTAACTTTTAGTTGTATTTATTTATTTTCTACTGATTTCAACTGTCTAGAAAGGGATTCTATTTCTGGGAGGTGGCGAAAAACAGGATCATGGCATGTTTTTTTTTTGTTGGGGGGGGGGGGGGTTAATGAAAATAATTACAGTAAATGCAAAATGTTGATTTCCCTTTTACTTATCTCTACCCACATCTTCTATAACGTACCTTGATCATCCACATAAAAAAAACAGTTGGCAAAAATTTTATACCTCAGCTCTAAACAGTTACCCAAGATATTTAATCGTTTTTAGGACTAAAATGTGAATTTCAGCAAAAGATGACTAATTACCTCAAGTTCTTACCACTCTGTTGTTTTTTTAGTGCCCTGTCCTCCTCCACCAAGTCGGCCTCCTAAGCCAGGTGCGAAGGTAATCAAGCCACCGCCACCCAAGCCACAACCAGTACAGCCTATAGAGCAGCAGGTTGGTGATTGAATGTTTTTTAGAAATGTCATCAGAACTCTTTCTGAGACAATCATTTTGAACCCTTTAACAACTAGATAAATGTAGGGAAAGGTAGGCTGTGTGAACACCATTACGCAGGCTTAGGACTGTTCTGAAACAGGTTATTCGTATTCAGACTCTTAGTCATTCTTACTCTCTTAGTTATTAAATCCAGAATGCTTCCAAGAATATCTGAGTAATGAGAGAAACGCAAAACAATTATAGCATTATTTTGTAGCTGATGGGATGCAGTGTCGTGATTTGTTGAAATTGGTACATGTAGCTGTTGGTTTTACTGTACATACTCAAACGCAGACATCCACAAACTGATTCGAAAAAAATTTAACATGTTTTTCAGTGGGTTAGGTATTTTTGTTAAAATGCATCTTAATGATTTAAAGCACAGTTTAACACAAGCTTTGTAACAGGTAGCAATCCTGATCACTAAAAGTCATGCAACAGCCAGCTGTCAAACTGCAAACTTGCACAGCAACCTTTGATGTCAAATAGTCCAGTTTGAGTACACCAAGGCTGCTAGAGAACTCTCAGTGTATTATTATATTTTAAAATTCAGCACTTTTCCATCAGTGTTTGTGCATATTGCTTGGTATTTGTGCATATTTTACTTCAGATTGAGATTAACCCTGTAATTATGTGTCTGAATTTTTTTATTCGAAACTGGACTATTAGGTGTTTGATGAGGAAGCTTGTGAGAGTTTATATACTATTTCACTTCGATACCAGGCACGCTTAGATGCCATCGATAGCCGAAGCCTAATGTAGCATTTCTGATCGCATTGTAGGAAGTTTACGAGGAAGTACCAGAAAATGAACAGCCAGGTTGCTCAGTAGTTGTTGATGAATACGAACCATGGGAGGGCAGTGGTCCTGCTCACCAAGACACATACGAGATACCAGGTCAAGACACATATGAGGTGCCAGAACCAGAGCAACAACAGGAAACATATGAAATACCTGAACAGGAACAAGGTACATTTGAGGTTTTTTCTTGTTTACTGACACTCAGAGTGGTATAATTATGGAACTCATTACCAATTTAACACATAACTTCTAACCAGCATTTAACCATTAACTACAACCACAGATTGACTTACAAGTTATATACATTTTAGTTAAATTGTATTGTTAACAAATTGTTGAATTAAATGTATGCAGTTATGCAAAAGCAACTTAAAGTACAGCAATATAATTAAATACTACGTATGCTCATCTATAAAAACACAACATATATGCACACAAGCACTACCCACCAGATGTACAAAGAGGGCTTGCACCAGTATATACAGGTAAATTCAGTTAGTGGTTTTACTGCAACTTGAAGAGTTATCAGGTTTTAAAGAAAGAGCACTCCAGGGCCATAAACTCCAAAAAAATTTGACATTTTTGTTGTAAATTTCCAGCTACCTTTTTTGTTTAATAACCTTCACTCTAAAATATAAGCAAGAACTTCATTTTAATGGAATCAAGAAAAGATGATCGTACGTTTTAAAAGAACTCTCAAAGTTTTTTAATGTTCTTTGTACAGTACATGTGCATTAAAAATAGTTTCCCATTCTCTGCTGTTTTCTTGTGAGTGCATTACAAATCTCAAAACCTCAACCAAGGTTTGTTTACGTAACTGTACCATAAGAAAGGAAAGTTAAAATTGGCTTCTCCTTACACAGTATTCTAGCAAGTTTGGTAAACTTAGAGACTTCACTGGCAATACATGTGTATCTATTGATTTAACAATTAAGATCATTAAACCGGCAACTTAGCACTGACGTCTTGTATTCTGTTCACTAACACATTTCTTCTGATATCTAATAGCTCCACCAGCTCGGCCACCACCAAGAGGATCTTGTTGGCCTCTGAAAAAGTCTTCATTACCCAATGAGAAAAAAGCCCCACCACCTAAAGAGCCTGTAAAACAAAAACCAGGTATGTTCAGAGAACACTTTTCATTGCTGAGCACTAATATGCTTGAATACATAATAGCTGATAAAGGGGCTATATATACTGCTAGGTATTAAATATAATTTTACCAGGTCAGGAAAGGTGGGAATAAAAAATAATCTGCCAAGTAGAAATTAGTACCAAGTTGTTTTTGTATGTAACAGTGGAAACCCTGCTATGTGGACACCTCCTTTATTTGGGCACACTGTTATCATAGACAATAGGCTCTTTGCATAACCGTGTCACATGACCTTGTCAATCATAATAAATGGTCGTGGCTCGAAAAAGATGGCTGAAATGGAAAGGGCGTTATGAAATTACTGGGATTTCCAATTTTGAGGCCACTAACGTTTAAGGTGATTCCATAGAAATAGAAGACATATTTAAAATTTTCTAAGAATTGGTCCAAATGGTAATTATGTTTAGAACATTTGAAAAATGCAATAAAAAATAGGGGTTGCCGAGCTTGTTTTGGCACAACATGGATAGCCATTGATAGCAACTATATGACCTGCAAGGTTTTCCTGAGAAACCCTAGCGATCAGAAATGAGAACTATAATTGCTTTAAAAAGTCATTGCTTGTTTTGAAATGTTGTAGCAGTTCAACAAAATACATGTATAGACATTAATCTTGCATTTTATACTAATTTAGTTAAACAGGAACTAAGGAGGGAATCGCCTTAAGTGCAAGATTTTAGGACAGTTTGAAAGTTTGAAAATTATAAAAGATTTGTATGCCAGCTTTTTTCACTATATTAGTCTTGGTAATTTTTTTAACATTAATTAAAAATAACTGTAAAATGTCGCACTTCAACATCAGTAACCTCAAAATTGAAAATCTTACTTTAATTTACTAAATCTTACTAAATCTTACCTGCCCAGACTAGCCACTGCTATTTGTGGGATAGTATAGTCCTTTTATTTTAATACAAGAAAAGCCCCAGGGGCATTAGACCCCGCCGTCGTTCTCCCCCCACTCCCGGCGGGGTGCAAAATATGTTATGGTCACTCAAGATAAAAGCCCTTGGCTGTGTAGCGAAAGACACGACGAGTATTTCTTTGGCCGAGCGAAAACTAGGGGTCTGGGGCAAGTGACCACCCAAAAAAAAAAAAACAAGAAAAGCCCCAGGGGCATTAGACCCCGCCATTGTTCTCCCCCCCCCCCCCCCGGGGGGTGTAAAATATGTTACGGTCACTCAAGATAAAAGCCCTTGGCTGTGTAGCGAAAGACATGACGAGTATTTCTTTGGCCGAGCGAAAACTGGAGGTCTGGGGCAAGTGACCACCAAAAAAGAAAAAAAAAACGGAAAAAAAATGGGTATTACTAGACCCCGTCCTTACGGCGGGGTAACAAGAAAAGCCCCAGGGGCATTAGACCCCGCCATTGTTCTCCCTCCCCCAGGGGTGTAAAATATGTTACAGTCACTCAAGATAAAAGCCCTTGGTTGTGTAGCGAAAGACACGACGAGTATTTCTTTGGCCGAGCAAAAACTGGAGGTCTGGGGCAAGTGACCAAAAAAAAAAAAAACCACTGAAAAAAAAAGGGTATTACTAGACCCCGTCCTTACGGCGGGGTAAAAAACCACGGAAAAAAAAGGGTATTACTAGACCCCGTCCTGACGGTGGGGTAATTATGAAATTGAATAATAAACTTTGAACTTTTTGAAAAAAAAATTTCATCATGCTCTTCCCATTTGTGATATCTATCCCGTACTATTACCATTTTTTATGATTGACAAGGTCACGTGACACAGTTATACAAAGGGCCTATTCCCTTGGTCCCAGCCAATAGATTTTTCCCAAAACAAACCCACATAATACAGAGACTTCATTAGTAAAGACACTCTCTGGTGCTGACGACTGAACGACTTTGTACCGAATAACCTGCTTAAAAATAGTAAGTCAGTCTTTTTCCTTTACATCTAGCGTTAATTAATAGCATTTTCCTTAGCACAGCTGGCAACAAGAAATAACAACAGCATCTCGTTAGTCCGAATAAAGGCTTAAATACTGTCCTCTTGACAACACACAATTTACTTAACTGGAAATGACTTCTACTAATTATAAGCTTGACTATTGTCAATGTCTCCAACAGCACTCCTTTTCAGTGCACTCACCCAGACTCTTACACTAGCCAGACTATTCTTTTGGTTTGACTTTGGTTTTGACTTTCCTCTTTCTCTTTCTTTGCATTCCAGCCAAACCTGCATTAGCATCTAAACCTCAAGTCAGTCCAAAGCCAAGCCCACCAAATCCCGCTCCAAGTGGGCCAACTGCGAAAAGATCATCACGATTGTATCCTAATCCTAGTAATACAGGTCAGAACAAGTTAGGATGTTTTTATTAGCTAAAACCTCACTAGGAATCAGATATGATTGAATTCTTAAACTCCAGTTCATCAGCCTGCTGTTTATAGGCCCACCAGGTTGTTAATGAAACATTTATTCCGGTTGTACCCTTTCCTAGGTAAATTATAAGCATACAATATCTCCTTTAGAGCAACTTGATTTTTTGATTGAGTTACTTCAGATGAAACAGAAATAACAACAGTTCATTACCACGGTAGTTTGTAATTGCCCTCCCCCCCCCCCCACCCCCGAAAAAAGAGTTCAGTCATATACCGATCTAGAGTTATATTAGCCCAGGTTTATCTCTGGGATTTTATGCAAATGAATGTAGAAAGAGGAGTGTAAACTTCAGCCAAGTCTATTGACTTCCCCCCAAAAATTTAGTTTTGTCCGTAAAGTCTGTTAATGGTGCTTTCTGAGTTTTCTTGGGATTTTTGTTTGTTTTTGTTTTGTTGTTGTTGCTGTTTTCTTTTTGGTTCATGTTTGTTATTAACATGTGACTGTGTTTTATCAAATACAATTTTCTAGGGCCCATTAAACCCCCCTCATCACCAAAGTTGTCATCAGCTGTGTTGCCTCCACCTGCGTCAAGACAAGTTATTTCTCCTCCACCACCACAAATAACTCCTGTGAGAAAAGAGGAAAACAACAATGAGAAGAAAATAATCAGTGAGATTCCTACCACGAGCCCTTCACCAAGGTGAGAAGTGCTGTTAACAACACTGTAGTTAATTTCTTACTTCACTTAATTTACTCTAGAGTGTGAAATGTTTGTGGAAGTTTGTTGTTTACATCTTTTGGAGGTTAAGAAGTCAGGACAAGTTTGAGTGAATTAGAGGTTTCATTGATATTTACTGGAGAGGTTTTATTTCATGTGTTTGTAGTTCCAGTGATCACTTCCCAAGAGTTTAGTGTCAAAAATGGTGACTGGAATTCATGATTAAGTGCAGTTGCAAGATTTAATCCTTTGATTTCAACTGGACATCAACAGTGTTCTGAAGTTTGCTTATTGCTAAGTCTGGAACTGTTATTGCAAACCAAGAGGAGTTACCTTTTGCAGGGAATGTTATAAAATATGGGTAACAAACTAATTTTTGCAAGAGAAACAAATGGTAAAATTGAATTATGTTTCAGTGCCCTTGTGACATCATGGAAGTGTCTTTTTTTAAGAAATCAAAGAAAAAGTTGCCAAAAATTGCCAAAACCTGCCAAAACCTGCAAACATCGCATGGTATATAGATAAATAAAATACTGATAATTTATTACTTGCTAGGCTTCCACCACCAAGAAGACAATCAGCAGCCTTTCCAGTTGATGAGTCACCCCCTCCCCCACCCAGACCTGGACCAAAACCAGGAGGCCCAGGCATTTCTAGGGTATGCTAAAGCTACAGTTAGTCTTGAGCCAAGATCAGTCTAGTAATAAATTTATAACATTGTTCCTCCAAGTGTGTTTGCGGTGTAGCAGTCATGTGGTTAGTTGGTTGAAGCTTCGATCAGAAGATTAGAGGATTAGTGGTTTTAGGGTACAAGCAATTAGAAAATTGTTGAGACACTCTCCCCCCAAAACTTGAATTTCCATCTAAAAATGCACTCTTGAAATCAAATGGAAAACTGAAATAAATTTCTGACCCCCCCTCCCTCCCCTTTCAATGTTGTTTCTTGTTACTTTGAATGTCGTTACTAAATCTATAACATCATAGATAGGGGGAGGGGGTTAGTTGTGTATTGACTATGGGAATGTCAGAAATGACTGTCAATATAGTGAGTGTGTCAAGTGTTTTTGCAACTGCCTGTAGCTTGGTCTCTGCATTGACAAGAAAAAACAAGAAACCTAATGTTTCATGGTCTCTCTCTGTACCCTGGGGCAGGTTGTTCAAAGCAGAATTAAGCTAACCCAGGATTAGCATCAATTTTGAATTCATTTTTAAAGCTAAACAATGTGGATTCCTGTAAATCTTTTTTTGCTCTATATTTTCCCTTTGGTTGCTTTCAAACTGCCACGTGGAATTTGCTGTGAAAACTCTTTTAAATAAGAGAAACGGGAACCTTAATTAAGTTTTAATCACAGGTCAGCATTAACTGGCTCTTGAACAACCAGGCCCAGAGGTGTATACATGTAAATGATTACCAGAGAACTGCCAGGGGATTGTAGCATAAATCTCAGCAGGTAGCCCTGCAGTGGACTAGCATTCCATTGGGGGGGGGGGGAGGGGGGTAGCAATGCTCTTCGTTGCCTTATGATGTGGAATTTAGGTTACTCTGCAGCAGATTGTGAGCCACTAGGCTCATCAAGACTTTACCACTAGTGTGGTTGTTTACTGTTGTTTCTCTTCTAATTACAAAAATGTTGACCTGCAGGGACAGCTATTCTTTTTTTTTTTTTTTTTTTGCTACATCACAACACAAGATTTTCTATGAAAAAATGTGCTTTGGTTGTTTTTTCCCAAAACCCGTCAATTTTCTAGCATCTTAGTTTTAGCCTGCATGCAGACATCTCCTATTTCCTTTTCCACGTGAAGCAAAGGAAATAGGAGACGTCTGCACGCAGGCTACTTAGTTTTGGATTGATTTGTTTTTACAGCCATCTCCTACCAAGCCTCCAAGACTCAGGTTTGTTTTACATAAATATCTGGACATGGCTGATTAACTAATGATACAAAAGAACAGAAAGTGCAAATTTTAAGGTGGGCACACATGAGGGGACTAGTCTGTCCCACTAGTCCCAGGAACCAACTCCCTTTGCGTGAACTACCCACTTTTTTCATAGAGTCTATTCCAGTCATTTTTTGAACATCTCTTATGTGTTCTGTTTATTTGACTAGTCCCCGCTACATAACTGAAAACCTACTTGGACTGTCCCCATGACCAATACCCTCTTGTAAACAGTACAGGGGACTTGGTCCCTGTGACTTGTCCTTACAACTAGTCCCATCATGTGGCCATGAGTGTAACTTACATGCATCCCTGCAACAAGTCCTTGTGAGCAGTCCAATTATTGAATTATTTTCATTTTTTGATATTTTCACCACCCCCCCTTTTGGGCAGGGGGGGGGGGTAATGTTTTGCTAACATTTCCACTTGCTCACTCAGCACGATTATTATCTGCTCATTGTGAAGTTTTCTTTCATTTCTTTTTATTTTCCCGAAGAAAATCAGTATTTTTGTAAACAAATGAAAATGAAATCCCTAGTTTTGTTTCTGATCTTATGGTTTTGTCTTTGTTGTTGCAGTGAACCTGTTGCTTCAGGTGAGATGAATTCTGGATACATTTTGTACTATTGAAATAATATACTGAGTAGGATAACATAGCTAGAAGTAACGTACTGCAGTCATGAAAGTCATTGTTTTGTTTCCCGTACTTGTAGTAAACCACTGCAGCCTCTCACGGTGATTTTTACTTTTTGGGATAAAAAAAAATGTGCTGAAATTTCAATTAAATGCCTTTTCACGTACCCATAATACTCCTAGAACGTCAAGAGAAAGAAATGATTTTTCTCAAAGGAAGAACAAACCATAGGTAGTCAGTTACTGGCAATTTTTCCATGAAACAAAGGAAAACCCTGAAAACATCAGCCTGGACGTCAATTCTTAGTAAAATAACATTTATTCATGGTTTGGTTGGTGGAAGTGAGAATAAGAGTGAATTGATAGTGGGTGCCTTCACAAGCTGGTGTCCAGAATCTTATTCACAACAAATTATTTTATTTTATACCTCATAAACATGAATTTGCTCTGTCAAAGTTTTTTCCTTAAGAAGATCAAAGAAATTGCCAAAATATTCTATGACAAATGTCTTTTCTGGTTATGTCGGTATTATTTGCCAACCAAGCAAAAGAAATTTAATGGATCCGAAATTCACTTGCACATAGAGGAGTCTACCAAAGGTTTGTGGAAAATGAGTTCACAGACCTTTCCTTCAATATGAATTTTTCAATTTTCATGTGACTTTCTGGATTTTGCTTGATGGTTACTTGCTGTGCCACCGTACCAGCTCATTTTATTTGAATCTGGATTTTATTTGTTTCATCATATTTAAAAAACTACAGGAATGTAAGGACTGTCTTAGAAAATCAGCTCACCCATACACAGGGTAAATCTTCTTTCATAGAAAATTTTCTTGTGTTTGTGGGCCTTTAGGAACCTTGAAACGTAGTGCGATATGTGAGGTATATAAGCACCTTCGTCATCCTCATAACCATGTTATTTGTTTCAGTTGGTGAGCCTGTGGCACCACTCAGTCCACCAAGGAAATCACCTCTTCCTCCCCTTCCAACACAGCTAAAGGTAACAAGCATCTAATTTCTCCTTACAATATCACTAGTTGATCAAATATACAGGTCATGCGAATAAAGGAAATGATCACCAGACATGAAATGTGTCGATGTTTAACCAAATTCTCCCAACTAGTAAACATAAGAAATATTTGGAGAACAGTGAGGAGAATTTGCATGTGGATATTGGGGCTTAAGAGGGTTACTGATTGCATCTCCACAATAGTTCAACTGAAATCAGTTTTCCCTCCCGTATTCAACCTGCCGTTAGATCTTGGAAGCCCTGCAGTCATGTGCAAGCATTCCACTGTACAGCCACTCCCCAATTAACCCTTTAATTCCCAACATCTTTATACAAATTCTCCTTACTGATCTCCATAGGTTTTATTTATTACTAATTGGGAGAACTTGTTTAAACAAGAAGACAATTGATCTTTGGTGATCATTTGTTAAATTCTGATGACCTGTATATAATACACTGATATGATGAGGAGAAATTTGATGCTGATCACTATCGGGGCTTAAGGTGGCTCGATCGGGTTTTTGAGCGACGATACCTCTCAACTTTGAGCAACTAGCGTACCACAGTGAACAACCCAATAGAAAATCGATCGTTACTGCTGACCTAGAGAAAGATGAAAGTTTTAAATGAGGTAAGTTTCATCGAATTCGGAGTTACCATAGCAACGTAATGACGTCATCCCCCATTTTACATGAGAGCCGATTACTTGCCACCAAGAGATAATTCTGGAAAGCGCTCGACTGGATCTTCGACCTGACATATTTGTATTCACGTCTCCAAAATTTGAAGAATTTCTATGAGAGCGTTTTCGAGAAATTTTCGGGTGAAGTTTTAGGGTGTTAAAAAACAACAAAAACAAAATAATTTTGATCTGTTATTGAAAAGTATGCCCACAAAGGCTTGATGAAATAACATTTTGGTTTTAAATGAATGTTATATCGTCTAATTACTTTGTGTGAAAATTTCGGGGAAATCGTGCCGTTTGATTTTTAGAAACGTTGGTTTGAATATGAACTTGCTTAGTGTGTTACTGGGCTTTTTTATCAAAAATTTACACTACACTTATTAAAATGATTATGAATTAAAAAGCGGTAGATGAATTTTTTTATATCTTTGTCCTCAAGGAGAATAATCAATATTCAATACAATCCCAGCGTTTCAAATTCATTGAAACGTTATAAAGCTGTCAATTTTGAGCCAAAACTCAGGAAAATATTGGACTGATTTTCACACCAGTGGCTTGTTGCTCTCATTATGCATCTCCATTGTTTTAAATCGGCGTGCAATTGTAAATTTCACTACACCATGAATTCATATAACGCTTGATTGCTTTCCGAAGATGTTCCGAAAACGTGCTGAGACTGGGATAAGATTGTGGGAGACCCACGTCTACTGACCTGTTTAAATTTTTCGTTGACTCCTTGCCATAAGAATCTGGAACACTGACTGAGCATAGCAGCTTTCCGTTTGCGCTCTCTGCTAACCGAAGCTTGCGCTTTCTGCTAACCTTGAGGTTTGCACTCACTGCTGTCAGCCTGTCCATTGTTATTGTAATGCTAACCTGGTACATTAGCACGTTTTTCGGAACATCTTCGGAAAGCAATCAAGCGTTATATGAATTCATGATGTACTGAAGTTTACAATTGCACGCCTATTCGAAACAATGGAGATGCATAATAAGAGCAACAAGCCACTGGCGTAAAATTCAGTCCAATAATTTCCTGAGTTTAGGCTTAAGATTGATAGCCTTACAACGTTTCAATGAGTTTGAGACTCGGGGATTGTATTGATTATTGATTATTCTCCTTGAAAGCAAAGTTTTAAAAAAATTCATCTACCGCTTTTTAATTCATAATCATTTTAATAAGTGTAGGGTCGATTTTTGATTAAAAAGCCGCGTAACACACTTAACCAGTTCATATTCAAGCCAACGTTTCTAAAAATCAAATGGAACGATTTCCCCGAAATTTTCACACAAAGTAATTAGATGACATAACATTCATTTAAAACCAAAATGTTGTTTCATCAAGTCGCTGTGGACATACTTTTCAATAGCAGTTCAAAATTATTTTGTTTTTGTTGTTTTTTAACACCTTAAAACTTCACCCGAACATTTCTCGAAAACTCTCTCATAGAAATTCTTCAAATTTTGTAGACGTGAAGACAAATATGTCAGGTCGAAGATCCAGTCGAGCGGTTCCCAGAATTATCTCTTGGTGACAAGTAATTAGCTCTCATGTAAAATGGGGGATGACGTCATTACGTTGCTAGGGTAACTCCGATTTCGATGAAACGTACCTCATGCAAAACTTTCATCTTTTTCTAGGTCAGCAGTAACGATCGATTTTCTATTGGGTTGTTCACTGTGGTACACTAGTTGCTTAACGTTGAGAGGTATCGTCACTCAAAAACTCGATCGAGCCACCTTAAAAGGGGTAATATCCGATCAATGAGCATTGGGAACAGCTTTATGAAAGAACTCTGCTGGCCAGTATCATCAAGTATTCGAGGGCAATGAGCTGTCCTGTCCACCGTTGAAGCGACTCTGACTTTGTCTCCAGTTCCATTCATTTATTTTCCATTTGTTTACTTTTAGTGTTTTAGTTTTAATTGGTTTTAATTGGTTTAGAGGTTTGCAGTTAAAACACGAGTAAATAATAATAAACTGTAACTCAGTGAAAATGAAATAGACTGATAAAAATAGATATGATGGTAGTGTAAGACAAAGTAATTGTCTTTGTAAGGGTTGAAATTCAAGAAAGAAATGGCTGTTATAAAGAGTAGCCAGCGATGAATTTATTCAGTAATTTAATTTTCCTTTTAGTCGCCTGTTGACCAGCTTAAGAGTTCTCCCTGGTTTTATGGACCTTTGGACAAGAAGATAGCGGAAACTGCCTTAAAATCTTTCTCTAAGGTTTGTTGTTTGCGTTAAAATGTTGTTTTTTGTTGCTGTGGTTGTTGTTACGGTTAAAGTCATAATAACATCTTGAGAGCAAACACCCAAACCCGGGAGTTTCGTTCATCTAGAAGATGTAGGGTAATCTTTTCGGACATCGTTTACATTTTGCATTTAGAAATTCACCTGGTGAAGAAACAGATATCTTAACTGGAAGGAGCATACAAACATATAGTTATTGTGCCAAGTTTGAAAGGAAATAGTTCAAAACTCACTTCAAACGCATTGAAACTTTGCAGCATTTTCAGACGTTTCTATACTTAACAAATTCTCCTTTTTGCTTCAATTATTTTGTAGTAGAATTGCGTTCAATCTGTCTTATCTTTAAGTCTGCCAGACGACATTTAATTTTCTCCAGTTTAAAGGCTACATTAGGACGGTGGGTCCCAATACAGAGGATTTTTTGCAAAGGTTAGGACTGTGGGGGGAAAGCAGATCTTAGCAACACCTATTGGAATCTAAAAAGAAAAAAGGGGTTAACCACGCATTTTTCAGGGATAATTAAGCAACCATAATCGTAAAAAATACTTTAAAATACATAGAATGCGTGGCGTTTTCTTTCGTTTTCTTAAGCTCAGTTATCTCTGAGAAATGCGCGGTTACCCCCAATTTTCTTTTTGGATTCAAATACCCCTCTTTTCCACATAGTCCTAAACCGCGCTAAAATACCTTCGTATTAGTAGGCAAATTCATCAAGAAACTCGAATATCTCGGACCAGACCCAAGATGCGCAAAAGGTATGCGCAGTAACAAAGGGACGGACCGTCCTTAAGTTTGTAGAAATGACAAAATAATGCAAAATAATGCAAAGGAGGAGATCGAAGAACGCCAACATAAAAGAAAAAAATTAAACAACGCCGACATAAAAATGGTCGCCCTATTTAGTATCGTGAACAAGTATTCGCTTTAAAGAGGTGTTTACTTGTGATAAGTAGCGGGCGATAGATCTCAGAGTCAAAGGTTCGAACACCCCCATGGAAATGTATCTCACTGGTTCATTGCCACTTAATATGAATCAATGCTAAAATTTTGGAGAACGTTGGGAAATCAATATGCTCCTCATCGTCAAGTCTGTGATGGTATGAAATTTTTGGCAGCTTGAAATTCACACTGTACCACAATCATTACACTTTATTGCTATACTTTTTGTTTGTGAACTTTGGAATAGTTTTGACCTTGCCACTCCTTCATTTCACAGGAAGGGGCCTTCATTGTGCGAAACAGCTCTAAAGACTTGAATAGCTATTCCATGTCACTCTTTTTCAAAGGAAGTGTGCGCCATCTCAGGTTAGACCATCTTGTTGTTGTTTATCTGTTTGTTTGCGTGGGAAGAACTGTTTGATTATCTAGCTGATCAATAATAATAACAATAATAATAATCTTTAAATTCGATCGATAAAAGACATATCGAAAGTTACGAACATATCAAGTTAAAAATTGATATCTGGGGAATATACACAATGAAGATGATAATTGAAAAAGAAAGACTATATTACAAAAAGAAAAATACTATATTAAATTTAAATTGAATCATACTGCTAAGTTATAATTAAAACAGAGCCTACTTACCAAACAATTCTTAAAGCGCTCAGTGTTAACTGAAGGAAGTTGAGATGTTTTTCTACGAAGCATGTGAGATGAATCCTTTACAGTCAGTTAGATGGAATAAAATCTTAATATAAAGCCTTCTATCAAACTTATCTAAAAGATCGTAAATAATCAGTTCACGAGAGATATAGTGTCTTTTGTGGCATCTCTTTAGAAAGATGAAATCCTTTCATGGTATGGATACCTAATTAGTAACTGAGGTCTTGAGCCACGACTTCAAATTCACGATTTCTGTTGTCAAAATCAGGATTTCGCTGAAAATCGAGAAACAGTTAGCTCTTTTCGTGCTGTCTAAAAAAGGTCTAACTCTTTTGCCATGAGCCACCGTAAACGTTAACAGTATTTTGAGTGTCTGTTCTTGCTCTTTATCTCTTCACAGAATACCGCAGATCAACAACAAATATGTCCTTGGAGACAGCGGAAAAGTGGTACGTTTTTATTAAGTATGCATGACGACATAACTAAGAATTTTTATGTGCATTCAGAATTGTTTCAAACCGCGTTGATTTTGATCAAGAACCTTTAGGATTGAGAGACTGGTTGACTGACAGATCGCTTACTGTAGGATGACGGACTAATTGTCCGAGTGATTGACTGACTGACTAACTGACTGACTGACTGACTGACTGCCTGCCTGACTGACTGACTGACTGACTGACTGACTAATAGGAAAGTTTTAAGTTGGTGATATGAAGCTGCATTTCTACAGCGTACATTGTAATGCGTTCATATAATTATTCTCGTTTTTTTAGCAATTTAGTACCATAGTTGAGCTGGTTGACTACTACAGCCAACACCATGTTGATCTCAAGTCAGGGGGTTCTACACAACTCACAGCAGCCTGCCCAGTGAGGCAATGATTGATTTGAAGTCTCTAGAGTGGTGTGAATACAGTGGACTAATTTACCTCCAGTTGCCTATATTTTTTAAGCCCTAAGCCAGTAGCAGGTGTTGCTACAATGGAACCCTGCTTTGCGTTTTACCGTCGTTATTACGGTCAGTTTGGTTTGGCCAGAACGTAAAGTTCGTGTGGACATTTTGTTGTATAAAAACTTCTTTAATCTGGCTCATTCCGTTGAAATACGATCACATTTTCATGGTTTATTGATGACCGACTTAACGTTTTTCCACTGTATAAAATTTCCGGCGACGGTTGAAATTATTCACTGCAAATTATATATATACATATTTAGAATTATTAAGATAAAATAGGCTTAACATAATTGCACCAAGTGCCTCACATTAGAAAATCAGGTATAATTTTCAACGAGTTTAAATATATATAATGGATGCCTTCTTGTCTTCAGCGAGTTTGAGAAATTAGTGGTATCAATCACTCTAATCTAAAAGTAACAATAGGCAGAAGAAATGCACTTTGATTTTTTTATAACGAATTATAAAGAAATTTATCAGAATAATTTTAAGAGTTCTAACTTTTTACCTCTTGATAAAGTGCTTTACTTTAGTAAGATGGCAATACTTTTTTTAAAAATTAGGATTTTGTAAAATAATTGATTAGGCCAGAATCAACTACAAAAGTAGAATCTTCCTTAGCCTGTTGCAGGAGAACTGGGTAGTTTGCGCTTGTTATTGAGACTTGACTTATTTAGCAACATTGTACAGGCCAGGAAAATAAATGCATTTCTATTTAAATAAAATTTTTGTATGAGCCTCACCAAACGACGCAACGCTTGTTTTTGAGCAGAAAATGAATTTATAATATCTTTTATGTGCTTTTTTGCAACAATTTGATATTTTTCCAAATTGTGGTGGGTAAATGTAATAAAGGGTATTGGGCAGAGTTATTCAGTTCTATCCGCCATTAGACGTGAGGAAGGTCCGTGATTAGGATGATTATAAAATGCTAGTATACTTATTACTTGAGATAGTTTTATTTTGTAAAGGAATTATAGCCTGTATCGGATGAAACAAATGTATATTTTTTGTACCGTATGTTTACTTCATATATTTTAATTAATAAAGATAGATATTTTGCTTCTAGTAGTACGCACTGATTTGATTGTTATGAATTAGCGTGTGACTCTGACGTTCCTTATTTTAAGGATGTCAAACTACACACAATAAACCTCAAAGTGGCCAGTGCTTTCCTTCTTTTTTCGTACTTTCCCTGGGCACCGCCCCTCCCCAGCAAAAACAACCATAACATTAATGCACGGAGAATTGAAAGCTGGTGTCGTTCCGCTTCTTTGCATTCCTTCTTGCTGTGCAATGTTATTTTTGTCCCACCCCTTCCGATGTTTATCTCCGAGTTTAATTCTCTTCTTCCTCCCCATCACACATTTACCCTTGGGTATTCCCCCCCACCCAACCCCCTACATTTCAAATATTCACCCAATACGGAGATTTTGTCCCCCTCCCGAACTTTGACTTACCCTGAGGTATTTATGCCCCATTTCCGTCCCATTTTCCCTATGGAAAGTTCATCTCTGCCCCGCCCATATGCATGTTTACCCATCGAAACCGCGGTAGCGTTATAGCACGCACCAAACAAACAACAAAGACTTAAGCGCGAGTCGTTGTGCTCCTTAGACCTCCTCTCCTTTGTGCATGTCGCGTCAAGTCTCCGAAAGCTTTGGATTTGAGAATAGAAGGCTTGTATGAACACACACATTATGCAAGCTCCTTTTGGCCGTGAATTGCCATAGCTGGGCAAACTTCTCACCGTTTTAATACAATAAAAGTTTAATTTACCCTTGCCGAAATTGAAATTATCCTTGTCGAGTCTTTGTCTGTAGTGTAAATTAGGTTTATTTCTAAACCGATTCAAGAGTGGAATACTAATTTAAATAAATGCAATGCAGGATCAGAATACTTGTTTGCTACAGGAATTTTTCGCGTGAAAGGACGATATTCCGTAAAATAAAATTTGGGGCAATTTGGCGATTTTCAAACTTTTTCCTCTAATAAAAACCGACTCCTTTTTGGCAACATAAAAAGAAATGGGAAACTTGTGAGTCTGGAACGAGAGAAAAGAAGAGCTGCGAGACGGAATCTGGGAACAAGCTTTATCAGTCCCTCCCAGTCTTTCTCGGTTTTCTTTAAGAACAACTGAATCAAGATGGCGACCGTGCACCCAGCTGTAATATGGCTTATTATAGCCGCCACTGTGGGTGTTGCTTTACTTATTGCCACTTTTGTTGCAAACAGAAGTCAAAAGAAGAAGAAAAAGGGTGAGTTGTTTGTTATTTTGCCAAGTTTTTTTTTTCTGAGACGTTTGAAATGTACTGTTCATTTCATGCTACGTCAGCTTAAGCGAAGGAAGCTTAATTCATGCAACGATAAGGGTGCTGAAGAACGAAACTAACAGTTTTTCCAGAAATTTTCTTTTTCTGAAAATTAGGAAAGAGAGCAACATTACAAGCAGCCTGAAAATTTTTCAAACAATAAGTAAAGACGGCTGAAATTCAGACTACAGGCTAGCCACAGGCCTCCCAAGCTCAAGGTAAGAGACAAACGCCACAAACGTGACTTTGTAAGGTGGTGTTGTGCTACAACGGTTTGAATTATAAAGGTTTGTATGGGAAGACAACAGATTTGTTTTAAATAGTAGAAATTGTTGTTGTTTGACGATAAAGTTAACTAGTCCCATTGCCTTGTTATATTTTTTTGTCATTTGCCAGCTTCTCAGGCTGATTTGAAGCCATTTCGGCGATTTAGCGGTTCTCGGAGTTTCCACTGCTAAGAGAAGTGCAAGGCAGAACATCGCTTTCTGGGATGCCCGCCACTCAAAGCCCAAACAAACCACTGAAATTTGCCCTGCTGTCCAATTTCCTCCATAGAATCAAAGTAGAGATGTTACCACCATTTTCACTACTACGCGACTTTTCTTTTCAAAACACCTCTGAGGCTAGCAGCTAAATACAGGAATTGCACCGACCTGAGACTGGAAGACAGGGCTTGAAATAATTTCCCGGCTGGCGCCGGTCAAGTTGTCCGGTCAAACCTATTTTTGCTCGGACACCACCCATTTTTGGCCGGACAAATCTCCATTACGCCATATCTCTACAAAATTCCCCCCCTCCCCCTGCAGCATGATGTTTACATATCAAACAAGTACATTTTCTAAGCCTTTATTGTACATGGAGCCTCGAACTCATTGCAGGAAAAGTGGAATGCATGGTACAGCCACAACGTTCGGCAAAATCAATATTACATTTGTACATGCATCTATCGCTTCAGTTCTATGTCTTCTATACCGTTAAATTTTGATACCTACTAAAGCTATGAAGTTGATGAAATTGAAGCCTGCGATCTAGTTGATCCTCATAATAATACAAGCTAACTGATGTGAATATACAACAAGAAACTCTTACAAGTAGAATCCATATCCACTGATTTGCTACAAAGTAAGCTTAGAATGAATAAGCTTGAATCTTGAAATGTTTCAGTACTATATCTTATTAAAAGGGGTCGGGGAAATGATACCAACAGGCAACTCTCTTTTTTCATTTGGAATACTTGAATGGCAACCTAATTTTGCTACTCGTTGTCAATTTCAAGTCTATACTGCCTGAGGAAAACATTGCCTTGCGAAGTAATGCCCGTGAATCCAATAATCACCAAAAAGCTTGGTAACCAAGTATTTATCAGGGGCGTGCCAGAAGTGATGAATGATTTGTTCCGTTTCAGCGTTTTTAGAGACGATATGAATCACAACTTTTATGGATGACTATTTGGCCATTTGGAATTACTGGAATTACATCAACGTTGTGCAATTAAGGAAATGAAAGCACTTTGTTGTGGTTTTAAGTGAAACAAAAACATATCAACGCCAAAAATATATACAATGTTCGGGAGCCTACTGATCCACTCCTGTGTCTTTTATTAAATCTATTGCTCTGTCTTCTAATTCGTCCTCATTATCTGAATCGGAATCTTCTTCAGTTGAAGAACAATCAATCAAGACCATTCCCCTTTTCGCAAACTCTCGGGCCTTGTACGATTTCCTCTTGCTTTGGTTCGGAGGGCGAGTGGCGCTCGTTACCCACAAGTGAATGGCTGGTGTAGTGTCGTAACCTTGAAAAGGGGGACCTTCCATTTTGACTCTTATCAGGTGGCTAAGGGTGTTCTCGCTGAGTGTTGCCCGAGAATCTGAGAGGCATTGTTATGCTTCTCACGTCACGTTTACAAAATCCAAGCGGACTATATATTATAAGAATATAGTAATTCATACTGCTACACACGCTACTCCGGAAGACCCGCTAATTTGCGGTGACGGCTTGATGAACGACAAAGCGAAGATTTGCAACCACCGGAAATTTTACAACCACTATTATGAATCATTTTTTAAAAGTTCTTGGTCTGGTAGTATCTCTGTCTTTTCCCCTTTTTATTCACAAACGCCAATAATGTTGAACCTATAAAAATTTAAAACCTGAAGATCCGCATTGAATTTTTCTTTACAAGCGTAAACGACCGGACAAATTGTCCGGCCATCCAAGGATTTGACCGGACAAAACCTATTTTTGACCGGACATTGTCCGTTGACCGGCCGTTATTTCAAGCCCTGGGAAGATAAAAATAGCATTTTAGTTGTAATGACGTACACAGGTCATTACGTGATTGTCAACGACAAGTCTCACCACGAACACTACGAAAAGAAGTGCTTTACAATTAGAAGTGATTTACTTTCAAAGACAGGACATTCGCGCGCTTGTTGACAATTAAAAACCCTTTTGTTGCACGCCAAGAAGTTTCAATTCCAATGGCGCGTGAAAAGGCATATCTTCTTTGGATCCTGAGAAACGGGTACAATAGAAAGTCCAGAATATGGATTTAGCAACTTACATTTCGGGTGATCACGATAGCAATAAAGTATTAAAATACACAGTATTCACAGCGATTCCTTCATCGCTGATAAAAATACTCGGTCGTGGAAGCAGTGCAATTCCTGTGGATACCGCTGGTCAATCTAAATGCAGGAATGCACCGAGCCCGAGCGCCTAATAAAACTCGTTGTTCGGTGCAATTCCTATGAATGGTCAATCTAAATGCGGGAATGCACCGAACGCTCATTGGCCAAAGTATTATACGTAAAAGCAAGTTTTAAACACTTACCACCAAAATGTTACTCAAGAAAAGTGAGGGGGGGAAAATATCGTGCTTGCAGTGCTAAAAGGCAGGAGACAGGCAATTTTTATGCCCTGTAGAGGTACGTGTGAGACCGTTAATATGTCACAACAGCAACCGGAAGTTCCATGTCTTTCATTGTCGCACCCTTTTGTTTCTACCGAGCAATAATAAGGCCCTTATTTTCAACCATTTGTGTTGTATGCCTGTAGCTTGATGGGGTGATGTTAGAAGAATTAAAAAGCCTCAGATGTAATTTGACACCTTCACATTCTCCTTTGTTGAGGGGTGGGGGGGGGGGGTGGGGGGGGGGTAAGTAGAGGAATGGAGACTGGGTGTATACATCATATCACCCTCTGAAATGATTACATTAACCAGCTCCCATAACTGTATTACCTGCTTGGCATTTGCAAGTTTTTAATTTCACATGATTCAAACACTTTTCCGATCCAGTAATTAACTTTCATTGAAAGACTTTATTAGCAAGCAATAACAGTGTAGCTTGTTTCCGTTCAGACCTCAGCCCAGTCCTTTGGTTTGGACTGGCTAAGCGAAAATAACCTTTAAAACACATTTAAATTAGCTAATAATAATAATAATAATAATAAGAAGAAGAAGAAGAAGAAGAAGAAGAAGAACAATAATAATTAATAATTTACTTTATTTATACACGGTGATAATCTGTCGAGAATATCCTAAGTTATCTAAGGAACGGTTGTGAAAAGATGCGAGTGACAAGCTTTCACAACATGCTAGCTAGTTTCTTGTTTTTACTCAGTTCGTTATGTGCCCAGTTTCTTGGCTGGTGGCTGACCAGATGCACATTTAATTTGACATAACAAATGTAACAATTGGGGGCCTGTGGTGGTGGCTGCCATCTGGTCATTTACTGGTTTTTGCTGGGTGGGCCCTGGCATGTCGATCAAGGCATGTGCCAAGAGGCTTGACTAATTTCTCTTTGTTACGGCAAGTGTTGCAGTACCAATCATCTTCCCCTGGTTCCTCTGTCAGTTGTGCACAATCCCTATAAAAGCCAGATATGAACATTTTTCATTTTCTCTGTCCTATCATATATGGTCTGACAGTATCTCCACATGCAAGTGGTTACATTTAGGAATATCATTAAAGCCTGCACATAGACATTTCCTTACTGCATTGGGTGCCTTTTCCAATGAAGAAAGGAAATAGAAGTCAAGACATCTATGAGCAGGCTACAAATATTTGGAGGATGACGTTGTTCCTTACCATCCAAACCACTTTAAGCAGCCATCACATTCAATCATGTTGATGTCATCCCTTGACTTTTGACAGGCATGGCATAACCAGTCATCAGGATCTGATTTTTCACCTAAATCGGCAGCATCCAAACCTAAATTTATAATGGTGTGAAACAAGAAGTTCAGAATAAAAAGGAAAATATATATCGTGAATCAAAATGATGTTCTTTCCCCAGTTAGATGCCCTGGTGAGGGGGCGGGGGTAGGGGGGTTGATAAGCTGTATGGGTATTTGTGCAATTGTCAAGGGTATATTTTTTCAAGCAGTTTAATCTAGGAAAGGGTATAGAAATTAGAGTTTTGGTCTAGCCTGCTGGGTATCATTTGTCTAGAAACTGATCTGAGTTGTAGGAGTGAGCTGGGGTATGGCAGGGATTTCTCGTGTCTAGTCTAGAACAGGGTTGCAAAAGGCAGCTGAACATGGTCAAATGGTAAAAGGTAATTTACAATTCACCAGTCAGTGCCAGAAAGTTCATGAATGTATTATGGTCTAGCAATATTTTTCAGAGTTCTAGTGGTACCCCCTACTCAAAAATTTAAAAACAACTCCTGTGCATAAGACAGTAAGTGTTGAATTAGTCAACAAAGAGAGGGAAAGAAGGTGAAGTAGTTAAAAATTATTTTGTACACATTAATGCACTCACCTTTGTTTTGGAACATGTTTTCTTTCCCTTCTTGTGTTGGTTTTGAATACCTGATGTTTTCTTGTCTTTTCCTCTTCTTCTTGGTTGAGAAGAAAAACCGCCTTTGTCTTTCCAAGTTCTTGTTTGCTGGTCCATTTTCTTTGAGAGCTATTGTAGCTGGAGTCGGTTGCTGAAGCATTGACTCGAAGAGAAACATCTTTGCAGACAGTCCTTTGTCTAATTCTTGTAGAGCCTCCTTGTTAGTGCAATTTTCCACTTCAGTTATCAATTGTAATAGCTTTGACTTTACTTTCACTTGCAAAGCAGCAAAACTAGAATGTGTTGTGCTTTGGTTCATCTCTTTGACCAACATTTCTACTTCATTTGCATTATCTGGCATGTCGTTGACTGGCAAGGGATTCAATGATGATTCAACCTTGGTGTTGTCACTCTCAGCTAAAACCATGGAAACTTGATGAACATGCTTGCAAACAGTACTGTGCATGAGACTATCAATGCAGGTGCACGAAAAAGTGTGAGGACATGTGTTCTTACATGAGTGACACTTCAGACTGCAGTGGCTTTCTGGACACACTTCATTCAGTTGTTGCACATTGTATACCCGCTTTCCATCTTCAGACTTGACGTCCCACTCTCCTCTACCCTTTGATTTTACATCCTCTGCCTTAATTCTGGAAGCAGCTGCATGACGAATTTGAATTTCTCGGATTCTTGTTGTTAACTTTCCTTTGGTTAGTTTAATTGTTCTTTCATAAGTTTTGTCCCTGATGAATTTAAGAAGGTTAAGAAGACAAGTGTCCACACGTTTGTTTAACTTTCCTTTCAAGTAGTTGTGCTTGAATGTTCTGTGGAAAGCTTCCACGTACATGTTTGTATTAATATCAAGACCACACCTATAACAGAAAGCCCATTCGTATGCCTTTGGTACCCACTCTGATGAAAAATACCTTTCAAATGCTGTGGTTTTGTCGTCTGATTGAAGTTGTGTAAGCATCTTGGTAAGGAGGTCATCAAAAGTTGCCTCACTGGTCTCCTCAAGCACTGTGCGTAGCATCTTGTACACCTCTGTTTGAACTGCAACATCTTTGATTTTTTCCCGAATGTTCTCCTGCCATGCCTTATCCACATGCCATGTGCACAACAACTTAGTTGGATGGTGCTTCATGACCCCCACCCAAGCATTGTAGTACTGATTTGCCAGGTCACTCATGAACCAATTTGCAGTAACTTGGCCACTGTTTCTCTTTATGGCTTCGAAAAACACTGACATGAAAGTGGTGTCTTCATTATTGGACAAGCACCATGCAACCGGGAAACCGGACCCAAATTCATCTATGACCATCAGGGTTGTTAAATAGAAGTCATATCCTGTTGTCCCATGAGTTGAGTCAATACAGACTCCCTTGGCACCAAACTTTTGTAGCATGTTTCTCTGAATTGAACTCTGAAAAATGATCATGAAATCTTCTTTTTGAAGAGGGTGATTCTCATCTTCTTCTCCCTGCATCTTGTAGTAGAGGATGGGGTTTGTGTCAGGTGAACTCTTCCATTCTTGTATCCATGCCAGGACACTCTGCTGGTCATTAGCATGACGCTGTAGATTCTTCAAACCGTATGCTTGCTGTATGTTGCTAATGTCCTTTTTATCCAGGATGTGGTGTCTGTGGAGGGTATCGGGCATGGACTGGCGAATGTCATCGAGGATTTTGTCTGCTGACACTCCCTGCTGAATTTTGGTGGCAATCTCTTGGCGCCCCTGCTTGGACAGCCAAATGTGTTGCAGTTCCATTGCATGCCCATGGTGGGTATGGCATGCCTCCATGTGCACCTTTCCTTCGCTTGATGTGTTCACTTTTAAGCCAGCTGTGCAGTTCAACTCTGCTATTTTTCACTTATATTTGGCCCTAAATTATCCTGTGAAAGTTCTTTTTAGCCAGGCATGTAGAATACTTCTTCCTATTATTATCAACTCTAGCTTTTTAGGTGCCAATATTAAAGCCCTTCCAGAAGTGCAATTGTCTTCTCAACAAGGATATGCACATGCAATTGATATTGTACAAAGAAGCAATTTTATTCTAGAAATGCCACTTAACTGCTATCAGCATCTATGAAAATTTCACTAGCCTCTGTTTTGGGGGGAGGTGGGGGGATAGGAGAGAGTTAGCAAATTAAGAGCCCAATTTAAATGGACAATTTGACATATACTTATGGGAAGATGTCCCTATAAAAACCCAGCAGTTTAAAGGGCTGTTGCCTGTGATCAGTTTTAACTTTTTGTTCTAATAAATTTACCTTGGCTCTTGGTAAGACGCCTCCCTTTTCCTGAAGGCCTGTACATGCCACATCTGTTACAACTATAGTACCGCACCTCTCCTTGCTTTTCAGTTGTCTTGACACCAGTTTTTCAGTTTTTCATTCCATTCCTCAGGTGATCCATTCCTTGGGTGATAGGTGACTAGAATTGGCATCATTTCTTGCAAAAACAATCCAACAAGTCCTACGTACGTTTCTTCAGCTTTCTTCTTGTAAAACCCATTTTCTTCACGAATCGGTTGATCGCATGCTGATCATGATTCGTTTTCCCGTTGCATACTCTATCCACTCCTGAATTTCATCCTCGTACACTTCGGGATATTGCCAGATTTATACTCGTGGTGAATAACATGTCGTGTGCTATTTTCAGGTCAGAAAAGCTAGAATTATTACTTCACACTTTGGTTTAGCTTATTCGCGAGTTTAAACGCACGCTTACCATCCGCCGCATAGGATAATCCACCGAGCGGGTATTTAATTCTGAAGAAATGTCTTAATTTCTTTACAAATATCTACCAAACATGAAGTATTCTTGCAACATCAATGACTCTAAAGCCTCTTACTAGTCAATATATGACTCGCCAACGCAAATTTACTGGATAATTTGGCACCATCCTTACTCCTTCGAGCTCAATTCAATTGCGGTAACATCACACACTTCCCATATAAGGTATGATTGACGGAAGCGTATTGCAAAGTGCTCAGAGGTGTTTTGAAAAGAAAAGTCGCGTAGTAGTGAAAATGGTGGTAAGCTTTCCTCTCAGCGGAATCCTGGATCGATTATGGCCCCATTGCCTTCGCTACAAAGCTTTTCTTTCAAGTCAGTAGCGCTGCTGAACTTCCGAAAGAGGTTCGGCAAGAACGCCATGGACACATTGAACTTTGGAACAGCACGCTGGGTAAGAAAAGTGAACCCGGTAGGGGTAGACACCACCTTATACGCCGATATGCTAGAGTCACGTTCGTGGTGTTTATTTACCCTGGCCAGGTTCACTTTTCTTACCCAGCATGCTGTTCCAAAGTTCAATGTGTCCATGGCGTTCTGGCCGAGGCTCTTTTGAAAGTTCAGCAATGCTACTGACTCAAAAGAAAAGCTTCCTAGCAGAGGCGATGGGGTCGTAATCGATCCAGGATTCAGCTGAGAGGAAAGCTTAACATCTCTACTTTGATTCTATGGAGGAACTGGGACGGCAGGACAAATTTCAGTGGGTTTTTTGGGCTTCGAGCGGCGGACATCCCGGAAAGCAATGTTCTGCTTTGCGCTTCTCTTAGCAGTGGAAACTTCGAAAACCGCTAAATCGCCTAAATCGGTGAAATCAGCCTGAGAAGCTGGGCAGGCAAATGACAAAGAATATAATAAGACAATGGGGCTAGTTTACTTTATTGTTAAACAACAATAATTTCTACTATTTAACACAAATCTGTTGTCTTCCCATACAAACCTTTATAATTCAAACTGTTGTAATACAACACCACCTTATACGCTGACACGATAAAGTCACGTTTGTGGCATCTGTCTCTTATCGTGAGCTTGGGCTACCTGTGCTCTAGCTCTGTAGCTTTCATTTGAATGGTCACATTATTTTAAGTATTTCATCTAGCAATGGTTTAATAGATAGTAAGTCTTTTTCAACTGTGACAAAGCTTCCTACTCTCTAAAAATGTAAATATAAATTGAAATTATTATTATATATTTTTAAATTTATTACATGTATTATTATTATTTGTTATTATTTATTCACTGTAAATGTAAATGTCTTTTTTATTATTGTTATTTTTTACCAATGATAATTATTATAAATTATTATTTTTATTATTAATTATTATTATTATTTTTATTATTAATTGTTATTGTTATTATCATTATTATTATTACCCCTTTTGTCTTTTTTAGGTGCATCTAGACGACAAGAACTGGCAGACAATACAGGAGAGGTAGGAGGAGCAAGAAGGCGCATGAGAAATGCTCGTTCCAGAATGTCTGCTAGAAGAGCTGAAAATTATGATGATGATGATGACGATGACGATGACGAATATGATGGTGTGTAAAGTGTTGTAAAGTTTTAAAAAAATAATGTTGAGTACAACCTTGCTGTAAAGAAATCATCCTGTGGGAATTGGATTACTGTAACTCTCTTTTTTATGGATTACCCAATTATCAACTGAGGAAACTTCAACTGCTACAGAACATGGCAGCTCATTTTGTAGCTGGTGCTCGTAAGTTTGATCGTACAAGTCCACTTCTGGTAAAACTTCATTGGCTTCTGATTTCCTGCCGTGTTGTGTTCAAGTTACTTTTGCTGGTTTTTAAAGCTCTAAAGGGTCTTGGCTCTCGGTATTTGGTCGAATTACTTCAGTTCCAGAATCTTTCCAGGACACTTCGTTCAAATTCCTTAGAACTTCTTTTGCAAAAGAAATCCAATACTAAAACATATGGTGACAGGGCATTTTCCACATGTGCCCCTAGACTGTGGAATAGTATTCTCTTAGACATTCATAAATCGAACAGTGTTTCTACTTTCAGAAAAAAAATAATTAAAGACCTAGCTTTTTAGGAAATTTATTAATAATGGTTTCATTTATTATTAGAGTTTAATGTTTTATATCTTCTTATTTCTATTTTTATATATTTATTATTATAAAATTATTATATTTTATATTGTTGTAAAGCGCCACGAACAACTAGTGGATGTGAGTGCTATAAAAGTGTTAAATTAATTAATTATTTGGACTAAGTTGGATTACCAAAAATACTTATTTGAGCAATCAGACTTGTGTAGCTATTTATAGAGAAAACAATAGTCAACACACATCACAAAATCAAACACCATGCTTGACTATGTCTTCACCCCCTTAATCTTGTAAACAAATTTCATGCACAAAGCACTTGGAAAACAAACTCCTCAGAGAATTACTCTATAATTTGTCCACCTAAAAGACACTCTTCAAATTTAAAAGCTTGTATGGCTATCAATACTTTTAGGGACCCATGCTCTATAGAGAGAAACTGTCTAAATGCACGTGCTAGTGATGAATAATAATGACGAATTTTCAAAAAATGATGCAAGTAAAATTTGCGAGAAAAACGAATCTGTTTGTGTTGTTACCACTTACATCTTGATGAAATTGTCTTGTTCTCGTTGACATTTCTCAGCAACTTGTAAATGACATTGCTTTCTTTTAATATTCTCTGTAAAATGCTGGATTTGTTAATGTCTGCAACATTTTGCAAAATTCTGGACATATGGAATCTTTTGTACATTAAAAAGTTTTAAAGTTTTGCACATGTTGGTGGGGTAATTAACTTAGTAGATTACGCATTTTTCATGCTTCATTAGCATGTGCATTTAGACAGTTTTTTCCCTTATTTAGAGCAAGTCCCTCGAAAGTAACGATAGCTGCTTGTACGGCCATGTTTTACTGAGGCAGGGTGGGTGAGGGGAGTCCTATTAATGGAAGCACAAGCTGATACCCCTGCTTGCTTCCCCCCCCCCCACCCCCCTCCACCACCATCTTTACATGTCATTTGTGCCCCAGGAGTGCTTGACAATGCAGTACCCTGTGAAAACTCAGGACGACTAAAAAGTCTGGACATGACTGTATGGATCATATGTGAATATCTTAAAAGCAGTTAGCTTCACTAAGTGTATGTTACTCACATCACTATTGTTACAGAATTCTGTTAATATTGTAGTTTTAAAGATGAAATCTGTTTGTTGTTACAGGTGCTGCTGATGATGGTTACTCCATGGGACTTGATAATCAGAGACCTGTTGGAAAGATTGGAGCAAAAAAACAGCGGAGGTTGGAGATGAAGGAAGAGAAGAGACAACTAAGAGAGGTACATGTGTGCTATTGGCATTGAAATTTTTTCTTTTGGTTGAAGATTTACTTTTTGCTGTATGCAATTGTGCCGTTTAGTCAGTAATGACAAAAATAAACATGTTAATTAATTAATGCAAAAATCAGTTTGGTGGTGCATCTGATATGGAAGTTGTGTGGAAATTAGGTTCTCAATAATTATGTGAGACCCCAGATTTAATTTTTCTCAGTGCTTGGTATCTTGTTACCATGGCTGCAGCACACTCATTTGGAGCTTCCTTTTTCTTTCAGGAAAAAATTGACCTTTGGCATCGAGGATACAGCATTAGAATAAGTCAATAAACAGAAAACAGTAGTAACAATAACAATGTGATCGAAATACTTATGAAAGGGCTTCTATGCATAAAGAAATCAAATAATTGTTAGAAAGCATGGTGGTCCTATCACAAAAGTCCAAAACAAGCTTACTGACAGTTACATTGTATATTGAAATGAAGGTTTTATCCATGTTTGGATAGAAACATGATTTGTAATAAGTGTTACATTTGGCCTTGTTTTAGCAAGTGGAGGCTGAAAGAGAAGATAGGAAGCAGCGTGAAGCTCTGAGAGAAGAAGAAAGAAAGAGACTGGAGGCACAACAACAGAGGGAACGAGAAAGGCTGGTCAGTAATCTTAGTTTGTGCTTGTTGGAATTATATGGGCTGGGGACATATTAAACAACTTTTGAAATGCTCAGATTTTATTTATTTATAAGTGTGTTAATTTATTTATTTATTTATTTATTTAAATACATAGTTAGATACTACATACATCCAAACATTTTTTTTTTATGCAATAAACAATTATTAACTACACCACAAGGGTACATTACATTGCCATGTTACATTACAAAAACACATAGTAAACTAGAGTTAACTACACGGTACACTAACTACATGTACCCAACTTACATTACACAGTACAAATTGTAATAATTATGGTTTGCAAAGGACTAATAAGAAGTGGGGAGGGAAATTAAAGGATCCCATTTCTTCGAGCTTAAGCCTACTTTGTAGGATTCAATATTAAATTGGGATTTAACGACTGTCAAAAACATTTTTAAGTTAGGGATCTTATTACTGGTCTTACAGCTCCAGAAAACAAGTTTCATTGAAGAGAGAAATTAGAGGTGTCTGGCCTTAGGCCCAAAAGAACTGTGATATCTTTCAGATAGTTTTGAGGGATTAATTCAAAGTCCAGAAGTTTATCAGTCAAGTTTTTCCAAAAAAGTTTGACTTTTGTACAATGCCAGAAAAGGTGTATGAGATTTTCAGGAGCGTTGCTGCAGATAGAGCAGTTTGGGTCTTGTTCAATGCCAATTTTTGTTAGAAACAAGTTTGTAGGTAGTATTCTGTGAAGAAAACTGTATTGGAAGTTAATGAGTGTCGCACTTTTTGTGCACCTGATTGCCAGACCATGAGCGTTTTTCCAATCAGCAGTCCACCCTTTGTCGGAAGTAATGCTACTGTTCCATTTCAATGACTTCTCACTGGTAAAGAACTTTTGAGAGAGACAAGTTTCTTGTAAACCACTATATCTTTTGCACTTGTAAGGAGTGATTTAAAGAGAGAATCTGGTGTAACAGAAACACTAAGTTGTTTTGGGAAGTTCTCTTTTTAGAAATGTCTAAAGGCAGATGTAAGTCCAAAATATTTCAATGGTTTTATTCGTATTTTATATGTTTCAATAAAATCTTCGAGAGAAAGAAAGTTGCCTGAGTCCTTCATTAAATCTTTTACTTTTAATGCCGGTATTCCATGAAGGAAGAATTGTTTGTCGAATACCAGCTTGTTATCAATCCTTATTAGCGTCGAGTTGTGCCACAATGGCTGCTCAAAGAATTGTTGATTGGTTTTTATAACATCCTCAAAGTTGACTTCTGACCAAATTTCTAGTAGCTCTCATACAAAAATGCTCCTTTCTGGTATTGTCTTGAGGAAGTCAGCCTTATTTAGATTGTCCTTAAAAATTAGACTGCCGCCATATTTTCCAAGTTCAAGTTCGACAAATTCTTTTTATTTTCTGTGGTTTGAACCATCATGATATTTGAAGATCCATGTGGTCTTACAGCGATTTATTAAGCAAAGATAAATCAATCATTTTAGGCCTCCTTTGTTATAGTCATTTATCAACACAGTTCCCTTAATCAATATTGTCACCTTTGTTTTTCCATAGCAAACAATTTTATAATCATTTCATTTGGCACATCAAATGGGCAATCATTTTGTTGTTGTTGTTATTCTGCCTCTAAAATTCAATGATAGTTGGGTTTTTGAGATGCCTTTTGGAACTGGCTGCTATGCATTTTTACAGTTAAAAATGTAGTAATGCATGAGCTAATAATCCAGTAGTTATTAGTTGGTACGTTTTACTTTTATAGTGCATGACCCCACAAGCTTGAAGCTTTGACAATTATCATCATCATCATCATCATCATCATCATCATCACCATTATATCGAAGGGTTAGGTGACCATAGAACAAAACAGAGTCAACAACAGAGTCTCCTTCTGCTTCACTCCATTTAAGACAGCAAGTTAATCCCTTAATAAATCAGACCAGTTTTTGTTCCTAATAATGATTCAACTTTTTTTAAAAATTGACTTCGTTTAACAAGGGTGAGACTAAACAGTCTTCAACTGATAAACCTGTGGCCCAGATCGAATTGGAATTTAGAAATGTTGTTTTTTTGAGGAGGGAGGAAAAACCAGAGGACCCGGAGAAAAACCCACATATGACACCAAGTCCGGCAATCAAACGTGGGCCACGTTGGTGAGAGGCGAGTGCTCTCACCACTGGGCCATCCCTGCTCCCAGATCTTTTTGCTTAAAAGCTGATTTGTTTGTTTGCAGGAAGAGGAAGAACGTAAGAGGAAGGAGGAGCAAGAACGCAGAGAACACGAAGAATATCTTTTGTTAAAGGAACAGTTTACAGTAGAAGAAGAAGGTGTTGGTGAAACTTCAGAAGAAGTAAGTTTTAACTTCATTATGCTTCGTGATCAAAGCCTGGAAAAAAGAGTATGCTGTTTGATCTGATGGATTTCTGTGTGCATTTGCTTTACCTGCACTAAGATCCTTTTTCTTCTGTTTCTTTCAGTCTGAAGCTCTTCTTGAGGAATTTATCACCTATATTAAGGTAACTTACTTATAAATTTTAATACATTCAGTGACTATACATGTTGAACCTTCCCTAACCATGAACAAAGGTCTAAATGTGCTCCTGGCACTTTATCTACTAAAACTCTGTTAATATTAATTATACTTACAACCGGACACATACATGTTCACCCATGTCAAGGTAAAAACCTCCCTTTGAGCTATCACTGAGTAGAAAAGAGTAGAAAAGAATTGGCCAAGTTGTCTGAGTTACCTGTGACTGCTTTTAAAGGCCAAGAGGTTTAGTTTCATATGCTCAGACATCAGAAAACCTAACAAGTACATTTAATTACATGTCTACAGCAGTTTCAACCTCTTTTGAGGAGACATCAGCCATATTAAGCGGATACCTATGCTTGGTCATAAAGGGTGTCTCTTAGGACTAAGCATAGGTGTCCACTTACAAGGCTCAACTATTGATATTAATGAATACACTAAAACCATTTCCATTTTTCCAGACTTCTTAAATTAAAAGAAATCTTAAAAATTTGGAACCATCGCTGCCAAATGTGTTGTAAATTTGGAGCTTTGACACTTGAAAAAGAAAAAGATGAAACCAAATGTTCACAATAATTTGGAAATAATAAATAATGCAAATCACAAATTTAATTGAATTTACAGTGTAAATGTACCATGCACCATACATTTTTTCTCAGCTGCTTTTAAGTAACATCCATTTATTTTCTATTTTGTTTTAGAAAACCAAGGTTGTTTTGCTAGAAGAACTAGCTTGTCAGTTTGGTCTGCGCACACAAGATGCCATTGATAGACTTCAGGCCCTGCAGGACATGGAAAGGATAACAGGTATGGTGTGTTGATCTTAAATTTATATCACAATACCTATGCCTTCCACTGAAAATCTGTTCCTGAGACCCCAGCGGGGAAGTACTCCCTTATATAAGGTAGAAAGATATGTGCTGGCCATGGTTCTCAAGCAGTTTTAGTCTGAAATAGGTTAGAGATTTTGACCATTCTAGTCTGAAATATGCTAAGATTTATACAATTTTGTCTGGAATTGGGTACAGTACTTAACTTTTAGAAGCTACTGTTTTATTATTATCTTCCTGTTATGGTAAATATCAGAAATTTGAAGCCCTTCTCAACTGTCTACTCAACCCGAAGTAGTTCCTGGGCAGGTCTGAAATAGGGTAGGAAAAATCATAAATTTTGGTCTGAAATAGGGTTAGAGTTTCAAGGAGTGCACCACACATCCCACCCAAATGTTCAGGGAGTACCCCTCACCCCAGGCCTGAGTCTAACCTACTCTTCTGCGACAAGTCAAACTTTGTGCTGTTCACAGCCAGGAATTTGTTTGTTCTCGAAAGCTTCACCAGGCACTTGTTCCTATAGCTTGTTTAAATTTAATTTTTCGTAAAGAACATGAAATCCACGTGGCAAGGCTCATAAGACAAACAACATCTTGGTATTAATAGGCTTTGCAAAAGTATCCTCATTGAAATAAAACACACTAAAATGAACAAGGTTGATTTGGATAACTTGCAAATGTATGCAAACATTAAACACCAATAAAGAGATTCATTGATTTAATTATTCTTCTTTAATTGACATCATCAGTAGTCTTAGTTTATATAAGTAAAAGAGAAATGAAAGTATGTGTTTGCAGGGGGGGGGGGAGGGACAGGGTGGGGTGGGCAGTCACTCTATGTGGGTTATGCAGGGTTCAATTCTACCTGTTACCATCCCCTCCGGGCACACCCCCAGGGATTTGCAATTTTTTTCTTACTTGGTGGTTTATTCCCCACCCCCGGGCACGCAGAAAGAGACAATTCCCCACCCCCGGGGCTCCTCATTGACCACAAATACGCTGTTTTGTGTTCAAAATTGATTTCCATACAATAGCACAACCAGACGTTTTGACAAGAAACTTAAATGCTTTTCTAGAGTTTACTGAACGAAGGATATTACATACATTGTAGACACTACATTGAAAAAGAAAACTGCGAAGAAAAAAGTCTAACCACACTGGCATTCGGCTGGCGAGTAAAGAAATGTTCTTCACCGCATGTTTTATTCTAAATATAGCACATGCATTAAAGAGGTTGAGTGAGCAAATTGATGACAGCATTTTAAAGGGGTTTTTCTTAGCTTGTTTCACAAGAACACTGGACTGAGATCTCTGTTTAATATAAAGCCATGAATCTGTTTCACACAAATGCGCTGACGAAATATATTTCTATGTTTGTGATGAACGCCATCTATTCGAGTAGGCATCAAACGCACCTTCGTTTAACAATTTATAATAAACGTGCCTTTGAATACAGATTTTAATTTCGAGAGATTATTCTTCTCCAACCAGTCTGCTACAAATTCTAGAGATTTTCCCTGGAAATAGGCAGTCTTCTCTGCGCGGTCTGGCGCCATTATGTCAACTGAGAAGTGATAAGCTAGTGACATGCTTCACAAGAAAAACGAGAAGTTATTTTCGATTTGCCCTGTCCCCTATCCCCGGGACAAAACAGTTTCAAACAATTCCCCACCCCCGGGGCCAAAGGGCTGGACTTGTCCCGGGGGTTACCGGGGGGGGGATGGTAACAGGTAAAATTGAACCATGCATTACTGCTTTTTTGACTGAATAGCCTAAAGCCTAGCCTCTCTTTCCACTGCAGATGGTCAAAAACCACACTCTTTTGCACTGTACATACCAATATTAATAACAGCTTTTAAAAGGGGTAACCCATCCCTCACCCTAACCCAACCCTCATTCTTGGGATATTTATGGGGTTAAGCCTCTTTGTGACCATCTTAACTCAAGTGTCTTCTCTTCACAACTTATCTTTTAGGTGTGACAGATGACCGTGGAAAGTTCATTTACATCTCACCCAAGGAGTTGGAGGCAGTGGCAAAGTTTATCAAGCAGCGTGGGCGAGTTACGATCAGTGAACTGGCCGAAAGCAGCAACACGCTTATCAATCTACAGACAGATAAGTCTCGTTCAGAAAGTATACCAACAGCACAAGTGTCTGCATAGGAACATTGACCGAAATAATGATAGATGTCAATAGTAAAATAATATTTATTTTAAAACCTTTCAGCAAAAGAGGCTTTATATATCATTTGACCATATCAACATTCTGTGCTTTTAAGATACTAGTAGAGATCAAGCTTCTTTGAGAATGTTTTCTGTCATTGTCAACGGTGACAGACGATCCCAAATTTGTGCAAAGTCGTTACGCTAAAACTTTGCAATGTGAAATTGATGCTGCCAAAGAAGAGAAAAGTTAAATGCTGCTTTCCATATGGCCTGTCCCAGGGAGTTTGGGGATTCCATAAATAAGCTAGAATGTGATGTCATTTATTAGAAAACTAGGGATTGACACTTGGCAAGCCTTGTATAGGGTAGGGTTTTTGGTGTCTAGTCTAGAATAGGGTTGCAAAATGCTGCTGAATATGGTTTTGTATATGGTAAGGGTCTCAGAGAACCAGCGTCACATCCCCACCCAAAAATTTACAAAGTACCCCCCCCCCCCTCCAGGTGCCACCTTACAGAAACAAGCCTCATATCTAAAATTTGTTTTCTTGGGACAATGCTTGAGGATATCTTGCCAAATTATAAGTAAGAAAATGTTGGGCCCGTTCATGTTGTGAAAGGAAATGCCCACAAAAAGTAGTAAGAAACAGGAAGTAGTCTTTTGAAAAACTTGCAGATACTTTTGATGTGGCTGTTATTGGGGAAGTGGTCATAACAAGTATACTCGAGGAGAACCCACCCTGTGTAGGGGTAGGGTGGCTATGCAAGATTCCACCTATCTGATGAGCCAAACGGACAAAATTTATTGGCCTGAAAATTTGAGTTGAGACTTCAATATCAGGTGCAGCACGAAGCTTGCATTTCTGGAGAAATGGCACAGAGAGGTTTGAATCTTTTTGTTAGAGTGGGGGCTATACAAACAAGACACCCTCTTTTAAGGTAGGGGGAGGCGGTACATGAAGAGACCATCTGTCTTTTTGCAGAATGGTGGGTCCTGTCGAAGTGCAATAGTTTTGACCATTTCCCTTATACCTTAAGGACGTTCAAGCGTAAAACTTCTACAACACAGATTTTTTTTCATACTTTGGCTACAGTCAGATAATGAGTTACCTAAGTCAGAAATGCAAGAAAATTGGGGGGGTCACCAACTTCATTTTCGAAATTGCCCTCGTAACTCGACATGCCCTCAGTGCCTTTTTAGTTGAATAATATTAAAAATGATTCGCTGTAGACCCACTTTCTCAGTCAAAATTTATTTAAGTGGGTCTGTCAAGTAAATAATTTGAACTGGAGTCATCCTTTTAGTTAACCTCAACCTCTAATAATAGCAGAATTTGATATGCGAGGGCAGAAAAGTTGAAAAAAAAATCAAACTTCCACAACACAGATTTTCTTTAATTTTTCACAAAACATAGATAATTGACAAAGAAAATGATCTATCGAAAGAAAATCTGGGGTCACTGAACTTTTGAGAGAGTTAAACCCGTGATTAGATATTTAAGTGCCCACTATCGCTATATATGTCTACATTTCTTCAACAGCGCGCGCGCTCAATGCACTGACGTGGCATGACATCATGAAGTGAATTGCGTGCGCAGTAAGGATGCACAGGAACAATTAGTGCGAATGTCCTTAAAAGAACTCTTGAATCTGAGACTCCTTTGTACATTAAATGATCAATAAGCAAATGAATTCAAACTAAGTAATAACATATTCAGGACTGATAGCTTTGTTGAAAGCAAATTGTTAGGGCATCATGGAAAACCAACAGGTGATCCATATTAAGTACAACATGAACCTCCAGCTGGTATCAAACAATAGTTATTGTAACTTTTGTACAAGTCAGCTGTGAACAAACTATTGCCAGTGCTCGACACTAACTTTTTTGGATACTAGGCAATGGGCTAGTGAGTAACGGAAATCACTAGCCCACAAGGAAGAGCCACTAGCCCATACCCCCCCCCCCCCAAAAAAAAAACAGAAAAAAGTCCACTTAAGGAAATAGGTCTCCTTTCCTTTCTCCTCCTCCCCTGAAACACCCTTCTCTTTCTCCAGTGACACTTAGTAAGAAAAGGCTAATGATATATTAAAAAAATAAAAAAATGAACACTTACTCTGTCGTCTTTGTTTTCTTTATTAATATAAAAGTCATCTTGTTACTTTTAGAGATGAGCACAGTCTCAAGTCTAAGACACAATGTTTTCTTTTAAATTTAAATAATCAACAATTCAATGACTTTAGCAGTGACTTCATTGAAGTACTAGAGTTCATGGCAACTGCCAGCATGTTGTGAACACAACAAGAATGATTCGTAAAGTGACATTTTCAAAGTGTTCAGTTGCATGAACAGTGAGTCTACTCTGCATCTCTTCTATTCTGATCCATGTACTCTGGTCTTCTCCTTCTTTCACCTGAAGTTAACCAGTGTGCAACTGCTCTTGTCGCATCATATTCTCCATGGCTTGGGCCATTGATCGCAATGTGCATCAGAGCACTAACTGTTGGGACCTCAAGGCTTGCTCTGTGGTCCGTCATGATTCTGTTTAAGCAGCTGTTGCCTCTTTCAACACAAGCAGTCTGGACTGGAATAATTAAACACAGTTCTACCACCATGAGCATATTTGGAAATTCATTCCCAAAAGCTGTAAATACATGACACCAAAAGTGCTGAATGCTTTGTTCCCTCAACTGAGGCCTTCTGTACACTAACAGTTTTAGTTCAAGCCATTCATCCAGACAGGCTTGTTCATCAAAATTATGCCTTGTGAGAAGAGCTTGGAAATGGTGAATTATGTCAGTTAGCTTGTTCTCACCAAAGATGAGGAGATCTTGTCTCTCTCTTGGCCACAACAGGGGGTTGCTGAGATCTGCTGCTCCACGGAGGACAGGATCCTCCTGGAAATTGGAAAATCTCTTGTGAAAGTATTCCTTGGCAGATGTGATAAGTCCTGATTTGATGGACATAAAGGAAGCATCATCTCCATTCACTCTCTTGAGATGAGTTTCTTTGAACATGTTGTCATCAGTAATCTCTGCACAAAATGATCTAACATGCTCACCAGGCCTGAGGTTCATAGTATCTAAAGCTCCACAGAGGGTGTCAATTTTAAGCTGTACAGCTGAGACAGTCACATCATCTCTTTCAAAAAGTAAAGATACCTTGCTAACTTCTTTGACGACATCCAGCAAAAGGTGCATGAACTTCAAGAATTTAAAACTCTTTAATTTCTTGGAGTAGTTAGTGGCCCTTCCTTGCATTTCAGCACTACTGTCTCTTGCCTGAGAAGCATGTTCAAAATGGAGAACAATGATCTTGTAGTTCTTGCAGAGCAGTACCTCTAGAGCTCGATGCAAGTGGGGCACCCATCTAGAACCATCAGCCTTGGTGCATTTGTAGGCCTTCTCATCCATTGATTCAGCCAAGTCTTTCAACTCTTTTAGTGCCTTGCAGGAATACTTGTAATACTTCCACATGCCTTGCAACATTTCTTTCACTTCTCGGAAGAGGGGGATAGCCTTAAGTGTGTCTTGTAATCCTAGTTCTAAGTTATGTGCAATGCAATGGACACTAATAAGGCTTGGGATATCTCGTTTTAAGATACCAAACACTCCACCATGCTGTCCCACCATCACAGAGGCTCCATCTGTTCCAAGGCAGGCAGTTTTATTCTTCCAATTCTGGTCTTTCTCATCCATGGCTAACGTGATAGCTTCTGTAATCCCTTGAGCTTTGCCATTTGGACATTCTTTCAAGGCAACAAAGGTGTTGACTGCTTTACCATTTTCTAACAACCTAACATAAACATCAAGAACTTCTCTGGTACCAACATCAGTCGCACCATCAGCCATGATACTGATAAATCTTGCACTTGTCAGTGTTTGAGACAAATCACAATTAAACTGCTCTGCAATAGCTCTGATAAAGTTCTTACATGCTTTATCGTTGTGGTAGGTTTGCCCTAATTTCACTCCATGTTTTGCCTCTAAAGAAGCAATATTTTCAAATACAGTGAATGGAAGTTCAAGTTTGGCGACAAAATAGGCTATATCGAACAACTTTTCTATCTTCATTTGTACTTCCTCTGATACAGCAGCAAGTGCTCTCGGAAGTGGAGCTTGTTGAGGATTGAGTCGAAACACAGAGGCTTTTGTAGCTTGTACGTGGGGTATGGAACTTTCATGACTTTTTATGGAATCCAAACGGAAATTTTCTGTTCCTGTGACGAAGGCCGAGGTCGGATTTGCTAGTCGCTCAGCACTATTGTTAGAGTCCAAACACGTTCCACAAAACATTTTACCTTCCATGAACTTCAGCCACGGGTAAGTTTGTTTCCAACTTGGTTGAAAAATTCTGCATTTTTTTTCTCTTCGTGTGATGTCTTGTCGTCTGTTGAAGGATGCGACTCTGGCTGGGGATTATGAGCCTCGGAAGGACGTTTTCTCGAAGACTGTGGTGTGTTGAAATAGCTTGAAATCTTCTTCATTGCAGAGAGACTGTAACAGGTCGCGCACGAAAAAATCAAAGATGGCGGACCAAGCGTGGCTCTATCCCAGGTCCTTTTTGAGTGACATGGAAGCGAGGATGAAAGGCCTTTGCCAAGATGGCGTCCGGTTTTCTAGTTGAACGTACGATTCCGCATCGATATGGTCCGATATGAATTGCAAGTCCTCTGGTTTAAATTACTCAAGCTATGGAAAATAGCTCCTGATGAAGCTTTCTAAAAGAACTTTGCAAGTTTTAGAGTTTTTGTAAAAAAAAAAAATTTCATAAAACTTACTAGTCTTGGGGCTAGTAGCCCAGCCTGAAGTTTTACTAGCCCTGGGCTAGTGTACTAGCGTTAGTGTCGAGCACTGAATTGCTGGGACACAGTGTTGTTAACAGACTTATTTATAAGTAAACTTCTTGTGCCATTAATTGTATTTTCTTGTTAGGAAGACTAGAATAACACCTGATCTTTTCTTCCAATCAATGAGAACTTTAGCAGATTGTCTTATGTGAAGATGGCACAATAGCCTAATTAAGTACTACGGTAACTGTATTTCCTCAAATAATGGTTGGGGAGATTAGTCGAGGGGAGGCAATTAATTGAAGGGGGTGATTATTTGAAATATTGCTCGCTGGAAGTCTTGCCCTAAACATATTATTTTATTATTCAATTTAATCATAAAATAATTACATCAAGTAAACTGATCAGTCTCGGTCAATAATTCTTGGGACATTTGACACCTCTGAGGACGATACCCCTTTCCCCGTTCAATGTTGTACAAACCGCTGGCGTTTCTGACAGAAAATAGTACATGTTCTAGTCTTTTCAACATTGCAATGGGGAGAAGGGGGAGAAGTGGACAAGGTGTCCCAAGATTATTGACCGACCCCGATGGTCTTTCTCTGACTATCTACTGTAACCATTAAATAAAAGCTTGTTTCTTCTCCAAGAAAACCCGTGCATACTTTTAACTTGACATGTACAGGGAGGGGTTGAAAGAAAGGAGGGGGATAGAAGGAGAGGGGGTTGATTATTGATGAGGAGTGGGCAGGGGCAATTATTCAAGGAGGGCAATTAACCCCAAGCCCTGATAGAAAAATGCGTATTCTCCTTACTGTTCTCCATACACTTCTTATGGATCTAGTAAGGAGAACTTGTTTAAATAACAAGACATCTTATCCTTGGTGATCACCAATCACTTTCTTTATTCTTAGCACTTTACTGTTTGAACAAGTAGTGATAATCTCATTTTCAACACTGTTAGGGCTTCAAGGGTTAATTGAGGGGTGGCTATTATTCGAGGAAATACGGTATTTTGTTTTCTTTTAAGCGTTATCTAAAAATAAATGTTCTCACTAAGACAAAATGTGTGCATGGCTTCCAATTGTTCTGATCTTGTCCTTCAATACTGTAACAAATAAAGATTTGCCAAAAGTAACAAGCTATGGAATATCCAGTGTTTGGTGGACTGAAGAAGTTTGTTTTTATCTCAGAATGTATTGTGTATTACACTTTTGTGAACATTTTAAGGTGACTCGATTGAAATGAATGACGCGTCCTATCCCTCTCCAAAAACTCTAAAAACATTGTCGTTTCTTACTTGATTGCCTTGAAGCTTTCGCATTTTGCACACAATTTATCGAGGAATAATGATACATATGTCAATGTGTAGGTGTACTGTTCGTTCATTTTGTGTTAAGTTGCTTTTATTGAACACTACTTTTTTGATAAAATTGCCATTCTAACAAAACTGAGGGCGACGATTTGGTTTAAACTTCTAGAATCAGCTTACAATAACATCTCACCTTGACTCTTCAAGTTTCTGCAAAATCGTCGGAACAGAAATCCCGGCACAATTTGAACGTCAAAATAACAACCCCAGACGGACTTCAAAGTTTGGACAGCTCCAGTGCTTTCCAACATTTACTTAAAAGTATAATAACTCCAGATAAAGTAAGTTCAATGTATCGTTATAGTTATAGGTTCCAAACTGCATTTGGCTATCCGCAACAATAAAAAAGTTGGGTGGGCTAATATAAACTCATTTTTCTGCACCAAAATATAATAAATATAAATCTTTTACACATACTTTGCGCTATTTTACTTCGCTGGGGCGGTCTTGATTTGGACAATATATTTTTGAAAGTGATGCACTATCGAAACTCTGTTCTGTGCGGAAATCTTGCCTAGTTTTTAGAGAGGGATAGAGCACGTCATTTATTTCGATTGAGTCACCTTAAGGAGGCAATTGGCCTGAAAGCATTTGTTGTTTGTTCTCTCCAAGGTTCCACAAAATCCAAAAATGCAATTATTAGTTTTGTAATGAAAGGCTCCATAAATATCTACGTGAACAGACAACTTACAGGGCCACGATGTGCTCTTCATTCTACGCAGCCAAACAAAAACTAAAAGTAAATTTGTATGACTGCCTTCAGGTTACCATCTATTCAGTGATTGCCCAGCCTATGCAATTATGTGGCAATTGGAAAAAATGGGAAAGATTTTCTAATCATGAATTGAGGGTTCTGGTTAGTCTTTTTGATCAGAATTCACAGCCCAGTCCTCAGGAAGTGGAAGAAGTGTCTTTCAGCCTTGGTCTGGATCCGGTCACTGTGAAAGGATGGTTTTACAATCATTATCACTGCTGCAAAGCCAGATGCTTAACTAATCGAACTGTACTAATTGCAACTGTAGGAACAACAGCTCCAGTGTGTTGATGAAACAATTGAACAATGTTCTACAAATGATGTGCACCAACATGATATCAACATTGTCAGAAGGAGCTCTTTGGTTTAATTCTTCTTGCCAAATTATGTTGTCAATCAAAACTTCCACCTGTCGGGTAACCACTATTTTTGTTATCATTTGCTTATGTCGTTACGACGATATTAATGTTTCAACAGGTTCACATTATGCACATAGAAACAAAGTTGATGACAAGTGTCAGGGATAACAAGGTAATTGTTCACAATGTACATTGTAGTATACAGACAGATCAAGTGTTAGTGGCATGTATTAGGTGTCTTCCTTATCTTGTACCTGCCAAAGCTTACAATCCAAAAATCCGAGCCTACAAAGGAAGACTATTTTCATCTCTTGCATTGATCACAGATTTCCTATCTAGTTGCTTCCTACTTCTTTTGTAGAGCTACAGACAAAGTAAATACACCTGAGATTTGTGGGAATGTTTGAAGGATATGTGGTGCTTGTTGTTGAGTTCTCATATGTTCATTTGCGGTTTCTTCAGTTTGTCATTCACACACTACAACTGCCACACTGCACTTGTAGAATTTGTCCTTATTTCATTCTGATATGAAAGTCTTTTGTCTGCTTACTGTTCTTCATACATTTGTTATTGAAGTAGTATGAAGAATTTATCCGGCGATTATCAACAGCTTGTCGTTCGTGAGCACCTTCTGTATTCTGATAACTTGAGTATGTCAAGAAGTAATAACAGTGAAAAGAGAAATTTGAGTTTCACTACTCTTAGCCCTTATAACGTTAATGTGCAATGCGACTATTTTTAGGTGAATGGATGTCTCAATATTTCACAGATGGAAAATCCATCTGGAAAATCCATCTGTCTTTGAGTACTTATGGTGTGATAACGCTGTATTTGTTGTGTTCAAATATAGAGCATATTATGAATTCATGTTTGTTGTTTGAAGCGGTGATGTTTTTCTCCAGGAATTTTCAGACAGCATTCTATTTCAAACCAAGGAAACTAGCAGTGATTAAGACTTTTTTACCCAAGTGTCCTGTCTGTCACAAATAAATATCTTTCAACAGGGAAACCTATTAAAGCATTTTGAATTGGCTTGAGGGTATTGATAGACGATAAGAATATTGATCATTGCTGCTAACTATCTCAGAGCCTAAACTAATACAACATTCAACCAATTTTTTTTTTGGGGGGGGGGATGTAAAATGCCCAGCATGTCACCAGTGTGCAACAAAGGAAAATTAATAAATCTAAGTCAAACACTACCTGTCACATCTATTAATCAATCTTTTCATTTCTATTGAATCCTTTGCATATAAGATATGTAAGTGGCATAACTCTGCATATTGGTGGTTAATAATTCGTATAGTTTTTTTTTCATAGTAATGTTATACTATAGTGGTCCTTTGATTTACTGTTACTTGGCAGACTAGGCAGAGTCTGGATATACAATGCTCTAAACTCCCTTAAATTCACACCAGTTATAATATTCTTCTATCTCCTGAGAAACCATGTGTAGGTTAATATTCACGAGTATTTACTTCACGTGTGATGAATAACTGCTTAGTTATATTCATCAAAAATTTGAGGAAAATTGACAGCAGAATGTAAAGCACACACATCCAGGGTTCAACATCTTCAGTAACCTAGCAGCCTAAAGCTATTGATAAAGCAGCTGGGTGAATAGATCACTAGCCTGATGGCTTGTCATTCAGGTGTCGACTTCTACATGTAACCGCCAGAAATCTAGTTTACCTTAGCAATCACAGCAACAAATCCTATGTTGACTAAGATGCACACTGAAGATAAGGCAAAAATTACACAAATATTGCATATTGTTAATGACATATTCATCATTGCTCAGCAGTTATAAAATTTGTACAATGTAATATAATGTTCATATTCTGTAGCTGGGGAATTTCTGACCTCTGCTAAGAGAACTGAGGTTTCTTTCTTTCATTTTTAGCCAGTGGCGTCAGTGGCTAATGTCATCAAAGCCTAAAAGAACTGCACTGTCCGATATACCATAATATACAATGTACGGTATCTGTCTTTGTCTCTGAGGCCGAGGGGTCATTCTGTGAGATGTTGGATGGGGGTGTGGTACCAGGACACTGAAACCCTTCTTATCAATGGCACATACACGAAAATTGTTGATATTTTTCAAGAGTCGATAAAACAAAAGTTTCAAACTCTTATGCAAATTCGTTTACAACGGCAGAAACAAGTTTATCCGAAAACTTGTTTTTCAAAAAACACATCCTCCCGTTGCATTTTATCTACGCACAAGCTAAGTTAACATGACCATGTAATTTATGGAGCCACAAAAGTAAACACTTCAAGAAAGACAAATTGGCCTACCTGTCAAAAAACTTGAATTTCGCGGCTTCACCAACAGCAGGAAAGCCAAAACTTTGTCATATGGAAGAAGACTAACAAGTAAATCATCGGACACATTGGTTTTTCGTTGTATTCTATTTAACAAGCGAATGTTAGTCATGTTCAGAAAAGTCGCAGACCAAGGACCACATACTGTACCTGGTGCATGTGTCTACAGAGATGTATGCGTCACATTCTCGATTTCTTAAATTTGTTGATTGAATGACAAATTCAACTTTACACATTAAAAAGAGTTGGTTTTATTATTTACCAGTTCTCCATTATGAACAGATGTGTTTCGTTATGTCTGACAGCATTATGAATTAAATTATTGTCATGAATGAAAGCAACATATTACAGCAAAATGTGATACTTATTTACAATAAGTAAGAAGAAGCTAATAAATGGTATAAAAACCGTGCACCAGACATTGCAGAATAAAATCTACCACAAGGTTACTTTTGAGCTGTCTTATAAAATATTAATAATGTTTGTTTCCAGAAAATATCCATGCCCCCACTGCAGAGGGTCATTGGAAATTCCAAGGGGGGGTGGTCTTAAAGGCCAAAATTTTTAGAGGAAAGTATGTGCCTAAACTGGAACTTCCAGAGGGGTGGGGGTTCAAACACGAGTTCGACTTATACACGAGTAAATACGGTATGTATATTTTCTGGAACAACACAATAATAGAAAATGTTGGGTCAAACTAGCTTTCCTAAAGGTGGGATTTTGTTGTGATGACAAACAGGCATGTCAGAAAGAGGCAGTTGAAAAAACATGGTTTTCAGCCATAAAATAAACAGAAACAAAGGATACAAATAAATTGAGTGAAATACTCATTTAATTAATCTACATGTAATCTCAAATTTGCATAATCCTGATTTTGTCAACTTGTCTTCTCTGAAAATTTATTAATTGAGGGTTTCCAGGTTTTATCTACTTCCCTGCACATAAGAGGGTTGACTGTCATTTTAACATAATTGTATTGGTCCAGAAGTTTTGGACAGCCAGCAGAGCATGTGTATGTCTAGTTTAAACACTTATTTTCTTTTCTTAATAAATACATGAAAAAAGTATTATTCATTTTTTTCGAATAGCAATTGCCATAAATAATATCATGCATCTATTTACAATGTCAAGGCTACTGCAACCTATGACATCTCATCTCATAACGATAGCACAAAAATAAGAATTTCAAATGTTTTCTGATTGCATATTGCATGTATTTACTTTAAGCTGCACAAACAAAACATTATGGTTGTAAATACTCAAGATTTATAAAATCTGACATTTTGAGCAACCATGACTAGCACGAAAAACAAACCTCAATTTAAGAAGTGATATTTATCATTGTATTCATTTAGCATTAGCTTTAAATAAAAATATTATACAGGTATTACTGAATATATTAATAAAAATTTCTTCACGGAGAATGAATTATTCTATGTGGCAGAGTTGTCACTCCCATTATATTTCATTGCACACTCAGAATGTAAACTTCAAGTGTAACAACTTTAGTTGGTACATCAAACTTGTGGATGTGATCATTCTGATGTATGACACTTTGACTGAACTGTCTTAAGTAAATGTGACAAAGTGCATTTTAACAAGGCCACTGGAGGCAAAATGAGTCCCATTCTGGGCTGTGGTGAAAATTGCAGATGCCAGAAGGGCTGTTTCTTCACCTGCTGCAAATTCTTTAGGGGCATTGTGTGCTAGAAGGCTTTTGAGACCTAAGAGGGTGGACATCTCATCACTTTAACCAGTTTGTAAAGAACTTGCTTCAGTCTGTGTCATTCCACAAGGACATGCCATCTTGTATGTGCATAACAAGGTCTCCATTGAATCACCCCTTACATTCAAGTCTGCTGTCCTCAGGATAACCTTCTAAAAGCCGTACATCCACAAATTTAGCAAAACCAGCTCTTTTTATTGCTTCTATGCCAATATCTCTGTGAAATAAAGAGATGCAAATAAACATGCAGTAGAATCATAAATCTCTTCACTATGTAATTCAAACTCACAAGGGAAATACAAAAATAGTTCAAGTTACTGGGGTTTTGAGATGGTGGGGCTGCTGTTTTATTATTTTTTTAGGTACCATTTTATTATTCATTCACAATCACGAGACATTTTGGTTCACTTTCAAGAACTAACAAAACTTTGTACTAATCCTTTGACTTCTGTACATCGCTGACACTCTGAGGTTTACTCACGTTCTAAAAGTTTGAGTTAATGGGGTAAATTTGAGCCAAGGGCCAAAGGTAGGGGAGTTTGAGGTAACCGAGTTCAACGTAGCCCATGGTAAATAGCTGTAAAAAGAGTGTCAAATCCAGGGGAAATTGGATTTTGTTCGAGATAGTTTGAGTTGACCTAGTTCAATTTAGCAGTGTTGTAATGTAATCAGATAAATTTGTGATAATAATATAGAAATAAACCTTTCAGTTTTGAGTTTGAAATTAGTAAAGCTATACCTATTGTTCTAATGTGGAGACAACAAATAAATGTGACAAATGTGAACCTCAGAATATAAATTCACGTATACTCCATACACAGGATTTTAAGCACAAAAACTGCTAGCAGTTGAGTGCTCTTCACACTGAACAAAAGGTCTGCAATAGCCCCCCCCCCCCCCCCCCCACACACACACACACAACCCTGATGGTGGGTACTTGATTCTTTTTAAAATTCTAGATGATCTCAAGAATTTCAATCAGCTTCAGAGATAATACTCTTCACTTACGAGTCTTCAAATGCCCAACAGTCTTTTGGTGACACGCCCAGTCAGTTGGCAGCTGTCAGAAAGGCATCAGGACTTGGCTTAGCATTCTGATAGTCCTCATTTCCAACAACAGCGTCAAACAAGTCAAGAATACCAGCCTCTGACAATGCTGTGTGGTTCAAATAAGAAATTGTTCTTATCATTATTATAATAAACAATATTTTTCAATTTTCTGGCATAGTTTAACCAAAGCTATTTAAGACTTAAGCTTAATTATGCAGGTGTATGTGGGAGTACACATAATTTTTCAAAGAAACCACGCGTTAAAGTTACAAAGTTCAACGAAATAAATTTAAATCAAGACAAATACGTTTTTATAATGCCTTATGGGCCTAAAAACGTTGATTTGAATGCACGCTGTAATGTAATATCTAAAGAAGCCACTCAAAGGTCAAAGAGCGCCAAAATGAAAAGAAATGGACTTTGACCAGCGCGCTCCACTATCAAAAGAAGCAAATATTTTAAAAATGTCGAAAAACACACAGTACAGCTGATCAGAGGGCACAAAATACAAGATATATGTCTATATTTACAGCTTTAACAGAGATCTACAACAATTTTTCAAAACAGTTTATAAATATTATGAGTTTACCTTTCTCAACTTGACTACGACAACTCCCTGACGCTACTGCCGTAGGAATTCCAATACGCCGAGCTTCCAGTGCAAATCGAACTACACAGGGTATAACTTTGACAGATTTAAGTCCATTTAGAAAGAAAGCCCTCTTCCGAGCGTACACCTCAATGGGATCTAAAGAAATCCCTTGTTTGTTTGCCAGTTCGCGGATTATTTCTCTTCCCGGAACTCCAGCAAGCGCGTAAAAACTTTCCTTGTTGAAATTCAAACCCGTCTCGCTACAAATAGCACACCAGGCACTCCAGTGTAAAGGCATTGTATCCAGCAATGTCCCATCGCAGTCAAAGATCAGACCTTTTGCTTCCAAAGGTAACGGCATACTTGGCATATTGCTATCCACGGATGAATACAAATTCCTTCCCGCCAAAACTTGTTTGAAGCGACCAAACTCGATAGCACGATGTTTTCGTTCAGAAGCCGGAAAACAAAACCTTCCAGTTAGAAAACAACTGTGTTGGCGATCCCAGAACTTCGCCTCGGAAAGAAAAATTTCCGTAAGTTTAATCTGTAAGTTTACGTTCGTTGATGATGTGTTGTCCTTTTCTGTTTTCAAACAAAGGCTTTGTTGGCTTCGAGCACCTAGCCTTAGCTTAGTTAGTAAGTCTGGTTGTTCTTCGTGTTATTCCCAAAGTTAATCGACCGTTAAGCATTTCTTGTTTTTAGAAGTGTCTTTTGTCATGTCTTGAATAGGAACTGGGATGTGACCAAAACACTAAACTTTCCGGTTGTCAAGTGATCCTGAACGTTCGTAAATGAATGAAAAGTTGGAAATTTCACGGTCACGCTTGTATAGTCAACAAAAATAGATTGGAGTCGGACGCGTGGATTTCTGGACTGTCAATCTTGTGGCTCTGCTTGTATTGCATATATTTTCCAAACTATAATTGAGAATGGTCCAAAGAAGAAAGTGAGGGTTAACTCTGAAATAGTCACGCTAGAATATACAATATAAAGAACTTCGTGTCTGGCTTGGTGGAGGTGGTGGAAGGCCATTGAATGTGTTTGCTAAATTAAACTGACAGTCAATACTAGCTGGACAGACAAGGGGGTTAGTTTCTAAAGAAACTGTGATGCTGCGTCGGTGCAGACGTGAAACACAAACTTTTTGATTTATCAACTGAGTTGATAAGGTAGATTGGCCACCGTAAAGAGATTGAAAGCTGACGTTTCGAGCGTTAGCCCTTCGTCAGAGTAACCTGCGATCGTCAGAGCGAATTAAGGAATTGTGGGTTGCACTTCGTTTATATAGAGAGTGGTGGAGCTACGCTATTGGTAGGAACATGGCAACGTGAAAAACAAGAATAAATTAGTTGAATGAAAAGCGTTCGTTGATACCGTGGGGATTAAGTGTGCCGATTTGAAAAATCAATTTTTGTTCTACATTTTTACGGCTTTCCGTGTTACCGTGGTGTAGGGAAAGGCCGCAGATCGTCATGTGTTGGCTAGAATGAGTATCATGGAAATGAGTAGGGACATTGCAATGACGAGCGACTTTTGACAAGCCTCATCAGCTGCACATTAAGGTTCGGGCAGGTCACAACTAGAAGGAATTAATCAATTAATTTGTTCCTTTTGGCCATTTAAAAAAACACAAGTCTGTATTCCCCTCCAACCTATAAGTGTGTTGTAGGCAATACCTACCGTTTCAGTGTCTTGTAGGTTCAACCACTCTTTACTGTTTACTATTTTTTCGGCAATGTTATCAGCAACAACTTCTACGCTGTTTATCATAATGATTTCACATTCCAGTAGTCCAGTAGTCCAGTAGTCCATCCGTTCTAGAGTTCTGCTCGTAGCTCCCGCGTGGTATTACGTCATGGCACTTAGCAGGGTAGTTGCTATAAATAACCAGCAACAAAGATATAATGGCGGTAAATGCAAATGACATGGTTCCAGTAATTTTCTCATAGATCAACAGCTGTTTGCTAAGTGTGGGTAAACTGATATTTACATCATATTCCTATAGCTATCGCTTTAGCACGTGCGAAATTTTTTAGCCAAGACAAAGTTGAAAAATTCGCACAGGTTACGTCAACATCCTGCGCCGTGTACTGCAAAGTTACAAATAACGCGTCACGCAAAATGTCGTGCAGTTTCGCACACAAACTTTGCTCTTATCTCTCTCGGCACACCACACATCTCGTTTTTCTACGTCTTGCGTTTTGCGTAGGAAAATGTATATTTATTTTTTTATCTACCAGGTAAGTCTTTACTTATAGCGGAGCCTGTGGGCAAAGCCCGCCAGCGGAGCTTTATTGCTAAGGAAATTTGGTAATTTATCAGGAGGGAGTCACTCGTCACTGGGAGGGAGTGATGAACTCGCCGCTCGGCTGGTTCGAGGTGTCTGGCCATCGTGACATCACGACGTGAAAAGCGCGCGAGTTTGCCGAGTCTTCAAAAATGGCGCTGGCAACTATGTTAGAGTTCGGGCTACAAACGTATTTTTTGTGCTATTAAGCTTTCAGCTAAGCTTGTTTTCTTGGGTAATGGAATTTTAGTCATCCCTTTTTTCGATATAGGTAAGTGGCTCGTTGTCTTAACGTTAAAATCACACTTAAATAATGTTTTAAGAGTCATGTTTACTCTCTGCGATCGAAGAATTATGCGGGAAAATTGTTATTGTCCGCGTCCCCAAAAGTGTGTTTATTTCAGTTATATACCACAGGGAAACTTGAAACTTGGCTACGGACTAGCCTATAGTTTAACAAAAGTACCCAAGTTGAAACAAGTGGTATAGTATTTGCCAAAAAAATGATCAGTCCGTTTGTTTAGCTGAGTATAATAGAAGGCGAACCTAGAAGGGTATGTTTAGCACTTAAAAGTTAACTTTTCTTACAGTATTTGTTTCCATCTTCTGTATAAGGAAAGAATAGTGATATTTAATTGCCAGGGAAAGAGCAATCGAACTTAGTAAATTTTTGACACCTCATTTAACCCGTGTAAACTACACTTTTGCAGAACAACATAAAAATCTGAATCAGCTCGCAAATTATGCGGGCGCCTGAGGAAACAAGTCTTCGCTGATCTGGTTTTGTACTTTTTTATGAAAACTAATAGATATATTTGAGTACCATTTGGATCAGTGATTCAGTGATTTATTCTCAATACCTCCAGTTTCCTCTAGATTCAGTTGCTGTCCAGGTTGCATAGTGTTTTAGAAAGAGTTTGACCGTCTACTTGATCCACAACTAGCTACAACTGACGATGACCGTTTCGCAAATAAATTGAATTGGTCCTGTCATTTGATTTTCAAAGATTAATTACTTTTAAAACTGTCAAACTGAGGACCATTCTAGTAGAGGGAGAGCCTTGTTAACCCTTATCAGTAACCTGAGAAAGTTGGCGTTTTAGATAAACTGTGGTTTTTTATAATTATTCGATAAGAGATCAGCAGAAATTTGGCCGATAAGCCGGCGTGTCAGCTGTTTTGCCTCGCCTCCAGCAAATGTTGTCATCTTTGTCGTTTTTTACAAGATAGTTTAGCAAAGTAAGGAATTACTGTGGCCCATTATTAACTTCGAACCAAGCAGATGAGTTAAACGTTTCTTTGTATTGGAGTATTCTTCTCCACATTTTAATGATGTTTAAAGCCACTGATCATTTTAATGAAATTGTTACGCAATTTTATTTTCCTAAAATTGGAAAGAGTTTATACATATAAAAGTTATGTTTTTGTCTCCAAGCGACACATCTTAGGGTTTGTGAGATACAGCTTCTGAAAGGTGATCTTGATCACGATTTCAATCGATCGACCAAAGCGTTCATGAAATCTTTTGAGTCTTATCGCCAATTGGTTATTTTGTTTTGAGGACCAATTTGCATTAAGAATACTTTTTATGTTATAGTATGCAGCATACCTTTCGTTCTTTTATTGTTTTGATCTGTTCTTTTTGAGAAACTGGACTGTAAACATTTGCAAGGAAGCCATTTGTTAACTTTCCTTTGAATTTCCGGGGCAGATTTATATGTGACGTCACGATGGCCAGACACCTCGGTTTTTCATTCGCCAATACCGGCGCTTGTGCCCAGGCCCAAGTTCATCACTCCCTCCTGGTAATGTATCGATGCGAAAAATTTTGGTTGTGACGTCAGCCCCAAGTTCATCACTCCCTCCTGGTAATGTATCGATGCGAAAAATTTTGGTTGTGACGTCAGCGTACGTCCGTCCATCCATCCGTCCGTCCGTCCGTCCGTACAGACTCTGGGGGAGGGGGAGGGAAGTCCCAAGGCAACCCGACCGGGAGTGGAGAATGCCATCTTTTCTTGGCGGGAAATCGCGCGGTGCTTTTGGGCAACCGGCGTTTTTCTTGGCGGGAAATCGCATGACCATCGTCGCTTTTGAAAAAGAGGTTTCTTTAAAAAGCTTAAGTTTATTTAGCAAAACGATTGTTCGACGGTACTGTAGTTTTAAACTTGAGAAAAAACATTTAATACCTATAAATGGAAAGAAAAAGTTCAAAAGAATACTGGTAGTAGGCGAAAACTTCAAGTTACGAAAGCTGCCTTCAAAGGACCTCATCGCTTTGTTTTCTTCTCGGCGGAGAGCTTGCCTTGTTCTGAAACACAGCCGAGTAAGTGAAGTTTTTAAAGGGTTTAAGGTGCATGATTTTGAGTATTTATTACGGTCAAAGAAATTACATTTTGAAATTGAATTTATGTCATTAGAAATGTGTCATTTACTTTTGACTTCAAAAAATTATTAGAAAACGAGCTCAGACTTGTGACAGATGTAGTCTTAGAATATTTTGCCATGCTGGAAGTGTAATGCGAATTGCATTTAAGTATAAACTTACGGGTTTTCGAATAAACTTTTTCAAAAATGATTTCTCTGTTTATTATTTTGTGTTTGTTTATTCATAACAGTAGGTCAAAGCACAGTCGCAAGGCAACTGCACAAGCATCACTTACGGCGAATAATTGCTTTCAATTTTAACTGTCGGATCGGTTTGTGCAATTGTCGATTTTCTTGTCCTAGAACTTTTCAATAGTAAGCGAAGCAGTTGTCGGTTTAAGACTATTTTATCCGAAAAGCTTCCGAAAAACAAGTGTTTTTTGCGTTCCTCAAAGCGCCTAACTTTAAATGGGCTTACTTCGCATCCGCAAAACTTATGCCATAATTTAAAGCGTGTTTGGTGTTTGCTCGTTTTCAATCTTGATGGTATAAATTTTGACCAGACTAATAGGGGCAGTTCATGTTATTTGTTAACTGAACATCCGAACGCGATGAAGATAACCCATTTACTTCAGAATAAGCTTTATTTTGTTGTTGTACATGAGCGCCGTTTCAAGTTCATTCAAGCCAACAGCCAATAATACAAGGAGATTTGACAAGCCTTGACAGTTAATGACAGGATATGGAAACATTTAAAAAACCAAGCAAGACTGCTCCTGAGTGAAATATGTGTTCAGTTTAATGCCCGAAAAAAAAAATTAAGCTGTGCTCAGCCTCTAGAATGACCTTTCGAGCTTGGTTTTACAGAACAGATCCTCAAAATCTTGGAGGACAATTCGGAACACTTTCGGGCTTTTTGAGAAACACTTTTCGAAAGGGAACGAGCCAAAGAAAGCCCCGAAAAATATTTCAGAGCGAAAAGTTTCAGGACTATTTTTGAGAAACGAGCACCAGTTTATTCCTTGGAGGCTCCGCTTTTAGGCATGGCTAAATCTATATATTAACAATGAAAGAAAAAAAAATTACTAATCAATAAGTAAGATTTACTCAGGGATTGCCTAAATGAACATAGCGAAGTAGATGCTATAATTTCTGGTCGGAGATTGTTCCACTGCGCAATTGTCCTAGGGTAAAAAGAGTTCTGGTAATAATCACATGTACAACGTGGCTGCTCAAATCGATGACTGAGAGACGAGAGCCTGGTTGCCCATTCTGCTATTATGTTCTTTCTGAAGCTTGTCGCATTCGTAAGTGGCTAATCCATTACTCTGTTTGTACAGCATGCAGAGACGTGCATCAGATCGCCTGAGCTCCAGAGATCTCCATTTGAGAGAAGATAGCATAACAGTGACACTGTCTAATCTGTCGTAGCGCCTGAGTACCCAGCGAGCTGCTCGGCGTTGAATCATCTCGACCTGTTGTATGTTCTTAGCTACGTAAGGGTCCCATAAACTGGCCATAAAACCTAGCAACATGAAGATCTACTGAAACATGCTCTGGGATTAAAAAAATTGAATGACAAAGAAATCGGAATGATAAAATCTGGTAATAGTTGGAAGCAAATGCAAATGTCATTGTGCAAACCACTTGACACGGAAAATAGGCGTGTCTGATAAATCACAATTTAAACTGAAAAAATTTAGTTTCCTTTGCGGTTTAATTTCCATGCTGAGGCTCCTGGACAAAGCAAGTTTGGTCAAAGACCAAATATTGAAAGGTTTCCACTGGTCTTTGAGTCAGCTCACACTTTGATACTGGACGATAGATCTGTGGTATGGTCAAGGTGAGATAAATTTAGTTGAACCAAACAACGGAGCTGTAGTTAGATTGTCTCTATTAACAGGTAATGCATCAGTCAATTCCAGCTGCGCCCACCCCCCCCCCCCCCCCGGGCAACTGCGGGGCATTTGCGTGCCTTGTCGGTCCCGGGGGTGGGGAATTAGCAAATCTGGCACGGCCCGGGGGTCGGACATTTGCCTACCCCCGGGCTTTTGACACACACGGGGTTTCCGACTCGAAATCCAAACATGGAGGATTTTATCGCAAAGGACCAGCAGTTCGTTGCAGATTGGATCGTCTGTTAAGGACTGGACAAACTTGTGGAGGTTTTTTCGATTTTATGCATTTCTTCATTGCTTATCAAGGCACAACTATCACTGTAGATAGCGAGATCGGGAACGATCAACATGAATCGACTAACGCATGCTTCTTTGAACAAGGATTTAAGCAAAATTTGGTTGCGATGATTCTTAAACTATTACGATCGATTATTGAATTCTAAACATGTGTATAGGGATCGTCGTTTTATACTTTTGCATATTATTAAACTATTCACAACAGATGACGTTACAACAGACTTTAAAAATGTTAAGATTTTTGTGTACCAGCGAACTGTTTAAAACAAAACATTAAAGTAACAATCAACTTCATGCAGTTCATGTAGTATTGTTGTCTGTGAAGTATTAAAGTATCATCGCTTGGCATTTATACTAACTTTATTATTATGTTAAACATCGGATAGTTCCATTACAAACAATAGAAGACTGAGAGGCAGGCCTGCAGAAATGAAAAATCGCACATAAAAATGCTGAGAGTATGCAATAAATGAAAACTGCTGCAGTGTTGATTGGGGACGTACGATCCCGGGGGCGGGGCATTTGCCCTCTTCCTTAGTCCCCACCGCGGGGCATTTGGCAGCTTAAGTGTCCCCACCCCCGGGAATTTGCCATTCAAGATAAAAAAAATGCTAATGCCCGGGGGTTAGCCCGGGGGGGGCATGGGCGCAGTTGGAATTGAGTGATGCATAACAGTTCAACACTTTCTTCCATAATCCTCTATCGTGATCACGTAGCTACCTAACAGGATCTAATTTCGGTCAATTTTCCCAACCCTGTTTTATCATTTAAAGGCCTTTCCTTATATCGTTTCCTCTTGAGCCTAGTAGTGTGCTCTCCGGATAGTACGGCACGGCAAAAACTGTTACGGAAGCACCGGTTAATCTCATTAATGAACCAGACAAATTGAAGCTTCAACACCCCCCCCCCCCCCACCCCCGTGCCAGGCATTTGAACTTTTGAAGATTGGCTTGTTCAAATTCCCTCCCCTAGTCCCCGTGGGGCAAAAAAGCCATTCAAATGCCACCAATTAGTACTGAAATACCTCTCCTCAAAGGCAAATAATCAAACACTGTTCATGCTTTTCACAGAGAGATCTCCCGGGGGGGGGGGGGGTACTTGGGTCAATTTTTGCTGGGTATGTGCCGCTGGCCTCTCCGAACCCCTACCCCATTATAGTCTATTCTGTAGCCAGTTATATACCCCATGTTAGTCACTTTTGGGCAAATATACCCCAAATCCCTACTTGCCGGAATTTACTTACCCCTGAAATCCCGCAAATGTGTGACCCCATTAGTTCTATTAGCTCCTAATGAAAATGCAACCCCATTATAGTCAATTCAGTCCTGAAAATGCGACCCCATCCAGCGGCACATCCCCATTAGCCTATTACTAGGAAGTACACCCCCCGGGAGAGATCTGCCGTCATGACACCGTCAAACTTCTTTTAAAGTCCCTTTTGAAAGAGTTATTTGCAAACAAAGGCGAAATTCTATCTTGTAAATCCGTCAAACCCTGCAAAAACCGGAAAAACACACGGGCATATTACACTAGAACAAGAGATAAATCCGGTTCAAATTCCCCACCCTTCCAAGGCAACGTTCAAATTCCCCCCTCCCCGGGCATGATGCACAGTCAAATGTCCAGGTTATGCCGGAAAGGGGGGGGGGATGTTGAAGCTTCCATTTGACTGGTACACAACACATTTTATTTCCCATACCCAGCCTCCTCCGCAGGCAGGAAAATCAAATTTGTTGGAAAAAATTCTAAGAATCGTGAAAACTTTAATGTGTTTTGAACTTTTGAGTCTGTGATTGAAATCCAGAGTATGTCTTCGTTACATACCAGTGCTAGGATTAGCTATGCTAAGTTAAGCACTAAATGAACTGAATCTGAAACTAATCCTAACTTGATACCATTGAATAAAAGCTGTTGAGCAGTACTTTCCTGGATCTGTGGTACTATTTGTTTTCCTAAATTTACCAAACAAATACTTTGTCCAGTTTCAAATTGTGTGCTATACTTGGAGAGTAAAAAAGTAATAATCTGCCCTTTTTCAGTCAGTCCCCTGAGGGAACATCCTTGGACCACATCCAAGTGTCTACTTGGCATAGGAGAGGAATCGATTTATGGAAATAGGTTGGCTGAAGGACCACCTCAAGTGTAACAGACTGGGCGTTAGGATGGTTGCTCACAGAGTAGTAGAATTCCATATTAGGGGCCATCGACACATTCACAAGTTCCCCGCATAAAGTCCACTGGATGTTTGCCGGGGAGGGAATAAAGAGAGACCAGATTTAGACATAAGCGTGAAGCATTTGGAGCAAAGATGAAATGATTAGTTTTAAAATACATTTTACTGCATTTTGAGGAAAACATCATTCCCTTCTACAGACAACAACAAAATAAGAGAAGCGTTTTATAGCATTTTAAAGCACGTTTACAAAAAATGTTGGTTGTTTTATGCTTCAGTACTTAAGTCTCACAAACTGTGCTCACCTAACTAAACATGTCCCTAGGAGAAGTCGGGACAGTGAAAATACTCAGTGGACATCAACCTAAGTGGACCTAAACGTCCAGTGGACATAAAACGGGGAACTTCTGTATATGGCAACGGCCCCATGAGTGGAGTCACCCTGATAATCCAACCATCAAATTGTCACAGCCAATTTATTTTGCCCAGACAAAAGCTCTGATGCCGTGGCCAGATTTTTGTGAGCTATAGCCATGGGCTCCAAAGAATTCATATTACTTTTCAACGTTTTTGTGGAAATTCTATTTGATGGAGGTCCCATTACCAGTTCTGAAGTATAAACAGCAGAGAGACTTAGCACATTAATAGTACCACACAAGCTTACTAAAGAGCCAACAGTTCATGTCTGCATGTTTCATCGTTTTATTTTTCCTTGAAATTATATGTCCAGTGAGATTATCTATTTTATTTTCTTGTAACTTTTAAGTGCTTAAATATAAGCTGCATTAATAGTTTTGAATGCTTGGAACAAATATATACAGACTAGTCCTCTGGTAAGATGGCATTGCAGTTTTCCCTTCCTTTGGAGTTGCTATCTTAACTAATCCTAACTTTTTTATTACTGCATATCAGAACTGCCTAAATTGCACTTCCGTAAGCTACCTGGACATAACCTTTTAAATATGCAACCTATCTTTCTGTGTGTTTCTTTCTGTAATAATTTATGCAACTTTGAAAATGCCTGTTGCTTATGAAAGATTTTAACAACATTTTGTCATCATTATCATTATAATGTACCTTGACAATGATTTTGAGACTCCAATCTCAACTCAGAGAAGGGCCAATTTTTAGAAAAATGGCCCTAAAATGAAATTTCTAAATTGAGCAACAGAGCTTTTACACCATCAGTGTATAAGTACATGGTACATGCATGAAAATTGCATAGTTTGGAATACACTTGAGCTGTCAGCAACTTTTCCATATAGTGGTCTCAGTTTCCATTGTTTGCATGCAAATTTATACTCATCCAAGACCACCAATCCCAAGAAAATTTGGGCAATTTAAAACAACTTCTAAAGTAATATTAGCTATTTCTCCCAGTCAATGAGTACTTGTGTGATCTGCACAAATCTATTATTTAAAATAGAATATTATTATAATAATTTTTGTGACCATTTTTAAGCTAATGTACCTTTGAAAATTGTCCCAAAAATATTTCATATTTGGCAGACTTCTGCTGAAATTTTTCTCTAAAAAACTGTACAATGTATGGATACAAAATCATTTACATAACTAGAAAGATCAGTGCAACCTAATATGGCAACTCACTTAAATTTTAATCCCATAAATAATGGCTACTCCACAGGATTATTTTTAAGCATGTTTGGCAGTCTGGTTAAGGGAGTGAATGAGTGCCAGAAAAAACATCCAACTGCAATTCGTGAAGGAAATACATTCAGGCACTCCAGACTCCCTTGGAAAACCCAACCCTAATTTTACAATGCATATTCCTGAAACACTTTCCAATCACGTCAAAACAACTGTTAAAAATACATCAATATTGTTTACCACATTTTTTCAAGGTTGAACCCTTCTGGTTCCCTAGGAACAGAATATCTTATACAAGTAGTTAAGGGTTTCAAATCCCAACCAAACATTGTTCGACAGAAATCCAGTCTTATCACTATCTTCACTGGATAACAGTTTGATATTTTTCAGATAAATTTTAAAATATATATATGTATATATATATATATATATAAATTAATTCATGCCACATAACTTTGTAAATAACTGAAATGAACTTTGCACTTGTCATGATATTAGAGTTGCACTGAAACATAACAAAGAGGTTATTAGTCGGTTACTTCACATATATTATTACTACATTGTAAAGGCTCGATATCTTAGGCTATCAAATTGTATGGTAGTGTTCATTATCTCTAGTCCATTCTCATCCGTTCTCATAGGGTATCCCTCCATTTGTCGCACATCTGTTATTCTGTGAAATCCAGCTTGTCTTATAGCCTCGAGACCAATGTCCCTAAAAAAAATTAATATGCAAATGAATGTTTGTCTCAGTACATGATCTTGAGTAATTGCAATGGGGTCGGCAATCAAAATATTGCTGAGTAATTTGAAGTTTACGAGTGGTTTTGTAGTAATATTAGCCCTGGTGTAAAATACTTTGCCAATCCAAACAACATGGGTTACCGGTAAATGCAATCTGATATCAACTATTCGAACATTTGATTCAGGCTGAAAAAGGGTTATTTGTAATCAATATTTTGAAATAAATACATGTTGCCCGTCATTTTAACATCACAATCAACCTTCAAATATCAAAGGTACACGGTGCCTACATGTAAGATTATAATTTATGAAGACTGAAATGTAAGGACAACAAACTAAGCCAGTCATGATAAATGATTTCATTTTTAAAGCTCAACTTACGTGTCTTCAAAGCCCCAGCAATCTTCAGGTCGAACGCCTAGTCGACCAGCAGCTGTGATAAAGGCATCTGGTTTGGGCTTATGTTCATCGTAATCTTCATTTCCTAGCACTACTTTAAATAAGTGATCAATTCCAGCTAACCTAAGGGCTGAGATTAACAAACAAAAAACAAGCACAACTTTAATCTTGATCCATACAAATATTTTTGTAGTGACAACACCATGCCATTTGTTCGTGGAGAGAAATCTACCAATACTAATTGCCTAATACTCTTACTCAATCCGGTTACAATTGATTGATGTCTCTCTAAAAGTTCTGAAGAGCTCACTAAAAGAGGCAATGATTACACTGGAAGCGTTTTAGACGTATAATGGCAAATTCGCTGTTGTTATCCGCCGTTAATAGAAGGTTTTGCAATTCTGAATAATTCATGAGCTGGAACATTCGAACCCACTGCGTTTTGCACGTAAACACTCAATTTCCGCCAAGATTTCCACTAAACTATCAAAGAAAAGGCACAATTTGGACTACATGTTAAAAGAGAATTAAAATTCCGTATTTAAAAGGCAATTTCGCGAAGTTTTCGCCGCGTGAGTGAGTACGTGCTCTATCGCCTGTCATGTTTACAATACCCGATACCACCTGGGGTACGGACCAATCAGAACGCAAGATTCGAACACACCCTCCACACACCTCCAAAAATTTTCCACTCAACTCACCATCACACGAACCAACAAAATAACCCTCGCCCAGAGCAAAAGTAACAATAAACTTTTGAATTTTAACAAGCATCGAGCAAAACGAAAGCCCTTATTAAAGGTTTTTCAATTTTGACCGGAAATAAATGCAAACTATTCGTTCGAAACGAACACGCCACAAAGCAATTGTATTCGCGTGGACTTTGAACTCCAAAGAAAATATTGGAGAAATTTCGAGATAAACAGTATGAAACATGCTAAGACCTGTTTCTTCCTAATGGTTACTACTTTCCAAAAACCTCTGTGACGACTATATCGTTTGAAGAGCTAGAGAAAGGATAATATAGTATTCAAAACAATTTCCCAAGAGGTATGTCGGGGGCGTCGGCTGGCGCGCGAACAAAAAGACTCACCTGAATATTGACGAATTTGTTGAAGAATATAGCGAATCTTGTTGTACTGAAAAACCTTAGGACTTTAAAAATAAAATCTAAGCCATATGCGAGGGGGTGTTTCAAGTGGTTTGGTTTGAGTCAGTTTAAATACACCGTTTTGTCTTCTATTAACAAGTAGTGATACAAAATGAATGCCGTATTTCGTGTAAGCTTATACCTTTCTGCACTTGAGCGCGCGAGCTCCCCGAAGCCACGGCGATCGGGATTCCCAGATTGTAAGCCTCCTGGGCGAATCGCACAACACACTGAATAGCTTTAACCGACGTTAGACCTTCGAGGAAGTATTTCCTTTTCCTGTCGTATATAACGAACGGATCAAGCTTGACTCCTTGCTGTTTAGCCAACACGTTAATAATTTTCTTGCCAGGCACGCCAGCTAGCGTGTAGAAGTCCTTCTTGTGAAAGACGAGGCCAGTTTCTTTGCAGATTTTACACCACGCTTTCCAATGGATCGGCATTGTATCTACAAGGGTCCCATCGCAGTCGAACACCAAGGCTTTAACTTCTCTGGGTATTACACGTGAATCAGGAATCATTCTCGAGACTTTGGCTTCGATATCAATAATGATCGGTGGTGTAAACTATTTGTAACTAGGCTTTCGACCCCTCCAATATATCTCTCTATCGACAGTACACAAAAAGATCTCTCAACCCCTGGCTAGGGGATCTAGATGAACGAGATTGGTGCAAATCTGCACAAAAACTACGAGGGGTCGCCGTCCAAAACCCACACCACTTCAAAAGTAGTTTTCCCTTTTGTCAAAAATTTACATATAAAATCATGACGTCACACACTTTCTCTCAGATTAGCCAATCCGCTTGCGTTACTATTTTAGTATCGCAACATTTTCCCCGATGGGCAGATTAGTTGCCATGACTGAGCAGACAATGCGTGACAAAATTGTCGAATAAAGAAAAAAGTATGGCTAACCTAAGCATATTTTTTCTCTGAAACCTCCAAAATATCAACCTGTGCTCCTGTTTTCTCTCCGAAGTTGTTTCTTACTGCGCCGGTGTTATAAATTGTTATCGTATAAACAAACATTCATGAGGGTAATTCAATACAATAGAAGCCATTGTCAATATACCCAAAGTTACGATCGATATTGCATCATCCCAAAACACAAGCCTGCTCAAGCAATATATAATCCAAGTTTTCCTTTGAACGGAAGAAAACCCATGCTATCTCAAACAAACAAGGGAACCAAAAATTGTTCTAGATAACGGGAGCTCGAGTTCAAGATATCCAATAGTAAATATTAAAGTGAGCGATATCAACCAAGGGAAATGAATTTCAATTCAAGGTAGACGGGGATTCGATTTAGCTAGGGTTCAAGATAGCGGGGGTGTATGTTCCTGTTATATCATTCATTACACCTATTTGCCCATTTTTGACAGTACTTAAGAAAATTGCTTGCCTAAAGATTTCCGCAGTATAAAAGGACCTTTAGCACTAAATAAATTTTGGCAACTTTTATTCTGTACTGATATACAGCTGTATTGCAATAATATTCCTCGTATCTGCCTGGAAAGGTATTCCGTTATTTCAAAACTGTGAAACTTAATTTGCAGAAGGGGCGATAACTGATTGAAGTTGACGACCAGGCGGACTCAGTGCCTATAGACGGAGTGAGTTTCTGCTTGTGCAAGATTCGAACTCCTTTACAGAACCTTAGAGTAAGTTATGTAGGATAAGTAATATAATATAACAAGTCTTTGAATACAATTCTCAAGTGTAACAATTCAAATAGAAGCTATCGTATCAGGCAATACTGTTTCTGTGCATTTATTTATTTTGCTATATATACCTGATGGAAAATTCAAAAATTTAATAAATTTGTACTTTGACCCTCACACCACCGCTCAATGGATACTTGATAATTATAATAGGTAAATATTTGGTTATTTGCCAAAAACCGATTCAAGCGTTAAGATTTCATGTTCGCTGTTTCCCGTAACCAATCTTGGATAAGCCAACTCCTTTTACACAGAAACTATTTTATTTCTTGAAGTTGTCCTGTGTTAGAAGGGAAAAAAAACATTCCTTTACACTGTACTAATTTAAGTTATATTCATAATGAAGACAATACAGAAACATGGGTAACAATGCCAGTACTGATCTATATGCATCTGGGTTGAACGTTTTAAAAACACATTTCACCTTTTTCTCCTTGTAAGACATTTTTGCTGCGTGATTTTTTAACTTTTTGCAGAACGCAACAGTGCAAAAGCGAACTTCGTTTATTTATTAACAAATTCTCCAAACTTGAGTAATTTTGTCGCAAATATTTCCCAACAGCAAGTTAGACAAGCTTGCAAATACAGTTGGCTCAAGTCACGCAACTCAACTTTCAGCTCAAGTGCGAAAGTCAAGGTATCCAGTATCAAAAGTCTAAAGTGGCCGAGAAGGGCCACTTCCGGACTTCCGAATTTCAACTTCTGAGTTCCGACTTCCGAGGTTTTAGTGTGGACAACTTTTGAGATTTTGATGTCCTTAAAAGCCTTGAAATCTTGTTTAAAGATAACATTTCATAAATTTGCTATACCCAATCGTTTCCTCAGTGAGATTCTCAACGGGTTTTTCGACTTCCGACTCCCGGCTTCTGAATTCCAACTTCTGAGTTCCGACTTCCGATTTTTTCAAAATAACAACTAGTGAGCAGCACACAGTAACGTATCTTGTCAACTTGTTTTATTCTCCGACCGGTTTCATCTGATCACACAGAATTCATCATTCATCAGTCGGAAGTCGAATTGGAGTTTTGTAAACCCGCTGATAACTTCACCAAGAAACGATTGGGCATAAGAAAATAATGAAATATTTCCTTTAAACACATCAAAATCTTGAAAGTTGTCCATAATATGAACTCAGAAATCGGAACTCAGAAGTCGGAATTGGGAAGTCGGAAATGGCCCTTCTCGGCCACCGCAAAGTACAGTGGTGTCAGTGACAAGAAACAAGAAAATCTCGATGTTGCACTCTCTATTCTTATCGCCATGAGCGACAAGAAAATTGACGTACAGTTCTCCTGGAAAGACTATACAAAAACACGACATTGGTCAATTATACAGTCAAACCTCTTTAATCTGTCTCTTTCAGACACCAGAGGGACAGGATTAAGTGTTTATATTTTGAAGGTGTCCGTTTTGTAGAGGTAATGTGAATTTTGGTACCTTATAGACCAAATGGACTGTCCGTAATAGAGTGTCCCCGATAGGTCAGATTCGTTGCGCAATGAACTGCCAAGATGCGTTGGACCATGTCGGACCATGCCCACATAAAGAGGATGGTAAGCCTGTGCTCCAACCTGCTTACATAGGTATATGCAGCTGGGCCCGATATTAACAGAAGCCAACAAGCCAAAAGCTAGTAAAACTCAGCGCGTATGTTAAAATGATTTGCATATTCACTGAACGTTGTGCTAAGAACACGAAGGGAAGGTCAGATGATTACAGATAATCCGGCTACATTGTATCAACATTTTTTATACTTTCCAGAATGAAAAGGTGAGAAAGCACCTGGCAAACTTTTACCTGTTATGAACAAAGTGGGTTAGTCTGTTTTGCACAAGAATCAGGCAAATCCCACTATCTAATAGGCCGTTATGCACATTGCATAAAGGTAATCGCACACAATGTTAGTAAAAGAAATGATTTACCATCTAAGTCAATCAGGTTCCCTGATCATGCTAATGTTAAATCGTTGACAGGGGCACCCAACGGTTCGATTCGGGGGTATTTTCGGACAGCCATTAGCTGCTCGGAAATTCGGCGGAAGGAATTCTGTTTCCTTAAATTTTCTGCAGCCTAAATTTTCAGCTAAAAACGCCGAACAGATTAGCCTGTATTAGCTTACACAAACATGCCTTTAAAAAGCTCTGCCACTATCTAAGAAAGCATAAAATGACAATTCAAGTATTTTGCTAAAATTTTCTCGTTGGGTGCCCCTGCATTGACCGCGTTGATAAAGAAAACTATAAATTCGTAGCGAGGTACTTTCTCGTTTCTCGTGCAAATCTCAACTCTTGCCAAGTAACTCGACAACATCTCGGTAGCAACTCGGCAACAACAAACAATAAAAGCTATGCAAAAAACTATCTTTTTATCGAAATCTAAAAACTACTTAGAAACTTGAGACTAAAATCACAGTAAGATCACGTTTAAGTTTAAGTTTAATAATACTTTATACCAACTGTACAATAACATAATAAAGGAGAAAAATAAATAACTAAAAACACAGTTGGTAAAGGAAAGCAATAGAGGGAAACTGAATTCCCATATAAAAACTGCTCTCCCAACTAAGGGGCCGATTACATGAGGCGGGCTGGCCCGGTTAACCGGGCTGACTCGGTTTGCCGGGATCTCGGCACGTCTGTGAAACGCACTAAATATCAACTTCGCGATTACATGGAAAAATCTCAGCCCGGCTAGCTGGGATCCCGGCTAGCCGGGCTAGAAATTCACCATGTAGTCGCGATTGCCGGGCCAACACTTTCCCGTCACTAAATTTAGCTTCAGAGCAAAATGGCTCACCAAAAGATCGATATTTCCCTTTCTATATAACACATAAAGGTTTATCAGACCATAAAGCTACATAAAACTGAAAATAATACACCAAATAATGGATTAGCGAAAGTAAAAGCACTCGATTCATGCTCTTTGATGTGGCCATCCTTTCACACGACAGCTTCTAAATCTAGCCGCAGGCGGGCTGACCCGCCTCATGTAATACCGGGCTGAGCAGTCATCTCGGTAGACCTAGCCAGCCCTGCTAACCGGGCCAGCCCGGCTCATGTAATCGGCCCCTAAAAGAGAACTACTAATATTTACAAGACTTTGAGAAAAATATAAAATTAAAATTATCGTATAATAGAAGAAATAAATGTGACAACTGAATAGATGATTAAAAAGAAACAAAATAAATAAATAAATAAATAAATCTAGTATAATAAGGGAAAAAGTAACTATCTACGTAAATAATTAAATAATCTAAAAATGATTTCAAGCTGGGAGCTGCTATAACTGAATTAGCTATAGAGTTGAAAAATGAAAATTTAAAATAGTTTGTGCTTGCTGCTGTACGCCTTATTTTAATGTCGTGGTTACTGGGCCAGTCAGATCCACATACTTGGCACAGTCCACATCAGAATAGCCATGAATGATCTTGAAGAGTTGTACCAGAGAAAGATATTTCCTTCGAAGCTCCAATGTTGACCAGTTGAGCTCAGTTAGTCTGGTCCACACATTAAACGAGTAGCATGACACTGGATGGATTCAATACAGTGAATGTGTTTTACTAAATAACGGGTATCACACTGGGCAGGCATATTCCAGGATAGGGCGCACTAAAGCACTGAATGCCGTTCTTATCGCCACAGGGTCCTTGGATCCAAACGTTCTCCTTATTAGATTTAACACTAGATTTGCTTTGCCAACAATGTAGTTGATATGGGAGTCCCAACTCAGAGATGATTCGATCCAAATGCCCAAGTGTTTTAATATGCTGATCAACTACCGATAGGGACTGGTCATTTATCTCACGAAGTTCGTGACATAGGTTAGCAAGTAGATTAGGGAAGGTACGTTTTTCTTGGGGGGGGGGGGGCTGGGGAATTTTGACATTTGTTTCCCAAAAAAGTGTTGGCCCTCCCTTGCGTTTTAATAAAAAAAACTCCTGACCCCCCACCTTTAGGTGACTGACAAAAGTGCGACCCTCCCCTCACTACCTCATGGTATGTTCCATGCTGTAGAAACCTCAGAACGTTTCGCATGTGAATGCAAAGTGTTTGAATATGAATATATCTCGATATTGAATGTGTGCGCGCTGAAACAAGGAAAATGCGAACAATCAGTGTGGGATATTTACGTTTTATAGCTGAAGTTTGAATATGGAAGTAGTTGAGTATTATAAAAGTTTTGAACATAAAATATCTAAGGGAAAATACACGCGCTTCTTTCTCCGACTAGCCGGCATTGCTGTTGATTATTCTAACAGAAAGGTTTAGTTGTTTAGCATGCGAAATCTGCCTCTCAAAATGGATCTACTAGCTAGTAACTCTTTAGAACTAAACGACTCAGGAGATCAGGCAGTGGATAGCCAACAGCAAGAAGCTGAAGAAACGGTACCTGAGTCAAGTACTTCTCGATACGAAGGGAAAAGAACATGAGTCCTCCGAGAAAAACTATGTGCCATGGCATAATATACATGTAGAAATGTAACCTAGTACCAATAATAAAACACCAAATTAAATCAAAGTAGGTGAAAAGACTGAACTTAATCTGTAAGAAAAATGGAAAGCAACATCACAAAAATTCTCATTAAAAAATTTTGGAAAAGATGTGTAACCCTCCCTTGAATAGCTCATGTGAGGTATGGCCCTCCCCTTTTGGTGCTCACTTTCACTGATGACCCTCCCCTCTGAGGCCCCAGCTCTCCCCCCCCCCCCCCCCCAAGAAAAAACGTACCTTCCCTTAAAAGATAGTGTCGAGCTCTGAAAAAGATGTGGCACTAATACTGAATTACTTGTACACCACAAGGCTTGCATTGGTCTCCCCAGTCTCAATAATGCAACTTCATTATTCCCGACAAGGTGTAGAGGAGAGGGAAAGTATTTTTGCACTCATCTCGTGGGTAACTACTAATAACGTTCTCTCCTCTTCAATGTCATGCGGTCGATTTACTCCTAGCGTACAGCTTTAAAATAGGGGTAAAGAGTTGAAAATTCACCGAAACCCTTTTCCTGCAATACTGGACTAACGGGAGGCTACGCACAACTTGGAACACCCTAACACAAGAAAAGTGGACTTCAAAACACTGCAGTGGTATACACATGGACAGCTCTTGACATAGATAGTAAGGCAGTGAATACGGATATTACTGAAGAGCCGGCTTGTGACGAAATAAACAGGTTCCATTTTTACATTTATTTATTTATTTATTTATTTATTTATTTATTTACATTTTAAATGACTACTCTGGCGTGCGTTTCTCGAAAGCCCCGAAACTTTTCGGGCCGATTTTGGGCTCGATAATTCAACATGTATCTTGTAATGCGCTGATCAATTCGAAACTTCAACATCCGCCCCCCGGGCATACCCCGGGCATTTGACTGTACATCGTGCCCACGGAGGGGGAAATTGGAACGTTGCGTTGGAAGGGTGGGGAATTTGAACCAGATTTATCTCTTGTCCTGACGTAATACGCCCGTGAGTTTTTCCGGCTTGTGCAGGGTTTGACGGATTTACAAGATACAATTCCGCCTTTGTTAATGAATAACCCTTTCAAAAGGGTCTTTAAAAGAAGTTTGAAGGTGTCATTACGGCATCTAGTCCAGTCATTTTGTGACTGGACCTGCAACTAATTGCAACAGAAGCTCTCTCTTCGCCGATCATTTAGAATTAGTGTGTAGATCAACATACTAAAAGTCCCAAAGAATCCAAGCACGGGAACATCTCCAAATTTAAACGAATTGCCAACTCTTGCTCTGGGCCAACATGAAAACGAGGCTCAAACCCGAAATTGTTGTTATTGCGCTCGTTTTATTGCCAGAATTCATCCAAATTCAAACAAATCCATTTGAAATGCTTCTTTAAACCTTCATTCTTTGTAAAGCGTCACCAAACGCGCGTATAAGCGCATTAAATCCTATTACTTTTGACATCTTCTATGTCTACACCAAAGAATACCTGAATAGGGCGACAGTTTCATATGTGTGTGTGACGTATTCCAATGAAATTTTACACATTCCTCAAACAGTGGAGAGTTATTTTGGCTTTTCATGAGCCCATATTTTATCTACGTCCCTTTCCAGCATCACTATTGTAGTGAAACTGGTGGGTAGAATTTGTGTATGCGGTACCGCCGCATTGACTACACGCAGGGAAACACTTTTTTTTGTTATTGTGTTAGCTTTTTCCTGATGAATTTTACCGTGTTTAAATAAAATTGAATTGAATTTGGCGACAGGTACATTTTGCGCTGGCACAATCCGATGATAAATTGAAACTGACCACGCGTAGAAGATAAGATAAGATAAGACACTCCGGGACAACCAGTAAGTCAGTCATCACAGGGAGTACTTGATCATCGCTCACTTTTATCCCCACTGTTCCACTGACATGCCTTTGCCTTCACCTTTTCATTGTTTCACTTCTTGGTACACCCTTAGGCTATGCTGCCGAGCTGCTGCCGTTGTTCTGGGGCAGTATCTGTATACTCTAGGTCGCTAGTTTCTCACCAGTATCGTTGGTATCGTAAGCTTTCAAGGTCTTATTCCAGGCTTTCAACAGTAGAGGGATATTAGTGATTTCTCACCTGCTGCCACAAGGTCATGCACGGTGGAACTGAGCATGCAAGTCGAACACTTAAGCTTGCTCTCTTAAGTGTAGAGTGCTGGCCTATTTCTTCAACGCTGCAGCTTTGCCAATTCCGTAGAGACGGGAGGTGATGTCCTATCCCAAAATGGCGTGAAGAAATAACTTTCTCCTCTTTAACTGTCTTCATATTCCAGACGCGTCCTCTAGAGTTTTTAAAATTGGTTCTGGTTTAAAATAGAGGTCACATCAATTCCATCAATAACAAGTAAGTCCGTGTGGTCTCCGACATGTACTGTGATCCTTTGCCGAGCAGATTCTACAGCTGTCGTCACAATAAGAACATCAGCGTCACCTTTGGCTTGGTATATTTGACAGTTTACATGGTTTATATTCTGTAGAAACCATCTTAGCATATTTATAAACCATTGTTTGTTCATGGAAGTAAAGGGGAAGTCATTCTTCTTTAGGACCTTTTAGGGTAACTTTCGTGCCCCCTTAAAAGGTTATAGTTGCACCGGCTCTTCTTGCGGCTCTCCTCTGTTGCGTCATGTAATTCTTTGTGGACATCTCGTCATAGCCATGACGAAAAATAACGGTCCGATTTCCATATTTCCAAGCCACATAGCTGCAGTATAAACCGCAAACATCCTGATATGTTGCGGACCTTCCAGGCTACTAGATTGGGTGGAGTAGAGCTACGCTGTCTACAATACATGCTGAACTTCGCCTTCTGGAATTGATGTGGCATCGGGCGAAAGCTTCGCCCGCAGGGCGAAGGCAAGGGCTGGTTTTTGCAGTTTCCGCAGCGTCAGAGGAGAATCAAACAGAGCCGTTGGGACTGCAGAGTTCATAGCAAAACAACCCTCTAGATCATCAGAGCTGTTGTAAGCAATGAAAGGCAGCTAAAACAGGAGTTGCAGATGTACCTGCACGTTGTCGCTTTCAATCTTGACAGAAGACGTTAAAGCAAGACTGACAGCTTGCTCACTCCCCTTGCTCACTCCAGTCACTGAAGACAATACCCTCTCTCCAGTAGCTCTAAAGCGACCAACAGTGACAGCATTTTCAGCCTTTACACCGGTCATGATATTTCTGAGGTTAGGGTCGGATGCAAAATTAATCGATTCCTGTCAGCCAAAGTCGAGAGAATAACGAGTGTGTCCTTCATATCGCGCTTCTGTCTGGATTTTTTCATGTCCTTGTTCTGCTCACCCGAGTTGTATTACAGTTCGGTGCACTCTTAAAACAACCGGTTTGTCTCAGCACAGGCCGGTATGGATAACAGCCAGATAAATTGTTGTTCATTAATGTCCCTTCCTCTTGTTAGGCCTTCGCTTGTCTCCAGGCTTCGCATCAGCACTTGTTTAATCACAAGTTCCGTTGACAAAATGCTGTCCACAGGCGATCACTTCCCCTTACTACATGGAAGACCAATTCAAAGTCTCGATAGGCATCAGTAATTAAAACCAATTTAACAAGCAAGTTTCAAGACAAAAGAACTGAGGAAACACTCCACACACACGCACACAACAACTAACCGTGGATAGGAAAATTTTACGCAGCCCGGGCCCACGAGCAGGATACTGCTTTTATTCCCCCAAAATAGTATCCCATTTTATCGTAAAACACATAGCATATGAACTTTTAACACAAAAGTTGTATATGGTTAAAATTTTATTGTATTTTATGAAGATAAAGACATTTTCTTTCCGTCAGCCTCGTTCCCATGCTGCAGTAAATCTGGACTCAGGGCCTCTCAATAAATCCCGTTTTATGGTAACTTCCCCTGTTGGGATTTTTTTGGACTTTTGATATGTTATTAAGGATAGTTTTCTAAGTCTAAAACCATTGAGATACCTTCTGTTGCAATTAGTTGCAGGTTAACCGATTTTTCCCACAAAATGACTGGACTAATCTCTCTCTTTGAAAAGTGTGAACAGTGTTGATTGAAGACGAAATTTGCCTTTGAGGAGGGGTAGTTCAGTACTAATTGGTGGGGCATTTGTACGGCTTTCTTGCCCCGAGGGGAGGGAATTTGAACAAGGCAATCTTCAAAAGTTCAAACGCGCGGGGGGATGCCCGGGGGGGGGGATGTTGAACTTTCCAATTGATCGGCGCATAAACAAAGTAGTTACTAAGCATGTAACTTTGCTATAAGCTAAATATTTCTTATCTAAGAGAAGTCCTAAAATAACAGCTTTGTAGAATGAGTTCTTGATCTTTACTTCCAGAAATGCGCCACTGCTTACTTTGTCCTTTGGCCGCGGGCCCATCAATTTACCGGGAGGACTGGGTACAATTGAAGTTTATTCATTCGTAACCATAGAAACAAATCACCAAACGACGTCCGCCATCTTGACAAAAGCAAAGACACAGAAATTTAGTAGGAACGGAGACATAAGATTTATTACTTGTGATCGGACTTTAAGTCCGTAAAATTATAACGAACGAATGGAGGTAAGTATAGTTATGTGAAATAGTAAGCTTTAAACGATCTAATGTCAGCAAGAGTTTGTAAAAATAGAGTATTCTGCGTTTGATTGATGGCAGTTTACTTTTTTCAGACGGACAAAAAATCACAAGAGCTCAAGGAAAAGCCTGCTATCGAAGAAAATGCCTTTGAAGCGCTCGAAAGAGATTTCCAAGAGGTAAAATTTTATTACTTTCATAAAAATAAGAAGCTGATCGTGCGATAAATGGCATGGCTTTGCAAACCGCTGCAATATGATTTGAAAGCTGCATTGTATGCATGCGTGCGAAGTAAACTTTAAGCTCACTTTTTGCGTTACCCAGAGCCTAATTATAATGAGTAAATTATTTCGCCTCTTACAGGTTCTTGGAGAACTCATGGGAGACAAAAGTCTAGAGAAGTTTCGTGTGGAGTATGAAAAGTTACACAGAGCGTTGAAGAAGTCTCACGAAAGTGAAAAACGGTTGATGCAAAAATGTCGAGAGCTGAACGCAGAGATTGTAGCAAACGCCTCCAAAGTTCAGACAGCTTTGAAACTCTCTCAGGAAGATCAGACCACGATTGCTTCACTTAAAAAGGTAACCATAATTGAAGTAGTTAAAACAGAGAGAGATGAGATAGAAAGAAGCAAGTGCAGTCTACCTTTTGCAGCTTATAGCTGGTAGATTTGTTAACGCTTAAAAGTGTTGACAAATTAACCAATGTTAAGCTGCAATACTCCACAGCATAAAATCAAAATTCACTCTTACTTCAACGCATGTCTTGTATGTTATGCCCAAACCCACATTTTTGAGGGGATACACACTTGGGGGATCGGATACAAGAGGCATCAGAAACATTTATTTGAGATAGCCAATGTGTGGTTCCTAAAATATCCATACCCCTACCATGGAGGGAATTTCACTTAGGACCCCCCTCCTCCCCGGATTTTCCAGTTTTTGAACCTCCGGATTTTCCAAAGTTTGTTAAACACCTCCCCTCCCCCAACCCCTCTGGAAAATTTTGTTCAAGAAGGGAGAGTGTCAAAAATGAAGCAACTGATCCAAATTTAAATGAAGCTAAGCCATTACGATTATCGTAGGACGCGTTTATACTGTTTATTAGCGTTTAAAATAGTAACGTACATAGTCATAACTTACTCATGACATATTATCTTACCAATACCAACTGTTCTTCTCTACGTCAAACAGATATACTAGGTATCTGTAAAATTACCTTGACAAAAGCATGTAAAACGTTCGTTTTAATTGAAGAATTCACTTGAAAAGTCGCAGTGTTACTGATAAACGTTACTTCAACATGAACATGATCATGAACAAAGAAAATGCACAAGCAAAAGTAAGGGGAAATGATCAAAGTAGAAAGAATCGTTACACTGCATACCAGCCCTCAGTTAAGAGCCTGTTACTTGAAGGTCCAAGAGTAGCAAGAAAGGCGGTAAACGTATATGGTGACACTTTTACCTCGCAATAAATATTCTCGTTGCTGAGCTTAGCAAAACATGACGTTACGAGTCAGTGAGATCGCGCTCCACTTGCCAGTTGCCACATAGGGAAGTTAAAAAGGACGGACTGATTGTTCATAAACAATGCTTATAATTAATGTCAATCGTGAAGATAAGCTTAAAACTTAGGTTGTTTAGACAGCGCAAACATTTCGTCGAAGGATCTTCGTCTCGATAAGTAAATGTAACCACTCCTGGTACGCGTTGCTGTTTTCTTGAAGACTGGTAATGAGTAATGGCAGCTACTTCTACGCAACGACGATGTTTATCTCGTTTCTGCCCCAATATCGCTTCCAAAGTGCCTTTGGGAGAGAGAATACCTGTTTTACGTTTAACAAAAGTGTTTATTTAGCAGTTAAACTAATTTAATTCCACAATAAAGATCTACAAATTCGGTAAGTAGTAATTTTCGAACTTTATCTTCAGCTTACAACGGAATGAATCGAAGTTGACCCTCTGGAAAGTAATTTATCCGTTCAACCCCCCTCTCCTCTGGATTTTCCTGGGCTTTTGACCCCCCACCCCTCCAGAATTTCCAATTCCCTCCATGGTGGGGGTATGGATATTTTCTGGAACCACACAATAGTAAATGAGTGGGCCAATCAACCAAGGGAAATGATTTATAGTTTGATGTAGCATATTCATGTTAAAACACAGACTTTGCAAACTCCAGATTATGTATATGTCCTGTGCAGGCTCTGCAGACCAGGAATTTTTTGTACCTTTATTTGCTGTAGTTGTGTGCTTTTTTACTTTTTTTTTCCTGCTAACAATGTAGAACATTGGTCACTTCTTTTTCAGGGGCACCCAACGAGAAAGTTTTAGCAAAATACTTGAAATATCTTTTTCTGCTTTCTTAGATGGCTTCAGAGCTCTTTAAAGGGATATTTGTGTAAGCTAATACAGATTGAGCTGTTTGGATTCTTAGCTGAAAATTTAGGCTGCAGAAAATCTTGGGAAACAAAATCCTATCCGCCGAACTTCCAAGCTGCTGATGGCTCTCTGAAAATGCTAGCTGACCTTATTTTGTACTCTAAATGACATATTTGTCCCTCCGAAAACAATAGGAACTAATAAGTCCTCTTGTTACAAAAGTCTGATGTGATGTTTCGCCGAAAAAATGTCTAGCTTTCACTGTAATTAAATCCAAAAATCTCAGGCGATTTTAGGCCTACCGAACAGATATTCCCTGAAACGAACCGTAGGGTGCCCCTACTTTTTGAACACTACATAACATAATATCACAAGCTTTATAAAATAGCTGAGATTCTCGCAAGTATCTTTGTTATTGAAGAAAAGTATGTCTTTGTTAGTGAACATGCAAGGAAGAGAGATGGTGTCATGTTATGCCACCAGCGGGAACATAGACAAGACTGAAATCATATTTGAGCAGAACAAGTTTTGAAATTGTTTCTGAGCAGGTTTTGAAATTAGTCTTGACTGACATTTCAGAAATTTGGCTGGACAATGGCTGATGACCACGACTGATAATGGACAACTACATTATGTATTTCTAGCCCTGTTTTGCTAGACTCATAAACTTTAAATCACTTGAACCTTGTGTCAGCTCCTATAATTGTACATGTATCTGATCATCCTACTTTGTATCTGTTTTGTTTCCTGTAGGAAATTGAAAAAGCATGGAAAATGGTTGATGCAGCTCATGATAAGGAGCAGAGAGCAAGAGAAACCATTCAATCTTTAAAACTTGAGATAGCAAACCTCAGTAAACTGGTGGAGCAAGGAGCTGGCTTAACCATGGGGCAAGACCACAGGTAATGACAGAAATACAGAAGCTAGAACATCAAGAATATAATCGGCTAATGTGAACAACAGCCAAAAAAACTGAATGCTGTCATAGGCTAATCAAGTGGCTGAATTTCAAAGTTAATCATTATTTGTGTTCTTGCATCATAAATTTATAATAACATTAAATGTTCTATTTTTCCTCTCCTAATTAGTGTCAATGAGCTTTTGAAAATCAAAGATGAATTGACAAAGGACAGAGATGAAAAGTTGTCTGAGATTGCCAAGGTTAGAATCTTTTCCCTCCTGTGCTCTTGTCTTTCACCTCCTAGTTGTTTTAAGTTCTTTCCTTTTACCTGATGTCTCAATAAACTAGTCTTGATTTGAAAGATGTTCTGTAATTATTATTTTATTGCAGATGAGAGAAGAGCTGTCTAGTGCAACTACAAAACAACAGAAGGCAGAGCAAGACAGAGAAGAAGCTGAGATGAAGATTGCAGAGGTAAGAAAGAGATCACTCTTAATTCTGAAGCTGTCATCAACCTCTCAAAGGCAAAGTGTAAGTACTAAATAATTTGTATAAACTTTTTGTACACTAGCTAAAAGAAGATATCCAAGTACGCAGCAATGAGGCACAGCGAGAAGCCAGGAAAAAGGAGAAAATTGAAAAAGAGTTAAAACAAACAAAGAATGACTTGGAAACCAAAACAGCTGAACTCAGGACAAAAGCAAGCAATCTCCAGAGGGCACAGGAAGATATTACAAAGCTGGAGCAACAGCTCAAAGAACAAAGGGTAAGTTAGGAAGTTAATTTTTTAGGACTGGTTATTTAAACAAAGTTTAGATGTGGTTTAACAAAACCATGGTCTAAATTGATTTCAACCTGGCATACCCAAGTGTGTAAGTCTTCTTTACCATAATAAATGTCAAGCAGGCATGTAGCACAGACTACTACAACATTTATTTCTCATAAAGAACCCACTTGTAAACAGAGGTGGATGTTTATTTGTTGCCTTAAACCATGGTCTAAGTTAGACTTCATTGAAATAATCGGCCCTTTGTGTTTAGCAAGATGTGCTTAAAAGTTGTGGGAGGGCAGTCGTGGGGGGAGGGAGTACTCCCACGTATAAGTTATATGGGTATGTGCTGCTGTGAAGGGTGTGCATTACGGTTTCGTGCCCCATGAACTGCGTCGCCCGAAAAATGTGGGGTATCCATGATGCTGTGCGCGCTCACAAAGCACGCTGCCATTTTTGGTTCTCTTTGACTTCAATACCGAATATTCCCAAAAGGGATTTATACAGCTGTCCTTCCCGTCTGTGAAAAGACAATAGGAGTAATTGCTATTGTGGAAATGTGCGAAAAATGCTCCCACTTTCGATTAATGCTGCCTGTAGAGGAAATGAAAATTACTCAACCAGAAACTGCGAAAAATATTTCGTTTATTACAAAGAAAACTTCGAGTGACCACCGCGTGGGAATACACTTAAGTTTACACGAGTCATGTGGAAATCTACACAGACATCGATCATCTGCTGTTGTCTGTTTAAACGAAGAATTTTATTTACGTGTTCGATACTGTACCGTCCTCTATTATGTTGATTACAAACACCCTCCCGATAAAAGACCTGCTAATTTGTAAAGTTGCATTTTATGGCATTCCTCAACCTCATCTGTTTGTTTCCTTGATTCTTTAGATACTGAATGAAAAAGCAATGAAGGATACAGATCTGCTGAATGCTCGTCTAACAAAGGTCCAGCAGGATTTTGACCAGCAGTTGTTGAACTGCGATCAACTGGCAACAGAAAACACACAGAAAGCTGCTGAGCTGAAGGCAAAAGAAGATGAAATCAACGGCCTCAAACAGGACACGGTGAGACTGACAAAAATGAGAGAAGCAATCCAAAGAAAATTGAGAACCATTGAAGATCAGAAAATGGAGGTTGAACAACAGAAGGAGACATTGAAAGGACAGATTGCAGGATTAGAAAAAGGTATTAGAAAAGTATGAGCCCTGGGAAGTTTCAGGGTTTGAGGAAGTATTACTATTATTCATTAAAACTGTATATTACTGTTGGTTGCATCTATCTGTGAATGACACACTTGGTGTGTATCAAGTGGTAATGTTAGGCTTCATCTAGGCAAAGAGAGCTGGTTGACAGAACGTCTGAATGAAAAATCATCTAGTTTTGAAACCCACACGTTAAGTCATTTTTTTTTCTGGTTAAAAGGTGAGAGTGGTTTTCAGTTGAGTGTCAAAAATAATTTGTGTTTGCTTTGGTTTTGCACTATTTTCCCAGCCAATCAGAAGTAATCCATTTGAAACGAATTGCGACTTGCTTGCACGCGTTTTTCCGTGCTTGACTTCAGTTACATGTATTTGCTTCACGTTCTGAGCAGTTCAATGCATTGTCTGTACCGGTTGTCACTGGACAGAGTAGTTGAGTTGGTTTTGGTTACTTGACTGATTAATCTCTGAGTGACATTTCTTTTTCAGAACTTGAATCAAGTAAAAGACAAGCTGAGGCTGACAAGAAAGCCATTGACGATCTTGTTCGTGAGCGGGATATCCTTAATAAGGTAATGAACCATCTCATTCTCTTTGACTTGTTCATACTTAGTCTATCAGTTATACCTAACTATATTTTTAAATGCCATCTAACCCTTGGTTGACGTTCTTGTCAAATGCAGAATCTTCTCAAAGCAGCTGGTGCCACACAGAAGCAGCTCGGCCTTGTTCGGTTACATGAACAAACAAAGAAAAACTTGGAGCAAGAAATCCAGGTGAGATTGCTTTGAGAAAATTACAGCTTTAGGATATTGCATGTTTATTTTCACGGAACAAGGAACAACATTAAGACTTCTGTAGCTGATTTATTATTATTGTTATTATTATTATTATTATTATTATTATTATTATTATTATTATTATTATTATTATTATTATTATTATTTCATCGGCATCATCATCATCGTTGTCGTCGTCATCATCATTTTGGCTCATTGTTTTTAAATTTTTTACCTGCAGAACTATAAAGATGAAGCTCAAAAGCAGCGTAAGATCATTTATCAGCTGGAAAAAGAGCGTGATCGGTACATTAACGAAGCCAGTGAACTCACACAGAAGGTCCTACAGCACATGGAGGATGTCAAAGTCCGTGAGATGCAGATCTTTGACTACAAGAAGAAGATAGCTGAAGCTGAAACAAAACTGAAGCAACAACAGGTGTGTTTGCTTTCCTCAAAGTTGTTACTGAAAGAGTTGGTTCGCTTCCTGGAATCAAACTCAAAATTACATGTAGCCTCGTCGTTTGGTTTTAACTCTTGCGTCTACAGATGATGTCGGAAAATGGATAATGAACAGTACTTTGCTGTGGCGCTGTTCGTTATTGCTGTACAAGGTGGCTCTAACTTTTGAGTCTGTGGGTTAAATCCTAAAGTGTGACCATTCAGATGAAAGCTATTTAGCAGGACTTTCGTATGGTACTGTTTATTATTATGATGTACAAGGTGGTTCTAACAATTTTGATTCTGGGGCTAAAACATGAAAGTGTACCCATTCAATGAAAGCTGCTAAGCAGTACGTTCCTGTATAAATTTCAGTCACTTTTCTGGATTCGTTTCGTAAACTGGAGGGCAATTTTTTATAGCCTCATTCTTATCTAAATTTCGCATTTCAGTGGTAATACATAAAACACCAAGTAGTACATATTTTTTAGAGAACTTACGATGTCTGTTTAATTTGCAGAATCTGTACGAAGCCGTGCGGAGCGACCGTAACTTGTACAGTAAGAACCTAATCGAGTCCCAAGACGAGATCACGGAAATGAAACGCAAACTCAAGATCATGAACCACCAGATCGACCAACTGAAGGAGGAGATTATGGCGAAGGAAGCGGCGCTTGTCAAGGAACATCTCGAACATCAGAGAGTGGAGAAGGAGAAGGATGCCCTCAAGGCCGAGTTGCAGCGGATGAAACAGCAGGCTGCGGAGTCCAAGGCCTACATTGAACAACAAGAAGTGGAGGAAAGGAAGCTCCTGAAGATCATATCTGAAGCTGATGCTGAGAGGCTGAGGCAGAAGAAGGAGCTTGATCAGGTGGGGCTGTTACAGAGGGAACATCATTGTGGCTCATCACTAAGCTCTGTGGTGACAGTCACACTACACATGTATCATAAACCCAAACCAAAGTCATTGCATCTGGCCAATCACAGCAAACGTAGATCATCAATCAGAATTCTCGGCATTAACCTGCCGCTGGGTGCGAACGCGGGAAAACGCGTGCAAGCGAAATCGTTTGTTTTTGGTTTTAATTTGCACAGCAAAGGCCGCTTAAAGTTAAATTCGCAATAATTTGACGATGCACTAGCCCTGGGAGACCCCATAAATGTTTCGTGTGATTCTCAAAGGCCCTTACTTACTTACTGTTGCTTCAGTTCAGCGCCGGCGTTTTCCCGATAAGTAGCCCGGTAAATTATACGGGAACTATCGTGCTCCCGTAAAAGTCAACGTGCCCTGTGCGAAACACTACCTCGGACCAGAAACTGAACTTCGGTAAGGTCCGGGTGTTATCGAGGAACTGGGCAGTGACTGGGACCTCACATGTGACTTTAAGCCACTATTTATCGTTGCATTGTTCTGTTTTAGGTGATTAGCGAAAGGGACATATTGGGAACACAGCTGGTGAGGCGAAACGACGAACTTGCCTTGCTGTACGAAAAGATTAAGATTCAACAGTCTACTCTAAACAAGGGTGAGTTTCTTTACCTCTTATTTTCCCTTTGTTTGCGGCCCTTGATGTTTTTTGGAGTCTACCACTTAGAAAAGAGAAAATGGCATATTTTCCGTTGAACAAGTACAGGAATGTAAAAGTTTGTATCCTGTTACGGTTAGAACTTTCGTTTTGCAATTCCTACTCGACGCTGAAGGTGCTTCGACTTACTTTTGAATACAAGTTAAAGAACACAAGTGTCAACGAGAGTACATGAAAATTTTGTTAAAAGACAAGCTCTTGAAAGTTCATTTTGTTGATGCGTTTATGCTTTTCTGAAGGTGAGATTCAGTACCGACAAAGGCTAGAAGATATTCGACTGCTCAAACTTGAAATCAAGAAACTTCGCCGAGAAAAGAACATTCTTACGAAGAGCGTGGCGAACGTGGAGGACTTAAGGTAAGGACTTATTGGTTGTTATTTTTTCAATACTTGAAGTAATCGTAGAATTTCAGTTTTCAGTACTTACACAGTATAACAAAATATTGATAATTTTTACTTTCACTGTTTGTGTAGGCGCGAAGTGTATCACACGCAACGTGAACTTCTCAGAGAGCGAACGCGATGCAAGGCGCTGGAAGAGGAACTCGAAAACCCAATGAACATTCACAGATGGAGAAAACTCGAGGTATAGTGAAGGTCTGGTTTTAAATTTCGTTAAAGGAAACGCGTCTTAAACACTGCTAATTCTTCTTTTAGGGAAGCGACCCCAGCACGTATGAAATGATCCAGAAGATTCAGACTCTACAAAGACGACTTATACAAAAGACCGAAGAGGTACGTTGTATTTTAAAAATCACACGTGTGTAACGGAGCTTGCGCGAGTTTTACAAGGAGAGCGCGCGCGAATATACCATTTTATCGGCATAAAGAAGAACCCAGCACTCATACCTTTGGAAGCAAGTGGCGACAAGTGAGAAATATCAAAAGTATATAATTAATATGGTATAAAACCTTGCATATAACAGTAGGTTCTCAGAAAAAAATACTACGTAAAATTACATGAATATTATAAAACATGTAAAATACAAATTGTTTAATCATATACTGATAAATGTACAATCTTGCGAAGTAGAATACGTCTATTTTACAAGATATTCCCTTAAGAGGGAAGAGACGCAATGCTCCAACTCCTAGTTCACAATTGTTTGACAGTTGTTTTTCTGTCTTAGGTCGTGGAAAAAGAACTCCTTATCCAGGAGAAAGAAAAACTGTATATGGAACTTAAGCAAATCCTTGCCAGGCAACCGGGACCAGAAGTCGCTGAACAACTCAGCATTTATCAACAAACACTCAAAGAAAAAACAAAGCAAATGAAAGGAATGTCGTCTGAACTCAACATGTACGAGGCACAGGTCAAAGAATACAAGTACGAGATCGAGAGACTAGCTAAAGAACTACAAGAAGTCAAGAAAAAGTTTTACATGCAGAAAAGAAAAGAACAACAAGCAAAGTGAGTAAATAATCTACACTTACAGTGCGAAGCTTTACTACTCATAAAATTAATTAAATGTCACTGTTAGTACATTTCATACTGTACGTCAATAGCCTGGCTTCGAGCTCACCAAGACCGCTGAATAAAAACAGTAGACACATACATTGTTAGTCTTAATCTGGAGAAGCCCTGTACAAATGGGTCTTTTTTTTTTCTTTTTTTTTTATCCAACGTTTCAAACAAGTTCCTCTATTAAGTTCACTACGAAATCTCTATCCAATTTAAGTTGGTGTTTCTCAAGCACCAGGCGTACGACGACTTCTGCAAACATTAGTGCTTAAACAAAATTAAAATGTAACGAATAACTTGCCAGCATGGTTGCTTACACTTGTTTATTTACCTCTATAGGGAACGCGACCGAGCGTACCAGCAGGCCGCCGGACCTGCCTTTTCCCCTCAGAGAACAGATGGACCAAGATTTACGGGCGGAGGCTTCAACTTAAAGCAACCTACAAAAGCTGTCGCCTAAACAATAAACGATTACCCTGTAAATAGTGCAAATAGATCTTCTGAAGTGTATATATAGTTTTAAGAATTACCTTAAAGGAAAAGAAGTACTCAAACTTGTGGAATGAGCGTGCTGTACACGTTTTTATGTTTCAAGATTCTCTGCTTCCCCAGAAAATAGGCAGTAACAGTACAAACTTGAACTTTTTATAAGTGGAGATTTAGTATGGTCCTCTTCGCATATTGTGTTCCATTATTTTATTTTTAATTGGTTTGAGTAAATAGATTTTGAAACAAACTTGTGTGTGTATGTGAGAGTAATCATATATCTAGGCAAGAAAATGAACAACGTGCTCAAAACCGGAAATGGCCGAAGTGAGAGCGTGCGCAGACGTTTTGCCGCGTTGTTTATCTAGCCAATCACAAGAAACCTGAATAAAGCAATGAACCAATCAGAACTGGAAGTAAAAGTATGCAACGGGAGCAAAGCGCGGGAAAACGAGCAAGCGATTCCCCAGTGCGAGAAAACGAGTAAGAGATGCCAAACGTGGAAAAACGACTTAACAGTGCCAACTCAGCGAACGTAATACCAAAACGCATGCTGGCTAGCATAACGTCTTTTTTTCCTTGCTGGGGGAGGTGTTTGGCCTGCTGACAATTTGTGTTGCATTCCATGTCGCGTTGAATCCCCTCAAGATGTGCACCACTGAAGGAAAGAATTTTAGGTTTTAACTACGCCCACCATGCTTTCCCAAATAAGTAAATTTGGGTTTTAGGTTGCTAGAGTGAATTTCGTAATTCTGACCAATTTGCTCCTTGGGTTCCTCTGAAATGCAAGATATTAACCAAGAGCAGGTCATCGCAGCTTTAGAGCGTTTTCATCAGTGAAATCTTGCCTGAATACTGCTGTATTAGACAGCACAAAGATAGCTTTAAAGGAACAACCCGAAAGCCTTCTTTACGTGACAATAAAATTCTTTATTAACAAAAATAGCTTTAAAGGAACAACCCAAAAACCCTTTTCTACGTGAGAATGAAATTCTCTATTAACGTTTGTCATTGTTCTCCAAACAATTCTCATCTCATATCTACAGTACATTCGAAAACTACAGTAATAAACTTTCGATACAATTCAGTTTTTTTAAAAATGCCCACGAGACAGGCATTAATAGAAAAATGTAACAATACGCGATGTCCAAAAAAGCATCACTCAACCAAACCACGTGCGTATTCATGAATTGTCTCCGTCTCATGAATTACATAATTCTTCATCTTACAAAAAAACAGGCAATTTCAAAAGCCTTAAAAGAGATAATTCTCCACAGCCGTTTAATTTACTTCTATCTCCAGAAAACGTTGTTTGAACGAAAGGCTGACAGCGGGGAAAGGTGCAATTTGAGCACAGGTACCCCAATATGAGGGGAATTAGGTGTCCTGTGTTTAGGCCTAAAATCTACAGAGCTCTGAGGCTCCCAGCTCAAGACGATAAAAATGCGGGACTCCAGAGAGCCATCATATTGCCAGGGGTCCAAGGGACCAAGACTAAAATGTTTGCCTGTGATCCAAGGAGAGAAAACTTAACCCTTCAAGCCCCAATATCCACATGAATATTCTCCTTACTGTTCTATCTATATTTCTTATGTTAGTAGTTGGGAGAATTTGATTAAACATCAAGACATTTCATGTCTGGTGATCATTTCGTTTATTCTCATGACCTGTATATTTGATCAACTAGTGATATTGTAAGGAGAAATTAGATGCTTGTCACTCTTGGGGCTTAAAGGGTTTTAAAGGTTGTCGCTACGTGAGCGACGCCGTTAATTTACTAAGAATACTCTTTTAAAACGTGACTCTCATCCAGCCGCACCACGCTGAACGAAAGTGCTAAGCATTCTGCTTGCAGTTATGCTTTGGGCTACGTCTGTAATAAGACTTCTCCAAGGGAATTTCGATAAATTTATTGCCTTTACTCTTGCAGATACTCCACACTATCGAGCGAGATACAAAAACCACGCGCGTGTGGGGGGGAAATTCCCTCTTACCCTCGAGTTCCCACGCGCGCGGCTCTTTTCATTTCCTGGAGATCCTTGAGTTAAAGGAGGGATTGCTAGCAGGCCAAGCATAGATAAGTTTTCAATCGAGTATCGTAAGCCAAAACCAAAGTAATTACTCTGGCCAATGACAACAGACGCAAGAAAACCTAATAAAGCAAACAAAACTCGAAGCAAGTACATGCAAACGTGTGAAGGTATGCGCGAACAAGTCATAATTGGTTTGTTTACCTACAATTTTTTTAAGAAAAAGGCGCGAGTTATTTCAACCAATTACATAAAGAAGGAGAGAGAGTGAAGAAACACCAAAGGAAAACAAAGTAGTTTTGGACACTTGATTGAAAACTGGTCTACAGTGGAAACTCGATTTAACAAAGTGCCAAGGGACTGGGGAAATTGGTTCGTTATATCGAGGGTTCGTTATATCAAGGTTCTTTTCCATACATAACACTATTACTGGGCTTAAAAATATCGTTTGTTATACCGAGGACTTCGCTATATAGAGGTTCGTTAAATCAAGGTTCCACTGTATTCCACCAGGACCACCTAGTGTATTACAATTTTTAAACGTTTACAAAAGCGTCCATTCAAGCTATAATAAGGTTGGACATATCCAAGTCTTTTGGTCGATATTTACTGAATATCATTTGGACGTAGCACTGAACGCTACGCGGCTCGGGTTTTTTGAGTCGAACCATATCCTCCACGTCAAGGAGAGCGGGTATTCCAACCGACCTGAAAACATGGAAGACAAGAGTAAATGTCAGTTAATTAGGTAGCATGACCAGTTGATTAGCTTGGCCAATTCATTTCAACCAGAGTTCTTACTGTGTGGATAATCGTGAACACGTTAAATTCCAGGCAATTTGGGATCAAAATACCTTGAAATCTTGCAAATATCTCTCCTTCAAAACAGTGAAAGAGGACGATACTGTTACTGTATCGCGAAACCACTTGTTTTGTTATTGTTGTTGTTTTTTTGTCAAAAAAATTTGTCGTTTTTATTTCCTAAGTTTGTTGTCAATTTTAAAGCTGTCACGGTTTTTCTATTATTAGTCCCGCGCAGTAACAGTTCTTACAGTACCCTGTGAAGTTTTCAACAGATTGTATTCCCCTAAGATAGTAAGCGGACGCGAACATTTAACGCTAGCCTTAGCTGGCAGGATATATCGCGAAGTTTGAGCGGCGGAGCCTCGACGAGAGCGCCCACTTTCTCTCCAAATCCCCCCTCGTCTTATTTTTGCGTTTCCTTTCCAATTTCTCGTCTCCCTAGTATCTGAGAACCTGGATCAGGCTACCGATTTAAAACAGAGAGAACCGCTAATTCTTTAAGTACGAATAGGATGACTTCAGGCCCGAAATAACTGACCCGGACGATCACACCAGATAGGCGGCATAGACTATACGTGTAAACTATGTACTCTACTAATATCAGTAGTGAATACTTACGTTCCAGTTTCGAACGCCAGCTTAAAGTTGTATTCTCTATTTTCTGCGGAAAGCGAGTTGTAGTCAAACTTGTCGGGGTTAAATTTATGGATCAAAGCACAGAAAGCTAGGCCACTACTGAAACTGCCACTGAAATTTGTGATATTTACTCCCTGCAGAAAAAAAAACATCTATAAGTTAACACTATTTTAAATAAAATAGATAAATTTGAATTTGCAGAGTAGCTCTTTATCCACTGCTACTTGATCACAATGTAATTTTAAAATACTGATTTTTGTGGGGAGGAGAAATCTTGAGAACCCGAAAACCTCGAAACAAGGGACGAGAACCAATAATAGACTCAATTCACACGGGGAGTCAACTCCGAGCTTGAAACCCGAGCTACAACTATCCGCTTGGTTTAAATTACGGCTCAATTCATCCACGGTCCTGTTTTGTACAGAGGTTGAAAGTTGTAATCTGTTACATCTTTTCTCCTAGAATTGTGATCACCAAAATGGCAAACAGTGCATCTCCGGTTTTACGAAACTACTGTACTAGTATTACCACCCTCTCCCCATATGGGAAACTACTTACGAACCGCCGGCACCCATGTATACAATCACGTCAGTAGTAGAGCGAGAGACAACGTGAATCAAGGTTTCTTTTCTAAAGGAACCACCCTAAAGCCGAGAAAACACCCGTGTCACACCATGGACCAGTTTTTTCCTTAACTGTGAATCAGACCTCTTAAGAGGAAATACTCACTGGTTTATACCAGAGACAGTTAGCAACCTAGCCGTACCTCGTATTCTTGTGTGACATCTTTACACCACGTAAGGATCAGCGAAGATACAGACATCTGTCTCTTTAACTGGGGTTTCTTTTTCAGATCCCTTGGGCTGTGAATAAAGCAATGTGAGTCAAGTGGGGACAGATCTGCTAGAATGCATAACATTTTCGATAAAGCAATGGCATATCGTTTGTTGGAAAGCTTACTCATGCAAAGTAAAATTTTTCGGTCATGCAGACAAGGTGATGGTCTGAACCGTCGTCTTTGCATTAGGGAGCTTAAGCAACGACGACGGCGACGGCAACGGGTACGTCAAAAAAGAAATAGGTTTAATGAGCAAAACAACTACTCTGCACGTGCATTACGTTTTTTGGTACATTTCTTTGCCGTCAATTCACGACTACGACGTGAAATTCTCTAATGCAAGGTTTTGTGGAGGACGTAAATACATGACGACGAATTATTCCTTCTCTCTCTGAACTTGGATGTTGTCCCTAAGAATTCAGCTCCAGGAAAATTCGCCTCGGTAAATTTGACAAATTGAGCGAGTTGGAATAATCGCGATTAAGTTTAAAAAAATGCTAATAGGCTTAATAAGTGACGTTCCCGTTCCTGTAGCCGTCGTCGTTGGTGAGGCTTCCTACTTACCCCCCGTGACCCCCACGGGACTCTAATCCCCCCATGGGCTCTAATTTCCCGGCCGTGGACTCTAAGCTCCAGTGGGCTCTAACCCCCCGTGGGCTCTAATCCCTGTGGGTTCTAATTCCCCCGTGGGCTCTAAGCCTCTAAGGCCTCTAATCCTCCGTGGTCATCATCGTCATCAAGGCGTCAAGGTATTTAGCACGAACTTGCTAACTGGGGACGCCGTGAATAGAAGTAAATAACATTATTATCTCAACTGGTGGGAGGCTGACCAGCGAGGCCTGGGACTGATTTGAACATGGCGCTACTGTGTTGCAAATCCATCTGGTAGTCAGAGAGGAGGACTTGAACCTGGGACCTCCAACGTCCAGCGCCCTGTCTGCATTAGAGGCCACCTAACAAACACCGGTAGACCATACCTCAGACTGCAAAGGTGTAAAAGAAGGAGAAACTAAATTCCAACTTACGTCTTGTTTGGATCTGGTGCTTTCTTGAGCGATACTTTCTCTGTAGGACTTGTTGGACTTGTAGGATTCGTTGGGTTTGTCACACCAGTTGGACCTGTATTACTAGTTGGCCTATTCGCGTTAAACCTGTTTGCAGGAGTAGGTGCACTCGGCGTTCTTTGGACGTACTGTTTCTCCTTCGCTTTTTGCTCTTCCTCTGCAGCCTTTTTGAAGAAAGCCATCCGGTCTTTCACTGAACCCATGCCTCCGTTGCCTTGACCAAACTTAGGGGCCTGGAAGAAACAGTTAACAGTGAACGATCGGGAAAATATTGTGTTCAAGATCAGTGCAATTACCGTACGTTTTTGTGCAAGTCAACGTTCAGACATTGTCTTGATCTCTATCACTGTCTTTAAGTTGACTGAACCTGCAACGTTTGCTTGCTTGAGAGCTTTTAGCAAATTTCAGTATCGCGCAATCAGCCCAGATCGGGCGCTGGCAGCCGCTACTATAAAAATGGTCTTCCAGTCCGCGGAGAGCTGTACATTACGTCAGCACTTCAGTATGAAAATAACTGAAATGCTTAAGCCACACTCGTTTTCAAGAAAAACACTTTCAGTTTACAACGACTAGACTTTAGCCCATACCATGATTATGATGTTATCTTGAAGTATAAAAAGAAAATTTGCACTGAAAAGCAATGCTGTGAAAAGCTAATCCGGTAATGATCTTTCCTGCAGAGAATTTGGCTGAACTAAGAGGCGAATACAGGGGCTTTGAAAGCAGAGAAATAGCAATACAACTTACTTCATTTTTAGGAGGTAAGAATGAATTAGGTCTTGGTCTCTGAGGGCCTGGATCAGACCACTGCCTCCCGGCTGGGCCAGGCTTGGGAGCTTCCGTCCTCGGCGGTGGCTGCCATATTCTGGTTTTGGGAGGTTGGTCTCTCTTGGGAGGTGCCTCAAACCTCCGTTGAGGTCCATCGTTGTTGTTAACAGATCCAAAACTTCGTGGAGCTGTCGGCGATCGCGGGCTCTCCTGAATCGCCGTGAGCTCAGCTTCGTTGCGGTTGGAAATAGTGTTGCCTTCAATCTTTAGCTTCTCGTGGCTTTCTTTCCGTGAGGTGCGGCGTATCTTTCGCTGCTCTTTAACCTGCTCGTCCCCTTCCGATGTGTTAACCAGCTTTACTGTGTCTCCGCTCTTCACGTACATAAGGCCTTCCAGCTCTTCCTTCCTCTCAATCTCACGCACAGATCGTCTTCTGCATCGTAACCTACCGAGATTCTGCAGCAGGTCCTGTTTGGTCTTCATATCTTGATGTGTCTCCATAGGTGTCCGATGTTGAATAATCGGTGCGGCGGTTACTGATACCTCTGGTGTCGGGGCAGAAGCTGGTCGTTCCTGCTCTTTACTCTTCTGCTGGTCAATCTTGAACAGTTCGGCCAAAGACGACCTTCGTGACATTCGCTTCGGCGCTTCGCCTTCCTTCTCTTTGTCAGCATAGTTGTTGTTCACATCATGATTCATTCTTGGTTTTTTCTCCTCAATATTAGATTTAACATGGTTAGTCTGACGTCGCCAAGAGCTGCTCTCTGTCGAGCGGCTTTCACGCGGATTTTCCTCTGTTTTTGCCATCTTGAAGCTAAACGTACTTCGCGTGTTTCTGGTTTGTTGAGGAGCAACGTTCTCTTTTCTGGCGGGACTTTCTTCTCTGTTTATACGGTTTGCTCGTTCTTGGTATCTCTCTTTCTCTGAACTACCAACATTCATTGTAAACTTGGACGCCATCGCGGGCGCTTTAGTCTCGTTGCCATTCTCGTCGGTTAGTTTTTCTTTCTTCTCCTTCAGTTCTCGCAGTTCTGCCCGGAGTTTTCGTCGTTCAGCGATACTTTTTGTGCCCTCCAACTGCAAAGTTGATTAAAAAGCATTAGTTACTTCCATCGCTAAATCCTTTCATTGTTACATAGTAAAAGGACTGGTTTTGTTTTCATTTGGTCATTAACTTTGCAAAAATTATCTCCGTCCATGCGAGCGTTTTCCCATTGTTTCACTGGTCCACAATGTGTGGTCTACACCAATACCATAAAACACTGAAAACACAAACATTTTGATGAACATTAAAAATATGCAAATGACGTAAGCGTTTTCAAAAGTCTCCATCTTCACCTATCTGAACAAGAAGTACATACAGTAACATGAGCTTCTCGTCCACAGTTAACGATGGGTATTCAGAAAGTCTCCACTCCTGAAAAAGTTTTCGAAATTTTCTGTTTCATCAGTGTCTTCGATCGCTTTAGTGTGCACGACAGGCAGTGAAAACCGCATTTCATTTTAACAAAAATACATACGTTTGGGTGAGGCCTTTATCTCTAAATTCCTGCCAAAGATAAGGCACGGAAGAAGTAATCACCCCTTGGCCAATCACAACAAAGACAAAACTTGCAACCGGTGCTAAACACGAGAAAACGTGCGAGTCCATGTCACGATCGGTATGTGTTCTAACCTGATTGGTTAAAAAATGTACGCAAAAGCACAAACTTTTTTAACCAATGGTTTTATTGTTTAGCACATGCAAACTAGAAAAGCAAACTGAGCGAACGCATCATAAAGTTAACTGTGAAGTCGATCAAAAACTGTTCAGAAATTGAAAACTTGAACTTCAATAATCTTGGAAAACAGAGAGTGGAAGAGAGATATGAAAGGGTTAAACTTTAGGCGTCTGCTGTTATTCAAGGCTGTGCATCCGCAACGCGGTTCTAGAATGAAGGCGAAGATAAATTACTCAAAGGTACGAGTACTAGCAAACACTGATCTAGCTTAAATAAGAAATATCATTCATGACTACTAGAAAACTCTAACTTTAGCTAGACAAAGATGACCACATTAGAACGGACAAAATATCAGTTACGATTTAATTAGTAAAAGGAAAAAGCCACCACAGCCGGGCTCCATAGGTAAACATGACTTCCCCAGTATAATTTTCCCTCAGCAATATAGCTGGGGTTTTAACTTAACATGGTTATTAAGGTCACACGTACCCAGGGAGATCAAAGGAAAAAATATTCGTAGAAGGAGCGATGCATGAATATTTAGATGGACTAACATTAGTTCAATTTTGATGCAAATATCTTCGGTTGTTTTATTCCTACCTTGTGGCCGCCGTGGAAACCCTCTAAAAAGGTTGAGATGAAATATAAAATATAATAACCACCTTGTTGTTGTTGTTTTTTTAATCGAAAGAAAACAATATTTATGTTGAAGGAGAAGCTGGGACTTATCTTCGTAATTCAATTAACCTGACATAAAAGAAATTTTAAAATCTGAACTGCTGACCCTATAAAACATTTTTTTTTTTACATTCTACAGCTAAATATATTATTATCTTGATGCTGCAGGTTAATCTCGTTCTGACATTGGAGATAACTCCCATGCCCAAATGTTTTATTTAAATATATACAAATTTAACAGTACTATTTTCGCTGGTAAACACCCAAACACGATTTGTCCGAAGTTTTATGGGCGTAGGCTTTTAAATCAATCCAGTCACACAAACTTTCAAAGAAACAACCAAACAAGAAAATAAAAGGCTATTCCTCGTTTGAAGTATTTTTAACTAGAGGTGCGGAAAAATCTTCGGAAACACTTGCTACACAGGCTAGAAACTAGAAATTCGCTCCTAAACAAAACGCCAAAAAATATGAAGCATACCACAGAGTTTTAGCCGTTAAAATCTACAACAAAATAAAGAAACAAGAAAAGATGTTTTTGCTCCTAAACAAAACGCCGAAAATATAAACAACTTGGTTTGACGGCGACCAACAATTTTCACTGGTTTGGCGCAATATTTATGTCACAAGCTCCCGAAAGTAATCGAGTGCTTCGGTGACTGAATTACTTATAAATTGCTCTTTGATCCAAATATTGCTCTAATCAGCATACCAGTTTTAAATCTAGTTCTACCTTATGTTAACGTTTCCGGTATCACATAAATAGACACAAACAAACCCAGTAGTCAGGAGAGGGGTGTATTTTTGGATGAGGGCAATGACTGCTGAAAAGAATAAATAATAAGCAGAAATGGAAGAGTTCCCTAGGATGAATATGAACATGATGTTAGTGATATGTTTAGCAAGAAATTAGGATGTAAAGCAGGACACGTCTTAGCGTGGATCAATAGAAAATGCCTGAAAGCAAACGAAAACTGACTACAACCCATCGACTGACTACAACTTCATCGAGCCAGTGCACCTAGCGGCTTTAGTTTTATGAGAATCGATGAGAGTATAAGTCTTATTTGACTCGTCTGCCCCACTATCTGCCCCTGAGTCTCCGAGGATGTCTACTCTCTTACCATTTCACACAAGCTGACGGAGGTTAAATCTTTTCGAATTTAAATAGAAATCGACCAGAAATTAAACTTTCCTTTCAGCGTTCATATTGGAGGCAACCGACCTCAGTGATTTCATCTCGCCGTTTGTCTGCCAGCTCCGATGCCTTTTTGCAGATTCTCGTAAGCTTTCCAGTTTGAATCTGCTCAGATTTTTACGAAAATAAATACGAGTTCAATCATTTTGCTTATATCTGACCACCCACCCTCCTGGGATCCCTTGAGCTCTTGTTGAGAAATGATGTCCCATAAGCTTTCTTTATTTCAACACTACTTAACACATTTTTAACGAAGGCATCTCAAGGTTTCAATGTGAACGGTGATGAAAGGAGCGCTAGCTCGAAGTCGTAGGTTTAAAATTTGTGTCAGTGAAGTTGTGAAAATTCAAGGAGTGGCCTTTGCATTCTTGGTGACGAAAGACGAACGCAACTGCTCTCGCAAGGAACGAGCAACTCTCGTAAAAAATGTAAGTTCAACCTACAGTTGTGTGTAGTGTTGACATTAAAACCTTTGTCAATATGCTCAACGTTTACAATATGAAGTTTCTACTGATTGGAGACGACTCGACCCTACAAGTTGGTACGATTGGGGAACTGTATCAACACAAGGTGAACAACAAAAAAAGAAATTTGCGCATATAAATTCGACAAATTTTCGTAAAAATGTTTTGTGGAAAAGAAAGAACAACATCATTGGAAAATACTCCTCAAAAGCTTTCATTTGAATGGTCACACTTAAGGATTTCATCCACAGACTGAAAAGTTAGAACCACCTCGTACAGCATAATAAACAGCACCACAGGAAAGTACTGCTCAGTAGCTTTCATTTGAATGGTCACACTTAAGGATTTCATCCACAGAATCAAAAGTTAGAACCACCTTGTACAGGGTAATAAACAGCATCACGGGACGTCACAGTACTGCTCAGTAGTACTTGAAGTGTCTCAATCTAGAATTCCGTCCGCAGTCTTAAAAGGTAAAGCCACACCATTTTACATAAGGTTTGCGAAAAAGACATACTGCCTTTAAAAATATTGCCTGTTGTTCATCTGCTTTGTGGCAAGAGATAATCTCTTGTTTATCATCACTCGGTTTTATTTGTCTTACGTTTTATTTTGTTGGTCTTTAGTGTTGCAAAGTTGTTTTAGAAATGGATACAAATATTTTTGCTGGTACTAAAGGGTCACAAAGGTGGGAATTGATGTCACTGGTATTCTCAGGCAGTTCTAGACCAAATTCATCTCTTCGTATCGCTATACAGCAGTTTCCTTAAGAATTTCAACCACGAGCCTGTTTGCAACAAATTAACGATTCAAGCGGTGCCAACATAACGAGCACTCCTGGAATTACATTGATTCGCATAATGGGATTTTAATTTTTGCGGAGCCTGTTGATGAAATCCTTAACTAAGTACGACCAATTGAGAGCTATTGAGCAGTGCTGTCCTGTTGTGTCGCTTATTATGCTGCACAAGGTGGTTCAAGCTTTTGAGTCTGTGGATGAAATACTGAAGTGTTACCATTCAAATAAAAGCTACTGAGCAGTACTTTCCTGTTGTGTTTCTTGTTATGCTGCACAAGGTGGTTTTGGCTTTTGAGTTTGCGGATGAATCATTAATTGTGGCCATTCAAATGAAAGCTACTGAATACATGTAGTACTTGTAGTGATGTTTAGTACACTGCTCAAAGTGATATCCTAACGGGTGACCATTCAAATGAAACCTCTTTGGCACCTTGCCCTTGCAATGTTCGGCGCAATAGGTGATTTTTCTCTTAATCTTTTAGCTTCAATAACCCGTCCCAGAAGTGACCCATTGTCATGTTAAGCTCAGTTGGACAATCAAAGTGAACGCAATTGATTGCGCCTGCTTTGGCTATTAACTTGACAAACAATCGCCATCAATTTCGATTTGCCGTCTAACAAATAACAGCTCGAGTACTATGTTTTGGACATGTTTCGTCTTTCTTTACTCCCTTTTAAAATATTTTTTAGCAAAACAACTGCAATTTGCACATCTTAGTTAATATTGTTTCACTCCATCTCAATTAAGAACAATCAGCCTGCCGAAACAAAGCGCTGTCTATTGTAAGTGCTTTATGAAGTTGAGAAAGAAAGGAATACTGAAAAAACGATAATATGAAACATTATAATTCATACAAATTCTATACTTTATACAATGTACTTGTAAAATAATATAATTTTAATGATATCTTATTATTTAATATACATTTCTAATTACGAAACTTACAAAGAATTGGCTAAAATTTAGAGAAAAGAAAAATTATTAGCAGAAAGGAGCTATCGTGGTCAGAAACAGCCGCTGAGTGCGTTAGCGAACCCGACCAGGCGTGTTGTATAAACCTTTTTCATCATTCATCTAATAGGTGGTAAACAGGGCACAAAGAATAAGCGAGAAGGCAGCTATTAAGCTTATAGCAGCGGGGTTCTTGAGGGCGCTTTATACAAACTCAGCGGTGAATCGTGAAAAGAACAGCTCTAAATTTACCAAGGTTCTTGTTAACTCTTACAATGCACAGCATTCGTATTTACAAGACAGGTTTTAGCAAGCAGGGTCAGTGGGTCATGCTGGGAGAAAAAAGTATTCGTTGCGAATACTTCAACAGCTTTCCCCACACTTGCACGCGAAGGTAAACATGTTTTACCGAACAATAAACAGATCGAGAAAATAAAGATCAATCATCTATTTCCTTATTGCCCGATGCTAATAAATAAAGATATAATCCACGATTCGGTGCACGCCAAGGGCAATTAAGGCAACCCGGCTGATGAACTTGTACCTCATAAACCTGAAATATTCTGTGATAAAACCTGTTTTTGAAAACTGACAAGAATTTCAAGCATCGCTATTTACTAAAAGTCCGCCCTCAATAGCACACGCTTTAAGGAACATTCTATTGTTTCTTTTATAATGCACACAATAGAAAATGTAATTGAACGGAGGCCTTTGTAAGATTGACAATTTGTCCACAAATTCATATAATATGGAAAACTTCCAAATGGCATATCTAGGATTTCATAGCAGCAGTGCTCCGACCGCAAATTATCAAACTCCGCGGTTAAAGCCCACCAGATAATAAAACCGGCAAGTCAATAAACCCCAAAACACTAAGTATTTAGGTTGTTGGGTTATTCACAATACAAAAGAATACACAATGCGCTTGGTAATTTCTCTTGCAAATGAGCGATGTCCTTATGCTGTACTCCGTAAGTGACATTTCACTACGAATCGTGTTCAAGTCTCTTGTAATCGCCAGGTTTTCGATAACCGAAGACAAATAGCGTTGGGCGCTTGTCGTTTTTAACAATCACCCCCCGTCATAGGCGTCGACTTTAAATCGGATTTCACTAACAAACAAAACACATGTCTTAGGGCGAAAAAAAATCTAAAATGATCAACCAACATTTGCTCAATTACACTGACATGGGACTAATTAAGTAGTAAATCTTGATGTGTATACATGAAGAAGCACTACAATATATGACCATAAATCACTGCACTGTTATTAACCGATATTAACTCGCAACCTGGTTATTTTTATCGTACATACTAGTCACTTGATGCCTCCATGACTCGCAAAGTTTACCTTGTATATGTAACGCAGTGATTTTGTCGGCACGATATTCTAAACTGCAGTTTTCGCATTGTGAAATTTTCGCAGATTTGGTTAGGGACCATGCACTTGTGTAGAAGCGTCTGTTGAATTCCACTGGACACAACACACACAGTAGAAAGATAAAACTCGATTGGAATCCAGGCGAAACGCGCACATAAATATTCTCAAATAAACCGGGTTAAGTATGTTTCGTGCCTCTCTTGTCCAGATACACCGTTATTAATCCTACTTAGAGACAATCCGCGAATCCAAGCCATACCGCGCGCATTATAAAAGGCGAAACACAGTCAAACAACATTGCGGGCACGCAGGATTAATTCGCTACCAAGTACGGTATGGGTATTCACTTAAAATATTTTGATATGGAGGTATGCTTTACTCGACCACTCACTACTAGGGTCCTCAAAATTGCTATGTGTAGTCAAGTATAAACCTGTTCAAGACATAACTTCGCGGTAAAATTTTGTACAATATCGCTTCATTTTTCTGAATTCTCGATTATTCCGAAAATGTTGTTCGTGATTCTAGCTACATTAGGACGGTCTAGCGAAAGAATTTCAGCTTTGCAGCCTCCGATCTCGTTAAATGTCAGCTCCTATCGACGGTAATAAAAATGTGGAGACCACACGAAGGAACGATTAATGGTAATACTAAAGAATTCCACTTACCTTTTGCTTTAGCATTGATTCCTGGCGATGAATCTCCTCGAGTGTGGCCATTTCGGCGTTTCAAGCCTTGACCCCTACGCAAGAGAAAAGAGAATTTGAAACAGCTGTTCTTAACGCCGACTAACCTCTCTTCCTTCACACACACTTGCACTCACAAGTTATTGTCAGATGGAGAGACGGATTAAGCTATTGCCGGAATGCAAATCAAGAAGCTTGTTTGTTTTTTATGTCTCTTTTGATTGAGCGGACAAAAGAATACAACGCTGGGACACAAAGTCAAAGAGAGTGACGTCGAGTGACGTCAAAAATTAAATTTAATCTTTCACCGTACGTCGTGACGCAAAGTTGCTTACCAAACTGATTAGAGAGGTCTTGTGACGGCTGTTATGCACAAAGCGCCTGTTTTGTGTATATCCTTTTGTGTGCGTCTTAATCACGACTTAAGTTCATTCTACTCAGTTGCCTGCTCATTCGTGATAGCACGAAAGATGGCTATTTGCGGCTGGGAAACTAACATTATTATTTCAGGACTCTTCCACTCGAGTTTGGACACATGTCAGATCTGATCGTATGAAATCAAGACAGCTGATTGCGACCTTTGCGACCTGATTGCTTTGACCTTCAAAGTAGGGACAGCTGAAAATCTTTATAGATCCACTGAAAATCTTTATAGATCCACTTCTAATTCGCCCCTAGATGGGCGAATTCGCTTTTGTGCACACCCTCATCAACGCGGCTGTAAAAAAACAAGCACGCACACGCTTTGTCAGTCTATCTGTGAATGTAACGAACTCTTAAAACATGGGTAAGGCAATTGAAAATTCTTCACGCATCAATACTAGAACCAAGGTCAATGCCAGCCAAAACTGTGCGCACCGATTGCACTTCCCACACACAAGCTATTTTGACTACAAAGACAAATTTTATAAGCCACTTAAAAAGTGAATGTTATTATGAACTCGCTTCCGTCGCCTTGAGACTAGAACACCTACGCTTCATACTTACAACAGCAAACTGTGCCACAATGACCCCCACAATTGATATTGAATAATTTCACGCATTGACGAGAAGAACCTTCTTAAAGATTGCTTACCTTTTTTCGACGATCTATTGAAAGGTACATAAAACTAATTACCCTTTTTTTAGCGCGTTATTTCGCTTGCTGGCCGCGCGAAAGTTCAAGCGTTCTTCGCTTGTTGGCTCGATGTTGGCCGCGCGAGAGTTAAGAGTGGAAAGTTGAAATTTTTTCTTCTTGTCCAAGCTTTCGTTCCACGAGGCAATTTTTCTTACAACTTCCAATGCAGCGCTGAGGAGAACAGTGCGCGAGAAGTTTCAGAATACATGGTGAAACCTAGGTCAAGTAATTCCGGTAACAGTTTTGAGCAACAATCGCGGGGCAACAATGTTGGGTTGCAAGTTGAGTCTACTTGGTCTTTATCTCGCAAGGTTGCGAAATATAGATCACCAATCTACTTTTCCCATTTTTCTTACATCTATCAGCAATATTTTATGTCGCAAGAAAAATTGCATTCCGAGCTGCTGAAACTCACAACATCAGTGCGAGATCTGATAAGTTGCTCCTGACTATGTACCGTGTAACGTTGTCTCGCAATTCTCAAGTCGACGTTACGCCTGTTGCCGTCAATTGCAAAAAAAAAGTGTCCAGTTAAACAGCAGCTCTAGTAGAAATGTTCTCTCACGGAAGGTGTGCATTAGCGGACGGTTTGAATAAACATGAAATAACTAATTGGACATGATCGTCCCAAACTCATTTGCACGTCGCATGCGACATAGTTGTATGGTATACATCGGCTCCGCTTCCGTAATATTTCTGCTCCAATTTTAATTATTTCCAATTCCATTTCCAAATTCAAATTGTTTTATTTGATCAGTGGAATGACTGTACTACTCTGCCAAGACCTCGGGAGTGTCACGTCAGTTGGAACTCTTCCCTCGATACGGCGGGAAAATGTGAAACGCCGCGAAACCTACTGATAGTGTGCTTCCAGCGGCATGGTTTTTAAGTCAAAACATTCGTGTTTATCGTCATTTTGGTAAAATCTACTTTGAATGACATAGTTATAAGACTGCTTCGTTAAAAAAGCCTGAAAAATAAGCTCTTTTATAAGCCGTGCGGCATCAAGCCGCGGGCCTGGCGGGGCACACAATCGATTGGGAGGCCTGTAATTATATGATAAAAGAGATATAAAAAGATAATGGACGATAAAATAGCGATATGGGTTGCTGTAAAAATATTTCAAGACTGAAAGAATCCTTTGACTCGGTTGCTGCGCTGGGTATGGCGTTGAAAGATAACTTTCTCCAGAATCTCGGTATTTTGAAATTTTACTTCAAATATTTGTGGCATTTAAAGGTCATTTGCTATCCGGCCTGAAGGACTTTACTACTTGAAACTTGTGTTAGATCTTAAGGCGAGACAGCGACGGTTGTAAGAAATCTTTCCTTTAATACAAGTAGAAAGATTAGCTCAGATTAACACTCTTAATCTTCCCGAAACGTACAGGCATCCAGGGTTGGACGTGAGCTGTTATTTTCAGCGCTGTTCGGCTCTCCTTTAATTTGAAGAGGATTTAACCGGATACTGAATGAACATCTAAAAAAAAAACTAAGAGAAATAGCGAAAGTGCGCGCCATTTATGAATATGAAACTCTGCGAGTTTCATCTAAATTGTCAAAATGTGGACCCTTTTTAGAGGCATCACGCCACTGTGACGTTAAAGGGGGTACTGTGGCAAAAGGGAGCAATCGTTGGAAGCGATTGTTATTAAATATGATGATTATTTGACACCCGGCAGGGAGAGTTTTGGGGGCAATTATTTTGAAAGGTTTGGAAATAGGTATTCGAGTAGAAGATTTTCTTATAAAAATAACGCTTTCAAAGCTACAAGGGAAAATTTATTTACCTTTTAAGCCGTGCCAGAGTTGAAATGTTTAAAATTTTGTGAAATATCTGCACTGTTAAAAAATTTCAGTGAGGGCAAGTACTGTTCAATAGCTTTCAATGAAAGATATCCCTGACGCACTTACAACTTTAAAAACACCAGCCCCGATCAAGAACTTCGGCATAATCTTTGGCATAATCTCTTGCCATCATAATATACAGCACTACAGAAAAGTACTGCTCAGTAGCTTTCATTTGAATGGTCCATCCACAGTCTCAAAACCTAGAATGCATTTCCCATTACACTTCCCTTCAACAAACTGATGACAAATGAAAAGGAAATCTCTCAACAGCACTTATCAAATGCTAGCAGACGACAAACCCACTTAATTAGCACTTACTTGCAGACTGAGTGTAGGCAACTTTTCTTTTCGATCAGAAGCTAGAAGATGATTTATAATTAATTTCTCTGGTAATACAAAAACAGTATGGCTTCGAGGGTCAATCAGCCATTTCCACATATATAAAAAGGCGTGTTCAGAACTATTTTCCGCACTTATCGCAAATGGAAGTCTTAGAACTAACCTAAGTTAGGTTATTATTGTTCCCTGAGAATGATTTGTCTAAAAACAACTTACACATTTACTGAAAGAATTAAGTAACCTTAGTGTCTTTAAGTTCTAAGTGTTGTCAAACTGTTATTATTTTGCCGGAATTAGCTCAATTGTATTTTTACAACCAAGAATGTTTGAATGTGTGCCGGGCACAAAGCAGCTTTATGGCTTAGTAAAAAAAAAGTTTCCAAAACAAGATTTTGTTAAATTTTTTGGTTTTGTCAGATCAGCAGGAAAGAGTGTTGATCCCCATTCATGAAAATTGAAACCGAAATAACAAGTAACTTGGATTATAAGTGGGTTGAAGTTGCGCCGGGTTAGTTTAGATTTGTCACCTGGAATTTATTGGTTTAATGACCGCAAATTTATGATAAAGATGTACTTGCCCACAACGTCTGCTTTATTTCCGGCCAGCCGGCCAGTTGCGTGTACTGACTTGCTGTATTTTCCAGTAGCTACCTGATTTATTGCATGTCGCACTACGTAATTCAGGGAGACACAAGAGCCATGTACACTCGGTCACAGAAGGGACGTGGAAAAATGTCGGGGACAGATGTGCGGAGTTGTTTGTTTTGGTCCTCAAAATCCGGTAGCAACACGAGTTTTTGTTTTGATGTTTTCACCGCACGCAACTTTTGTCTTTTCTCCGTCAATTAGATCCTGTTTGTTCTCCCAATTAATATTTAATACGAAAGATTCACAAATGTCTTCGCATCACAAACCCGAATTTTGTGGCCGGGCGCCATCTGGGCATTTCTAGTTAAGCTCAACGACTTGTAGCACCCAAGTTGGAATTAAAAATTCAAATGAAAGGTTACAAAACTGACCTTTTCAAGCTCAGTAAACTTCCTTGACAGAAGTCTTCGTATTTGTACAACCAAATATTGCTCGAAAAAGCTCACTGATATATTGATGAGTAACACAAGTAGCTTGTCTGACTAAAGGCCATTGATTTCTGTGGACAAGAAATTTCAACTACTTCACATTTAGTTTTTAAAGTTGCACTTCCAGCCAACACACTCACCTTAATTTCCTCACGATCGTTTTAAATTTTTTCGGATTGATAAATTACTTCTGTACATAGACGAAATAGGTTTTCCACACGGATTACTCTAAACTGCTAAAAGCACTGTATTGGCGACATATTCACATAACAATGGCAAACCTGAACCGTGTATTCACGTATAAAACCGAAGAAAGTGGGCGGCGACTATTTCCTGCCGGACAGATTGCTACCGGGTCAATAAACTTGGCTTCAAAACCGGAACGTCACGTACAAGATATAAAAGTGTTTAAAAGCACCACAATGGAGCAGATAACGCACATTGAATAAGAATAAAACTTTTAAGATTGACCGCGTAAACGTTTGCCTCTTGTAGATAAAGTGATTCAATTTTTTAAAGTAAACAAAGGTTATAAAGGCGCCCTGATATCGGACCCAACAGTGCCTACAAGTTGAAGTGTTCTGGACACGATAGCAGAGCACATTTCATCTGTTTTGAAACCGAGACCTTTGCAGTCCACCAACATATTATTAAAAGGTGTTAATAGAATAAGGAGGCTCGAATCTCCTAACTACGTGCAAAAATGTAAAGTAAACAATCCATGAAGTGACAAAATTTATTTGCATGTGTGCTTAGAGAGACTTGGGAATATACGTCTCAGCGTCAATGCGATGATACGGCCAGTTAACAACTGACAAGTCCGATAACAATCCTGGCCAAATCTCTGACGACGCTAATCCCGTTTTGATGTCGGCAAAAGGGAAACAAAAATAATTGATCTTGTATTTTTTAACATAATTAAAATTGACTATTTGACTTCAACAGCATTATTTCTTAATTAAAGCTGTTTTAATACAGTTTCACGACGCAAGTGCTCAATATCTTAAGACAGCCCAAGGCTATAAAATAAGAAATTAATTAGCCATCAAAGGCTAAACAGACAAGAACCCGCTCCCCATCTCAAAGTCAAACCCGTTTCCTGTAAATATCTATGATTGTACAGTTTTTTCAATCAATATTTATCTCGATCTTCCACTTTCTCCTACAATTTTTGTGTTTTCCTTGATTATTCGAGATAGCAAGAGATTTCAGTATCATTAGTAATTAAAATCAAATTGTATGATTGAGCTTTAGCGCGGCCGTTTTGATTGTAATTAGAATTGAAGTCGGACAACATAAACATTTCAGTTGTCAAAGTTTTGAAATCGCCGGCAAAATGGGCCGGTTGTTTTAATATGAATAAACATCAAAGTGCCTTCGTTTTCGTGTGTGAATTGCACAAGTCATGAGTCTTCCACGAATTGCATGTTTTCAAAGCGCGACAATGATAATGGCACATACGATAGAGTTATAAACTTTGGCTGCATTAAAGAAAATGACGGCATGAATCCTGTCCGGCCCTGTAATTCAAGAGTCGTGTGCATCAACATCTTCACCATGGAGCAGCAGTGGGTTTCACGCCGCTCTCAGTCCTAAGCAGCTATAAACCATTGATTGACCTATAAGGATTCATGCATTGTCTAACTTGGTCATACCTTGTAGACTTGGTTATTTCTCATACGTTGTTGACTTTGTCATTGCTCATAAATTGTCACACTTGGTCTTAAAGGAACTATGTCATGGTATTTTCATTCATTTTTCTGATCTGACAAAATTATATTCTCATTGAAGGAAACCTCAAAATAATAGTTTCCTGAGGTAGAAAAACTCTAAAGAATAAATAATAAACCAAAACTAAACAAGGATGGTTACGACTGAGCGAGATTAAGATGGATTACAAATGACAAACTTGAAAAAACTTGCCAGTTTTTTCAAGATGCGTTATCCGTGACATTATTTCTCATACGTTGTTGACTTCGTCATTGCTCATAAATTGTCACACTTGGTCTTAACCTGTAGACTTTGGACATATACCTTGTTGGCTACAGTTGTTCATCACGGCGTTTCGGATCCGAGGTTTCTCCGTCCTAAATGCTGCTGTATTAACGAAGTGAATGTCATGCCCTTTCTCAAGCCAAACCTCCCTAAGTGTTTAACACTACTGTACATTTTAACAGTTTTTTTGCGCCCGATATTTCTTAGGAAGGTTCGATAAGCGCACACCTGGTTCCTCTGTGACCAACGCTTTTAAGTAGCGTGCAATTAAATGCAAAAACAAAAAAGTGAAATAAGAAAGAGTGGGAAAGGGTTATGTTTACAGTGAATGGTAGCAATTCTAAGCTGTCTAATGAACATTTCAATTGAGCTCGCAGAGCTAAGCCTTGCATCTTACAAGGAGTTCTACGGTTTAGTTCACGAGATAAAATCGTGACTGAAACTCTTGCCTTCCAAATGAAGGCTTTTCTGCTGTACTTTTCCATCAAATTATGCAGATGATACATGTAGAAAGCAAGTCCTAGCTTTGGTACCGGGTCAGTCCTGGTTCAGTTAAGACCCTGGCCCGCATAGAAGAGCAGAGACCGTACTGTTAAATGTCCAGTTGTATGGTCGAATAAAAAGCAGCACGCAAGTCATGCCTACCAGAACTATAGTGAAAATAAATACAGCAACTTTATTCATGTATACACGGTTAATTTCTAAGCTAGAAGCTTGTGAGGCCGTGTAAAAAGGCAAATATTAATAAACATAACCGAGCTGGCTGGAGGCGGGCCAGTTGACTATTTACAAAGGGTGGACGAATTGAATTCGGGGCCGGCACTGAAAGCAAATCACCTTAGTCGCAGGGAGAAGGATTTGAACCCAGAACCTCCGAATTACAGTAGCAGGCCATGCTTTCCTCCACAAATATTCAACTTGGCCAGGATATGTCAAGCTTCCCAGACATCCACTCTCAGACGTCATCTCCAAAAGACCAACCCTTAGACGAAAACAGATACGGCGTCCTCCAGTTTATTCTCATTTGTTTTTTTTCCGAGTTACTGCACTTGGATTGAAACCACCGTACCTAAAAAAAGATGGTGCTTTCTCTTTGCACACCAGCCTTCACCTTAAAAGATGGTGTTTTAATTGGTTGTATAGTTATTAGCCTTGTGGTTATACTCCAACCCACCACAAAACAAGATGGGGCCTTCAGCTGGGGTACGCTTGCTATGACCACTTCTCCTATTAATTAAAGAACCGGAACATTCTGTACATGTGCACGTGCTGAATTCGTTTAATAAAGCCTTTGGGTTTTGTTTGAAAAGGGAGAATTGCAGCATTCTGTTAAGAAAGCTTTTAATTTACTCCGAACTGTGTTCTTTTTAAGAATCAAAATTACAGTGTTTTAGAAATGGACATAAACAAAAGAACCACAGTTTATTACTTACTATTACTTGTATTTTAATTTTTAAATTTCACATTCCTAAAAGTATTGTTTTAATCTTTGTAAGTTTTGTATTTCATGTTTTTTTTCCGTCATGCGTTTTATATTTGAGCCTCTGGCTCGGATATGCGGGGCAACCCCATCCCACGTATGACGTTAATAAATGAATTGTATTGTATTGTATTAACATGGACAGTTCACCTATAGCTATGGCTTGGGTGCACCCTGCAGGTTTGACAAACAAAGTTTGCGCCAGCTAGCTTAAACAAAAACAAATGTTAAGGGAAGTCACAAAACATCTGGCCGGTTTAGCCACGACCTCAAGCATGCGCAACGGATCATATCACTCCGGTGGGTACGCCACAAAATATAGGAAATAAGCAAAATAATTCTAGAAGTGTTTTGGTAAAATATACTTCTAGTAAACTACAATTAAACTGCGACTAAAATAAATGTGTGAATGAATGGTTTGCCGTGTAGCAGAGAAAATAAGAAACTATAAAATTAAGTTAGATGGCAGCTTATGTATGTGTTCTGAAGACTTGATAGTTGGCTGAAGATCTTGCAGAGTCAGGTACACCATTTCATAATTTCGGAGCAAGTGTTGCCATGACTTGAGGTAGTGCTAAATGGTGTGCACCTTCACTGTTCTGGTATTTCTAAAATTGGTTACGAATAGCCAAAATAGCAGTGACAGGAATGCCCCGGTCCCTAATTAAACAATAGAGTTATTACCGTATTTTCTCGATTAAACGCCGGGGGCGTTTATTTAAAACTCGCCTCGTAGACCCGGCGTTTATTCGAACCCGGCGTTTATTCGGGGCCCGGCCCAGCATTTATTTTATCAACCATTTTCATCATCAGTACTAGAGGTTTATTGAATTAAGAACCACATTTCAACAAAAACGTTAAAAACAATTTGAAAAAATGTCACCATCTTCGTCTTCAGTACCTCAGTGAATCTGGTTAGTTATTTAGGAAAAAACATCACAGACAGGAACATTTCTCTGTGAAACACGGAGGAAGTATGTCGGCAACTGCTCGACAGCAAACGTACTGTGCAAGTAATATAGAACAAGGTGGTGTCGAGATTCCTGCTCTATTAGTTCTGAGAAAGGCAAAATTATGAAACGATTCAAGGAACTGCAGGAGAAACGCTGGAGAAACCCTCAAGTTGATCCTTGCTTGATAGACAAGCCTGCAGAAAAGTTACCATTTTTTTAAAGAGATTGACACAATACCTGATGCGTCGGTTTTTTTTATGTTTTACTTAGAAGTGCAATTGTAAGTGGTAGTTTAAGTTTGATTCTCAGTGGATAAAATGGCACAAAGAGAACTAGTATACAGTGACGACATATTATCCTGATTTAACATTCCCATCTCGAAGAAACGCCGGGACTCCGAATAAACGCCGGAGGCGTTTATTTCAAACTCGGCCCTGAGTAGACCCGGCGTTTATTCGGGGTCCCGCGTTTAATCGAGAAAATACCGTATATCGAGGGCACCATCTTGTGATAGGTTGCTCGAGAAAATTTGATATTCACAACAAATATTACGTTCGAGGGCTCATATGAAGTTTGAACATCAAATGCTAATGCCAAATTTTGAGTGAAAATTGTCAAAAACGGGCACCCGACACCCGCTGAGGAGAGGCACTATCGCGTCACGTGATCGATTTCGACCAATGGGAGCACGCTAAAATATAGCGTTGTACTATAATGATTGATAGCTCTTATTTGCGAGTATGCTGGAGTATCACTTGAAACTGTTATCAGATCTCCGACCGGCGGCGAAAGCCGGCAAGAGGCAGGCGGACGGTCTATCTACAAAGCTTTACAAGCAAATACTGAAGGGAAGCTGTATTTTCTAGGAGTGCAAATAAAGTCGCATGAGATGAAAAGATATTTTGCTGATTATGACAGTTATGAGCACTGCTCACCAGCAGTGCTTTTATTTTCTCCGGAACTGGACAATTAAAATTCTTTCCAACCCAAATCTAAGGTAACTAAATGATCTTGTAGATCTTCTTAACTAAATGATAGCTTGTTGTTGTTGTTGAAATTTAAACGCTGTAAGAAAACTTATTTATACTACTGTTGATACCATAAGGCAGCAGTCAACTAGTCAGGACATATAACTGCCCGAGGGACGAACAACCAAAATTGCGCAGAATAGTTTATTTCGTCGCTGTGATGAAACGCTTTCTCTCTATCATTTTGCATCTTTACGTGGGTACGTTTATAGTTTTAGCATCAACAAGACAATTAAAATTTTTCTACTTCGTGTTTTACGTGCGTGATTACCAGCTTGAAAATGCTGAAACATAGTGCAGGTGATTGCAGTCATTGGCGAATATAGCCTTGGGGCTTAAAGTTTAAAAATACACCCAAACACGACATTTTTGGCCTTTTACTTGTTACTAGTGTGTATTTGCATATGAAGGGCACCGCTGTGCTTTTCAAAACACTCGCATAAACAACTGAACCAGCAGAGAAAAGACTTGCAAGTTTCTTATATGCTTCCAGTCGCCAATGCATACCTGGAGAAATTCAGTGTGCTTTACCGAAAAAATAAAAAAAGGCCAGAAAGCATAAAATCGCCGAAGGCCTTGTTCGCGAGAAAGAACAAACCGCTTATTATATGTGTGTTCTATTGAAAATATTACAATATTATTTTAGCTGCGCAAACTGCCTCTAGAAAGAGCGGCTACTAAAATATTGAATCATGTCACTGAATTCAATTTTTAAATACCAAGGTTTTTTTTCAAAAGCAAATTTGAAGCTGTAAGTAAGCTACGTGTTTTATCTTAGTTCTAAAGCTGTCTTTGAAGAGAAAAGTAAATATAACAACCAAAATATATACAAATTAATATACTGAATTTCCGTAAACAGGATAAAAGAAATGACAGTGAACAATTTGCAAGGAAATGGATATTAGAATCGGTTTTTGTAATTAATTCGATGTGTTCTCTTTTTTTGGCTAGTAAAGTAACATTTGTCCATTGGACCATGACTTTCCACTGAAATGACTGATAATCTTACTTACATGTGCAATGAAATAATTTTCTGAACTTCATAGTTTTACGCCATTAGTTTTGTAGGGCCAGCACTCATGAGAAATGCTCGTCTTGAGACTGTTTCAGACGTTAAACTTTTCATTTGTCGAACTTCATGTAAAAGAACAAAATCTATTGTTTTTGCTAATTTGCATTAGGTTCCTCGCACAAAAAGTTCGACGGCAGGCCTTGAAGCACATCAGTTTTAAACTTGTCTACCATTCATAGCGTGAGTACGAAGTTTACTTATTTCTCTGGGAAGCATACTTACCCGGTATAATTAGGTTGTCAAACCTGAGTAGTTTAGACGATGAATGTTTCCACTTCAAGTTCCAAGCCGTTCCTATCAGAGAGCGAAATTGAAGGTACCGGAAATTCCGGAATACGCAAGACATCAGTAAGAAAAGTCCTGGGCACTGACTTTAAGAGCGCAACCGCGCTACTAAACACGATATGGTCAATCAGAACAAACACATTGTATCAACAGAACGGTTTTCAATGGGGTTCGCTCTGTGATTGGTCAAAAAACCTCACGCCACTTTTTCCACCGAGCAGAAGTAAAACCCAGGCCAATCGTAACGTGATCGCGTTCTTTTCCTCTCATTCCGGAACTCACTTTTCCCTTCATTTCGGAATTGGCACATGGGTGTTGCTTGCGTCCGTTGTGGTTGGCCAGAGAGATTATTTCGTCGCAGAACCAAAACCAATCACAACAGACGCAAGCACCACAAGTAACCAATCAGATCTCAAAACAAATACATGTATCTAGCGTGAAGCGCGGGAAAACGAGTGCGAGCAGGTCATGGTTGAGCAAATGGCGCGAAAGCAAAGCAAATACGAATCACTCAATCGAACTGAACTAAAAACCGCTCTGCTCCAAGCAAAATCAAATAGCCAACTGGCCCCTTTAGAAACCAGTAGTGGGCTTGAGACCGAAAAATGAACATAATCGCAGGAAAATAATCAATTACAACTGAAATGGTCTACCAACCAAGAGCATTTCAGATCTGAAAAGCAATTTCCGAATTCCCCTTTAGCTACTTTTGTAAGGCGAGGTCTGTTGCACATCTTTTTATATGAAAATACATTTTCATTCGCATGCAAACAAAACGCATTTTCATACAAAACGGTTGTGCACCGGGCCCCGCTTTTAATACAGAGGCTAAAGCATGAAAAGCAGAAAGAGGCATTTCGGCTATAGCCATGAGCCTAAATAGCAAATTTGAGAAGTCTTGAAAGTACATGTTTCCAAAACTCGACAAAATCCCATGCCAACGTCTCATCTTTGAAAAGTTTCCCCGTAACTATACGAATTCTGTGACTTAGCTTTTGTTCAAATGATTAGTGTTTAGTTCAAAACTTGTAAGGGTTCCCCTTGGAATGCATTATCGAATGGTGGGCGTAATTTTACTCAAGCCACATAACTGGCTTATTCTTTTGATTCCGTTCTCCCTGTCTTCAACGGATCGTAAGTCTTAGAGGCAGACTCAAAGACAGACGGGATTGGAAGTAAAGTAATTTATCTGAACCTCGTGATTCCGTCGAGCTTGCGATTCATTTTATTATTTTTCCGTTTCAAATTGATTTTTACCTAATTACAAGGATGTGAATACATATTCTGGACGGAACGCGTATAAGCGGATTTGTCATTGACTCGGCGCTAACAAAGAAATCACGAACGTTCCCAGAAGTTCACGGAGTTCTTCTCGCGTCGCCTTCTAAAGAAAACATGAGAGGCTAAAACTTCGCGCGTGCTCGAGCGCGCAAGAAAGGCCTCTGGCGCCCACGATACCTCGAAAATCTTCTTTGAAAGTCTTAATAGATTAGTGTGTGCAGAACATGTACGGAAGTTGCATATGGAGCAAAAATGGTTCATCCCGCTTTGATGGAGGGTAATCAGTAAGAAGAGAGAGCAGGGCTATACATTGCAAAACTCTCATTTTGTTTATTAATTTATCTAAAAATGAAGGCGCCACCATCATATTAAGATATGTTATATTTACAATTATGAGTAAGTTTAAACTTAACTACTAAGCTAAAACTAAAATATGACGTATTTACAATAAAGTCCATAACTTCTTAAAACATATACTCTATACTCTCTTAACTCTATAGACATCTTTAAAGAAACTGGAAGACCACATTAAAATACACTTCCCAGTTTTACTGCAGTTCATTTTCCAGTCAATTTCGCTACAGTATACAGTTACGGGTTTTTCTAACATGACTCGCCAGCTATGATTCGCCGATGATCAGAAAGCGGTGAAGACATTTAACCAATATAAATACCGGTAAGTCCACAGATATTTTAACTTCATGAAATGTACACACCCATACGAAGAAAGAGCTGTGAATTTCGTTCACCATAACCTGACCATGGCTGAATCATGGAAGAAGACCTTGGTTCTGCACACTGCAGTGAAAATTTCTATCGATCTATATATAGAGGATATTACATGGCGGCGCGAAGATATGAATTTTATTTTCGAGTGGTCAAAACAATATTTTACGAACAAGCGCAGCGAGTAAAATATTGTTTTTTACCACGAGAAAATAAAATTCATATCTTCAAGCCACCGTGTAATTATCTTTTTATTATATGGACAACATTATTTTTGCACAAACAACAGTGTAAAAGCTGGAAATGACGTCATCGATATCCTCACTAGTGAGGATATGAAAAATACACCACTCGAGTCCCGGATGTAGTTTCGTACGAACTTTACGAGTGGTTTACTTTCCACTAAAACACTCTTCTCTACATAATAAACATCTAATTGTAATAACGTTGTCTTACAAAAATGAAAAAAAGTAAAAAAGGAGAAAGCCAAATGGGAATAAATTATGCACGCTAACTACATTCATGGAATTGCTCTGATGAACGGCCAAAGTTCGAAAGGTCTATACGGTGGCCAATTTCCCTTGTATAAACTCAATTGATACCATATTGAAATATTATATTGTACTGCGTATTATTAATTAAGTACTTTCAGAATTACTAAAATCTGACGATGAAATTTGCATAGCTAATTAATTCCTGTTTGGCCTTTTTTCTTTTGGATTTTTGTCAATTTTGTATGGCAACGTCATTGCAATTAGGAGTATCTATAAAAAGCAAGTACTTGAAATGGCATTTACTCTGTGATTCAGCCTCATTCCCAGTCTTTCTCGGGGAATATCAAATGTGACATCACCTTTCGAGCTCAAGCCCCAGTCCTCGCACTGTCACTCGATAAGTGTGTGAAGGCCTGGGGACGAGGCTACTGTGATCTCATTTTGTGAGTGAATTCTTTTCCCTATTGTTGGATCATGGATGAATCATAATGGGCGAATTGTAGCTAGTGGATGTTTGAAAAACCTGGCTCTTCACACAGCAACGAAATCGGCTGTAATACTCTTGTTTGCTTTACTGAATGCCATCGGTGATTGAAACACCAAGGTTAATGTTACAATAGAGGGAGAAATGGGGGTGGGGGGGCAGGGGGTGAGCTAACATTTTGGTTTTTAGTGCATTATCAAAATCCTGATTTTCATCAGGCGGCCTTTAAATTCTTGTTTACTCTTAGCTTACTGTGTGAATCAACAATTGTCAAATTTCCTAACTAACAATTTAAGATACTTTTCCTGTAGATTTCATGACAAACAGCAATTTAAGGAAAATGCCTGTCAAAACATTGGATAACTGTTGATAATGTACAAGAGAGATTCAGTGACTTTTTGTAGTGATCAATCAAGAAAGTCTTATGACAATGAACAGCTCTATCTCCCAAGTAAACACACAGGGAAGGGAATAGAAGATCAAACATTCTTACAAATAACATTCAGCTTTGTCACTTGATCCCCACAAAGAACTGTCCAATTTCCTTCACTAAAAATGATAAAATGTGATACATTCATAAAAGAATAGCCTGAGGAAACAGCCAACGTGAGGGAATTTCGCTTCAGCCAGTCAGAAGCACTACCTAGATCTGGGTAGAGACGTCATCAGAATGGAATTTCTGCGCTTGTTACTCAGACATCGTTTTGTGAGGGCTCAATTGACAACCTTGTGAGACGTTGGCTGTTTCCTCAGGCTAATAAAAGAACCCTCAACAAAATTGTCATTAACTTGATTCAGTTGCAAATGAAAGAATGAAAATTTCATCCCATTAAACTATGCAAGTCATGTAATGCTTTAAGTAAAAAGACTGCTAAATTGCCATTTGCAGTCCACTAAAACTGCAACTGTAGGGGGGGGGGGGGGTGAGGCAGGGTGTAGGGGGTGGGGGTTTGTACACAATTGACAGAGGTACGTTTCTCAAACCTATCTCAGGGCAAGGAAATATCTTATTTAGCCTACTTGGAAAAAAATATATTCTGGTGAATTTTGCAGGTTGTTTTTGAAACTTCTGATGTAAAACCCCTGTCACCTTTATGGAAATGCACCCTACTGCACCCATTATCCCCCCAACCAACATTTACCATGATAAACAATCGCTGCCTTGCTTAATCAAATGTCCAACAACAGAGGCGTTCTTTCTCCATTTCCTGTTCCTCTATTTTCATGCCTGCAGTTGCGTTGACAAATAGGACATGTTTCTTTAACTTCCATCCACTTCATAATACACCTAGGATATAGCATTAAAACAAAAGAACTTACTACTGACATTCAGCTGTGAGCTGTAGAGATGTCAAAAGGTTAGCATGTCTTTTTCCGATTGGTCAAAAGACAGGTTGCTTCAAACACTGCCCTGTTGGTGAGGGATTTACACAACTACCAGGTTAGTACTGGGTTTAAGACATTTTTCTTGCACTCTTTCATTGAGTGGTTGGCTAAATGCTAACTAACCAATATAGGAGACACTAAGGACACTGCCTTCTATTGTTACTGCGCATACATTCTGCGCATCTTGGGATATTCGGGTTTCTTTAAGGAATTTGCCCATTTATATAACAATATTTTTGCGTGGTTTATGACTATGTGGAAAAAGCAGATCTTAGCAATTACTATCAGAAGCCAAAAAGAAAATTTGTGGTAACCACGCATTTTTCAGAGATAATTGAGCTTCAATTTGGAAAGAAATTGCCATACATTCTTTGTATTTTAATGCTTTTTTAGAATTATGGTTGCTTAATTATCTCTGAAAATACGTGGTTACCCACATTTTTCTTTTTGGATTCCAATAACCCTTGCTAAGATCTACTTTTTCCCCATAGTCACAACCTTTGCAAAAATACATCTCTATTAGGAGGCACCTTCCTTAAGGATGGTGCCTCTTAATGTGCAGGTATTTTGGAAAAGTTTATGACTATGCAGGAGAAACCTATCCTAGCAAGGGCTATTCAAACCCAAAAAGAGAATTGCATAGCGTATATATTTCAGACTGAGATAATATTAAAGCAACCAAAATTCTAAAAAGCTTTACAATATGTAACAAGGTAAAAATATGTAACAAAGAGAGAGTGCAAGAAAAGGATTTATTTGCCTTTTCTGCATGTCTACATACTTGAGCACATAATAGCTTTCTCTATATGGAATTTTCTACCAGCATCTTCCTTTTCTACTTTGCCAATTTTTTTTAACCCTTTAAGCCCCAACATCATAAAACAAATTCTCCTTGCTAGTTTCCATATATTTTATTGATTACCAATTGGGAGAACCTGTGTAAACATCAAGACAGTTCATCTTTAGGGATCATTTGCCAAATTCTCATGACCTGTATGTGTTATAAAACACTGATGTGATGTGGAGAAATTTGATGCTCATCACTATTGGGGCTCAAAGGGGTAACTTTGATAACTATACATTTTCTCAAAAGAGTTGATTTATACAAATTTAACTTAAGTTATCTTTCCCAGATTTCTGGCAGATAAGTAATTTCAAACTTAACACTTATGTTTTGTATTTAATTACTTTAGTTAAACTTTAATTACTTTAATTATTTTGTGTCACCAATTAGCATGCATGCTAAAGTTTCTTGACACTTTAATAATGTTATCATTAAAACACATTTTTGAATGGCAGTATTTAATAATAAGCAGTAATTTAAACATAATGACTCACTTGTGATGATAAGCATGTCCACATCTACAAATACTAATTTCTTCCTTGTTTTGGAAATCCTCTAAGCAAATTGCACAGGTCTAATGGAAACAAAGATTGGAATTAAGAGGAAAAAACAAGTCAGAGTAGACAAACAAGGGATGCTAAAATATGACCTTGGACCTACAGAGAAGCCTTCAAATTCTCTTTGTGGATCCTGACCTCAGCCATGGTGATAGTTTTGCCAAGAGATAAGGTCTCATGCAATTTTGCTCTTGACTAAGATTTATTTTTAGTATTTAATTCACCTGAACTACACATGGGGGAAAGGGAAGGTGAGGAGTGGGGAGGGGGGGGGGGGTGTCAAAATTTCCTGCTTTCTACACTATTTATTCCCTGCTCCTGCCCGTCCCTTGGCAGCTCCTGCTCCTGCTCCTGCACTTTTGTTTCTTACAAAATATTCCAAAATATTGCAAATTTTTTTGTGATCTCTCCTCCTCCCATGGCCCCAAGGAAAACAGGGATTCTGTCGACCAAAGCACATAAATTATATGTAGAGTTTATTTTAGAAGCAAATTTTATTTTAACCATTCAGTGAGGCTTTAAGTATAAGTACTACTTACATCACTCTTCAATGAAACTTTCTTTAACCATTTCTTCTTGTAGTTTGCCTTGATGCAAACAAAAAAAACAAGAGAAAATAAGCTTTATGAACTGCAGATGGACCATAAATGCAAGTAATGCTCACAACTCAGCTTTCAATTGCCAAAATGCTTCTACAGATCTTATTCTTAATAATCTTCGTTTGCACTTAACTTCTTGACTTTCGCATTTTGGAAAAAAAGGGAAAATTTATACTCACAAAAATAGAGCGTGAAAATTGAACAGTAAAATTTAGTAACATATTATATAAGAAAACAATACATGAATTTTAAATACCGGTAAGTGAGCCACGGACTTGTTGGTAAATGTACTGAATAACAATTGTTACTTTTTGTCCTTGGAAATATATTTTTCTGGTTTTGTTTTTGACTAGCACTCTTCCTCTGATTCACTGTTTATCCACTTGCATTTCAATTTTTTTGAAATTTCCGGAAGCTACATGTAAAAACGTCAAAATTTATACTCGCAAAAAAAGAGCGTGAAAATTAAACACGCAAAATTTAGTAACATATTATATAAGAAAACAATACATGAATTTTAAATGTTGCGAGCCACGGGCTTGTTGGTCATTGTTCTGAATTAAAACTGTTACTTTTTGTCCTTGAAAATATATGTTTCTGGTTTTGTTTTTGACTAGCACTCTTCCTCTGATTCACTGTTTATCCAGGCATTTCAATTTTTCTTGTGAAATTTCCAGAAGCTACATGTAGTACCTTCAAAAAGTAATTTTTCCTTGTTCTGTCTCCTGGGGTTCATTTATGAAAATGCCCTTTTGTGAAATGGGGCCCTCAGATCAGTATTTAGGAGACTAAAGAAAATGGCAAAACTGCAAAATTATTAAAGACACTTTTTTCTTTGGAATTGCATAAATTAATACTTTCAAAATACAGCTCCCAAATTTTTGTGAAATTAAGCATGCCACCCAGCCATACAAACATCTAAAAAAAGGAATATCTCCTTCAACTTTCAACATTCTCCTCTCACATTTGCTATTTTTGCTAATTGTGGCAGTCTATTTCAATTTTTCGTGTTTTCATCTGCCAAGCTTGCTAAAAAAATTTTCAATAATTTTTGATAAGGCTAACAGTCAACGCGCTTCATGCATGAACGATCATGGAATGAAGATTGCATTCTTCACATGCGCATTCGTTTCTTTAATTGGATAAACGTATTTTAGTCAGGCCGCATATGTCACGAAAAAAAGTCCCATGGGAATTTCATGATGAAGGCAAGCCGTTGGTCTAGTTGTGTTAAGAGGGTCCTAAAGAACATGAAAAATGTTGTCGGCAACTTTGTAATTTGCACCAACGGTTAATACAGACCTTTCCAAAATTGACGTAAATTGTTCAGCATCAAAACGAAGCTAGGACATTAAGCTTGCTTTATTTGTTTTGTTAAAGGAAAAATTATGGCGAAACTTGCCAATACTACATAATACAATGTTTCTGATACATTCAGCGTACTTGAAGAGGGTAAAGGGGGTCACGTGATCTATACAACATGAAATCGAGGCCCAGTTTTTGTCTGCTGAGAACAGCCTCTTGGCATCAAATTAAGATTGCTCTAATATCATAGCCATGATGTTAGTAGTGTTTGCAAATGATTGTATTTCAGGTTAGAGCTTGGGTGATAAATCACAATCTCGTTTTTCTTAATTTTCGTGTTCTCAGTGTAAGCTTGGGTAAGTCATATCGGCATAATTTTGAGCGTAACAAGCCTTTGTATGCCGATTGCGTCATCGAGAATTATGCCGATAAAATAAGGAAATTTTGAACATGATTTGGCATTTTAGTAAAATATATCATGCAATGCTAATGCGCAAATGGTAATATCAAATGCAAAATAATAACAAGAGAAACAATATAAGTGGAAGCCATCAATCAACCTTGTTCCCAGGACTTTTTCCCTTTTTTAAACTTGTCCACCAATGCCTCTCAATGCCAACTTGAAAACAAAATGTCCTTTTGCTTTAGTTTATTTCTACAAATCGTTTTGAGTAAAACCATAAGAATCACTTGCAGAAAGTTGACTAAATAGAGTGAAGCAAGTTAATTTTATTGGGGCATGTAAACAATGTTTCCCAGCATAATATTATTAAGAGCATAATAAGCAGTTTTTATGAACAAATTTTATTCAGTAGGCCCAAAGATCAGTTGCCAATGTTTGACATCAAATGCAACCGAAATCGGTCGTCGCCCAAAATGCCGCGACACATTTGGGACCTCTCTACAGTCCAGGGCGCTCAATTTGAAAAGCTTTTTAAGCGATATAGGCACCAAAATACAAAGAAAATGGAGGAAAATAGCAAAACAAGGTGTACGTTTCATTTTGCTCCATTACAAAAACTAAGTACTTTACCGATTAGGTTTACCCGGGCTTTTTCAGAAGAGGAGTTAAGGAATCACTCAAGGACTTTTTTAAAATTTGGGTTTTTTGCTGATTAAGTATGGAAAAAGTACCTCGTTAATATTCAGGAGTGTTTTTACTCTTCAAGGAAGGATTCACTAACTTAGGTTTACCAGAGGAATGTTAGCCTAAACTACGAACGGGCGAAGTTTGGATTCAATACGATGTTTGAAAGTAGTATCCAAAAGAGAATTTCTTGAAGCAGTTTCGTAAACCCCCTAACGGTGCTCCTAAACGACTTCTTATGAACTCCCGTGAGACCTTGAAAGAGAGCTCATGGTCCGCCTCCAAGAACAATAGGACTTACTCTAAGCTAATGAACCACTGTTCTCAAAACGACTACCGCGAAAATTCAAACTCAACAGACTTTTAAATAGAGATGCTTGAAAACCCCTACCCCTAACACATCCACACTCTCCACATACTGCATTTGTTAATACGTTTACTCCACCACAAAATACCTGTGATCGATCATTTTGGTTAGAGTGATTGATTTGCGCGATGCACGCCTTCTAGCCTGCCTTCCAAAAGAGGCCGTATCAGTCTATTTTTTTCCGACGCCCCAGTTAACGAGAGCGGGAAAAGTGAACCTTTCGCCTTTCATTGAGTGTGACTCACCCTTAGCACTAGCCTCAAATTGCGCTTTGAAAAAAAAAATCCCTGCTAAGTAAGTTCAATGCACGAGCAATCACGAAGACTGAAGCGCAGAAGCACGCGACAGTTTTCCTTTGGCTCGTGCATGGGAGGATACTCACTCTATCGCCAATCATGTGGTTTGCGCGTGCACTCATACTCGGCTAGCCACCGATTAACGATTGCTCGACTGCTACACATGTAGCAGTCTAAATCAAATAGCCTGTTATATCAGGAGTGTTCATCCAAGAATGCCCTGCTAACGATTCTTGAAAAGCTAAACAGCGGAACCAACGACCACAATGATGCACCCACTGGCATGTCAACCCCGCAGATGAAAGTAACCATTCTTGATGGCATGGCTGAGCTACAATCTCTGGATAACCCTGACTGGATCAAGAATTGTTCCCAACTAGCTGATCATTTCAACAGTCAGAAGCACACGCACAGTGACAAGCTGCGGTTAGTTTTCCACAGATGTGACCTGCCACTATCCCTTAAAGCAGCCACCAGAGAGATTAGGCAAGGAAGCCAAGATCCTGTTTACTACAAGTTCAGTGACACAACCCAGATCGCGAGAGGCTTCTCTCCCAAACCAAAATAAAGATGGAGTTGACCGGCTATCTAGCAAAAAAGATCATCCAACACACAATGAGACATGGAAAGCGATTAGTTGTTGCATGGGGATGTAAGTACCTAGCAACCCACAAAGACGTGACACATCTTCAGAGCAGCCAAGAAGGGGCAGCTATAAAAATGCTGCTGCATGCTCTCCATGCAACTGCAGATGGCGCAAGTGAAATCCAAATTCACTCTCCAGACACGGATGTTTTTGTTCTGTCACTGCGACACCATCCAGACCTGTGCGAGAATACGTCATTTGTCACGGGAAAGGGCTCAAGTCACCGAGTGATCAAGTTATGACTGACTGTCCAAGGAAAGACAGCAGCACTCCCCGCCTTCCATGCCATTAGTGGAGCTGATAACACCGGTAGTTTCTCAGGTAAAAGCAAGCTTGCCTGGTGGAAGATTCTTCAAGAAGCTGACGAAGATGTTATTACCAAACTAGAAAGACTTGGAATGAATAAAAATCCAGCAGCTGAAACAGAGACTGCTATTGAGAAGCTGGTGTGCCAATTTTACCTCCCAAATACCACTATAACAGAGGTAAAAGAATTTTGATGGTGGCTCTTTAGGAAGAAACAAGCACAATCAGAGAGGCTTCCCTCTACGCAGGATGCACTGCAAGTGACAATTCTCTGTGCACTCTACCAGTTAATGGTCTGGAACAACGACCGGATTCTAAATCCTCAGCTTCCGCAACCCCAAAACTATGGCTGGGAAAGAAAGGGAGACAAATGGCTACCTGGGATTACTAAACTACCGCCAGCTCCTGAGGCAATCATCCAACTTGTGAAGTGTGCCTGTACCAAGAAGAGATGATCTACTAACAGATGACAGTGTCGCAAAGCAGGACTCAATTGCACGGACCTGTGCACCTGTTCTGATGGAGAGGTCTGCGACAATGTTTGTTCTCACGACGATCACTTGGAGGCAGATGATAATGATGATGAAAATGGTGATGGTGACCTTCAATGGTATGTAACTGTATCTAGCTACATTGTAGATGTATTTGACTTCGAAAGAACTCTTTGTTAAGGGAAGAACTTATGTGTGCAGCTGTCAGACAGTTCCAAAGCTTGGCAAGTGAAAATTCGGCAAGAAAGCGTTGTATAACCTATTTATTGTTCTTATCAGCTAGTGCCAGCCTCACTCACATGACTATGATGAAAGCATTTTTGATTACCTTGCTATTATTAATTGCCGATAAAATAGCACATAAGAAAGTTTTACAGACTTTTAAAAGTAAGTATAATTGTACTTACTAGGATATCAGAATGAGGGAGAGGTCTATTTTCAGGTTACCAATTCCCGGCCTCGATTTCATGTTGTATAGATCACGTGACCACCTTTACCCTCTTCAAGAGCACTGAATGTATCAGAAACATTGTATTATGTAGTATTGGTAAGTTTCACCATAATTTTTCCCTTGACAAAACAAATAAAGCAAGCTTAATGTCCCAGCCTTGTTTTCATGCTGAACCATTAATAAATGCCAATTTTTGAAAGGTCTGTATAAACCGTCGGTGCAAGTTACAAAGTTGCCGACAACATTTTTCATGTTCTTTAGGACCCTCTTAACACAACTAGACCAATGGCTTACTTTCATCACGAAATTCCCACGGGAGTACACAAGCTCCCAGACTATTTTTGTACATAGATTGAAAGATAACGATTTTTTTCGAAGAACGAAATCGATTCTTCGAAAGTTCACACGTAACATCAGAAATCGTCTACATGGTGCACTCGGAAGAAGTGCTTATCAATTACTTCAGGGAGGTTATCCGTTATCAAGGATCTTTACCTCCACAAGAAAATGGTTGAGTCGTCGTGGTGACTGTTTTATGAACAGCTCCTTTCAGCACTCTCGTGTTCCGTGGAATATCTGACAATGAAAAGGTTAACGATTGCGTTCCTTGCACTAGAAGGCAAAGGTTTAATCGTTCCTTGCATAAGAAGGCAAAGGTTTACCAGGATCGTAAAAGCTCCCAAGTGAATTTCTTGCCATTTGGAGTTAGGAGTTTTTACCTGTAACGGCAAAAACCGTTACAGGTAAAAAAAATTGTGGCGGTTGTTGTTTATATTTTCTCCGGGTTTCCGATTAAGCCACGAAACCTCCAGCCAAAGAATAAGTTACTTTCTAAGGATTACTTTTGTCAATTTTCTCTTTACGGGTTATTTTTGTCACCATTTTTTGCGCCGGGCTTGAAAACAATAAAAGTATCATGCGTGACACACCGGAAAATTGAGCTAAAAAAACTAACGCTTCAGTTCCTGTTCGGAAAGTTTGAATTATTATTGCAATGTTACAAAAACAATTTCGAATAACTAAATTGGTGTTTTGAATATAGAATCCAAGTTTCAAAGAATCGCTAAATTTTTCGAAGAATGAAATCGAAGAATGAATAACTCGATGAAAATGAATTATGACCATTCATGCGTGAAGTGCGTTGACTGTAAATCAAAGTCTGCCAAACAAGGATCTGCCTATAAGTAGACCATGCTGGGTCATCATTAACCATCAATTATGTGCATGCTCGCTTTTGGTCATAATAAATGAGATTTCTTTCCACTATACCAACTCTTTTTTCCACTACATATTTATTGGAGACCTTGGCTATTAAAATTAAAGATCAATAAATTACTGTCAAGGGGTTCAATTTCCCCAGGACTTACCCTTCTTAGGCCTTCATAATGAACTCTTCTGCCAGATTCTACATCGTCATGCGAGTCATCACTAGCCCTGAAAAGCAAAGATTACTTTAGAACCATTGATAAAAATGTCACTGTCAGTATTGACAAGAACTCCCACATGACTTTCCACCCAAGTCGTTTACAGTAAACTGTGTAAGAATTTCTAAAATGCTGCTTGTTCTACAAATTGGATAGATATTTAATAGTCAGAAACTGTACATGAAAGGAGTATATTGTTCCAGTGATTGCCAGTCTATTTTTGTAGTTGTTGTTGTTGCTAAAAGAAATAACCACATAGGCTCGACAGACTCATCTTTAGCCCTTCTCTGCTCTGAGTTCTTATAAGAAACCAGCTCTCTCTCTTTCTTTTTGGTGTCTATAGTTGAACCTATCTGTGCGGCCACCTCTTGTAACTAACCAAGTCCCATCAGCGACCATTTTTCCAAAGTACCAAAACATTTTCAGTCAAATCACTGTAATAATAATAGTTGGAACATCTCATAGGCAACCACTAGCTAGCCATAATAGCTGGCTGCTAGATTCTAATTACAGCTTTCAATAGCAAATGAGTAAACACCATCCTTTGTTATCATAATTATCATCATCAAAGAGCTTTTAATGAAGATGGGTGTGGAACAGGTCTCAGTAAAATGCCAACTCGGGGTGTTTTTTCCCCTTTTTTGTGATTTATTTGGAAATAGATTTCTTTTGGTTGAAAGAATATTTGTTGCTTTACAACAGAAAATACTTTCAAGTAATTTGTGAAACGAATGGATCTGCGCATGTGACAAGCTTCATTCTGTTGGCCCATTTTCCATTATAAACAGTCACGTCATAGTCAATCACTCCCTCGTTTTCCTTTCAGGAAGATGGCCAAACTGGAAGGATGCAATTCTGGAAGCAAGGAATGTGGCTATGATGTATGCATGATTGACTCGCAATCCAATATTCAACTGCTAGTTAAAAGGCCAAAATAAAGTTTATTTATGTATGGAAAAATAAAGTTTATGTATGTACGTATGGATGGATGTATGGCAAGCACTGTCAAAAAGCAAAAAATGCTTCAAACCTGCGGAAAACCCTACTGAAATGCTTGCTACGGAGGATAAGGTCCCCTGATCTCTCCAATATCCTTTCCAGTGTCCCGCAATGTTTTTGTGAAAGGAGTATTTTCACAGGAGCTTGTCACATGAACAGTTCCACTTGTTTCATGTATTATTTGAAAGGATTTCCGTTGTTAACCAACAGATACTTTTACGACCAAAAGAAATCTATTCCCAAATAAATCACAACGAAAAAATTAAAAAAAGGCCACCCTGACCCGGCCCTGACCCCGAGTCAGCCTTTTACTGAGACCCTTGTGGAACAAGACCTGTTTGCTAGTCACGTTTGTGTTAACTTTATTGCTCACCTCAACAGATAACAACAAAATGCAAAACAAAGCCCAACAACAAGAAAGCCAATGAAAAGGATGGGTAACAAGAACAAAATCGGATCACTCAGGCTGAAATCTTTGTCGCTCATGTCCAGGAGTAAATATTTGCGCTAACCTGAAATGGAAAAAAATGTATTTTACACCAACAAATAATATTACAGCTATAACTAGAAATGGTGATCATGAATTCAAAGACAACCATTACACTGTTGCATTAATTAGATGTCAAAAGCACTGCCTCAATTTCAGCTGCAATGAGAAAAAGTTGACTGGACCCAAGAATGTGGCAAGAACTGAGCCTAAAAATGCATTTTTGAGCAGTGACTATAGCCCAATTTAATGAGAACACTCTCGTAGGTGACAAAAATGACTTTCAACGTTAATATATGAAATTCATATATTTGAACTGCGGATAAAGAAAGATTTACATGTAGATCATCGCAGTGAAGGTGTTTCAACCTAAACGTTGATTTATTCTCCATCTATGGGATAAATACGAACTATCACTGAATTGACCAGCTCCCAGTTGGCTTGATAGCTCAGTTGGTTAGAGCGCTGCACCGGTATCGCAGAGGTCATGGGTTCGATTCCCGTTCAAGCCTGAATTTTTTCAGGTTTCTTCTTTTCAACCGCTTAGGTTGAAACACCTTCACTGCGATGATCTACATATAAATCTACCAAAAATGACTTTGATAGTCAGCTCATTCCACTGATAATCACTAAAAATCACTACTGATTTTCACTGAAAATCAAATAGAGCATGCTAGGTATCAAGGTTTTTGTTGCTTTTAGGGGTGCCATCACGTGCTAAAACACGATTTCAATGGCATGATCATAGGCCAAATAGAATTTTAATTTTGGAAAATTAAGGATTAGGTTTAGGGTGATCCTAAACTAACTCTAACCCTACCCTGTAAAATGCAAAATTTTTGTGGTTTCCACTTTAAAATTGTAATGAATTTTGTAGTTTCGCTGACAACACCTAAATCAAGCTTGAGCACGTTTAAATGCACATGTTTTTCTTATAGAGTGCAATACACCCTAAATGTAATGCATTAACAGCCAGTAGTATCTCCTGATACTGATTGCTATTGAAAGTCACTTATTATTCAGTTACATTGGTCGGACTGCACCGGAATCATGACAACCTGACCTAGCTACTGAATACATCTGAACAATCAAAATAACAGTGGTACTGAGCTCCATTTTCACAGTAATATTTGAAACAGAATATTGAGATGTGGCATGAAAAAAGATATTTATAACATGTGAACAACAGACACAATAATATTATATTTTCTAGCTAGTATTAAAGCTTTGTGCTGCTCATTTTCGTTTGTATGCAGTGTGGGTCCTTAGATGGAATACAGTCGAGCAATCCCACAAAAGCTGACTTCTGAGTTCGGATGTGAATTCGAGTGGGATCAATCGAGTTCCACAACGTCGGTTCAAAAGTTATTTAGAACCACAAATAAGGAGCTACGCTTATTAACAATCCTTTCCTTTTGAAATGGTTTAAAACACACAAAATAAACTGTAAAGACCTCTTTGCTAGACTGCACTGTTATTGTACGCTTTAAAACAGACCCCAACGAAAGATCTAAAAATTACATTTAGATGGGAAATGATACAGCCTCCTGGAGCGATATTTCTGCTTATTTTACACATTGCTACGTTCAGGTTCGACGTCCCTGCTAACTGACCCTAAACCAAACCATAAATATGAGTGTTTAAAAGGTTGTTTAAAAGTAAAAGCAACCAAATTTACTTCGTAATTTCCATAACTATTAATTAAAAATAACGGGCTTGTTTGCATCAAAACGACCAAATCCCAACCAATTTCAACAAAACAATGAAGCGACAAATAATGCTTGACAGAACTTCCGATGCTAATAATAAGGTCACGTAGAATCTGGCTTAAGAAAACTGAGCGAAGGACGAACTAACTAAAATCGAAGCACAGAACTAACCTGGTTTTAAAGCCATCGTGTTCAAAATAATTTAGAAAACCTCTCTGTCTCGATGCACGCCCGTCCTCTATGTCTCCTTCCCGAAGTGCATAGGGAAATGAGTTAAATGACAGTTGAAGGGTGAGATGGGGTGGGGACCGTGAAAAATCTCTTGGATGAAACAAACAATTGCTGGTTAATCATTTCAAGAAGTGTTGAGAAAGTATGGTAAACGACTGAAATATCCTGAACGAGAAAAGCTGTTGTTTACACAGGAATTGCTTACACTGAATTGTCAACGCTGTACCTGTCCCGGAAGTTAACGCTCTATTTCTCTTTTATAATAGGCCTCGAAATTTACGGTCGCAAATATGCAATTTGCGATTGGTTCGAGGACATTTGCTCCTAAAAAAATTACTTAGGAGGAAATTTGCTCCTTCAACTTCTGGCCCATTTTCATAATAAATACATTTTCTGCTCCTTGTTAGCCCAAATTCACTCCTAAAATTTTGGACCTGGGAACAGAATTGCTCCTGGGAAAAAATTTTATTTCGATGCCTGTTTTATATTAAGGTCGCGTAAATTACAGCTCTAGAAAATTGGGTAATGCACTGAAGGTTGTGCCTACTCCAACAGATTGAAGGAGGCATATTGCTCATTACGGCCGATAGTTGTTTTTAGCATGAAGCGACAGCGAGCGGGACTAGGAAATTACGACTACAGGCGGAATAGTACTGGCAAGCTTTAGTCTAAATGGAATTTTGAGGAGATTTGTGCTCGAAAAATAACATTTATCAACCGCATTTAGCACGGTAGCATAAATGAGTTAACGTAAACGACCTGAAGTAAAAAAAAAATAGATATTTACCACAGTACTACCTGCATAACCCGTAGAAAATGCAGAAAGTGTTAGGCAGTACTTTATATAGACTAAAGTGAAGCCATGAAAATGTTTTGTTCTTGGACACGGTTTTTGTTTCTGAAACATGACAGACCGTGGATCTTCAGCAGACACAACCCTAAAAACCTTCCCCTTTTTGCTTAGACCAACCAAATATCGGGCCATCTTTTCCTTGTTTCAGGCCCCGAGTCTGAAAACGACGGCACACGGTAGCTTTCATCAGAAAGTCACCCCAGGGGAAAAGCACTGGTCGAAACTCTAAAGTTTTCCTTAACTATTCCGAGAAGTTGTATTTTGTCAGTCCATACTCCACAAGCCAATGCCCAGGCCTAGTGCGTCAACTCCCATTTCTCAGGAAAGGGCGTTCGGGGAAGAGAAAGGACATTTTTTGTGTTTTAGTGTGATTTGCTAGATTTTGTGGTCCGTGAATAGTGATTTACTGAAAAACCCTTAAATGTGAATCAAAACAGAATAGCAGGGCTAAATTTGGCTTCACAAAATTCCTTCTGGCCCCAGTTGTTCAAAAGTTGGATAGCGCTATCCACCGGATAAATCTCTATCCAGTGGATATCGCAATTGGTTTCCCTAACACTTATCCACTGGATAGTGATTTATCCGGTGGAACAACTGGGGTCTGATCATTAATGAGAGAATTAAAAAACTTGAATGCAAAATGTACTTCCAGGTACAGTGCTTTCTGATGCATTGCCTTCGCGTAAAAGTTACTGAAAAATGTTATTTTTGCATTTTTGTAGTGATATCTGTTTTCAGGAGGAGGGTAGAAATAATCATAATTGTTATTACTATGAGCGACTCTCCTGCAGAAAACGGGACAATTCGGGCATTTAAAACCCAGTCGAGGAAAAAAAATTCAGCACCGAAGGTGGTAGTTTCCAAATTCCAATTCGATCTAGGTAGAGTAGACGAAGGGCCACTCCGTGGACGTACCATTGCTAATTGCCATTTCATTTCAAAGTTCCTAGTTCTTTTATGCAACTGGGTAGCCGTATCCCAGAATCATGGAAATTTTGATCACTTATGCCACAAAATTACACAGATCGATTCCTGATTTTCCCAGTGGAAAATCTAAAGTGCCTAGTAAAATACTTACACATTATTATAATTTACCGTACATAATTTACCGTACGTTACTCAAAACAGAATAAGGCGGCTACTTCAACGATATTGTCATAATTTAGATATTAAGTTAGTATTTTCTTCGTTTTAAATAGGGTACCTGTTTAGTGTGAAAGATTCTGTCCCCAAGGAGCTACGCTCGCACGTTATCTATAAGTTTGTTTGTGCAAGCTGCAACGCTGTAATGCTTGTTATATTGGTGAAACCACTCGGTATTTTTCGTCACGCGCTCGTGAGCATTCTTTTTAATTTTTCGAAACTCTCATATCTATAAAAAGATCTCCTTGTCACTTTCCTTAGCGTTTTTCTTGGTTACCAAACTCGTTTTTGTGACTCAGCATATTTAACCGCATTTCCTTTAGTTTAGCAATTTGATAGTTTTCGCTACACCCATTGAATTAACGTTTCTGATAAATTTAAATGAAACGAACTTTGGATCAACTGAAGATGACAGAGGCTAATGTCGAAACATGTCTTGTAAACTTAAAAACGTCGTTTAATTCTAAGAATTGCTGTCAGTCTGCTTCTTTCAAGACCATTTAATAAAAACATAGGCAACTCCCTTTTTCCATTTTACGTCTTTAAGATGCTTGCTACAGCCTGTTAACAAGGCTTTGCCGGACTGGGCTCCTTATAGATAAGCTAAGATGTTCTTAGCGAACCTGAGATACGTGCGGACAGTGAGCTACGATAGATATAACGTGAAACGTGGATTTGAAGGAACGTAATACCCCAAGTTGTAAAATAACCCCAATTTGTAACCCCTAAAGGTTCGAAGAGCACCACTGACTGTCAGTGCTTTGAGATCCTCTCTCCGGGTTATTACTAGTCCCCGTTGATGGTAACCTAGCCCCATCCTTGGAATACCCCAGGATTAGCTAAAGGATCCGAACAACCTAGCTTCGTGTCTAACAACACCCTCTCCACAATCACCAATGAACTTTGTTGTACTGTGTGACAAACTTTTTCCTGTCGCGTGACGGGCCTCTAGTAACCGCTTGACTCACTACTTGTATCGCGTGACCTGCCGAACCTTTCATCGCGTGCGAGGCATTTATTTATATCACATTAACTCATCTCCAGCCGCGTGCACAAGGCCACGAGGGAAAAACCCAACATTTTATGTGCAACTGTTAACGTTCACAAAACTAGCACTCAAATCAAAACGTTTATTAATTATCTCAAGCTATGACATAATGAACTTTCGTATATTTTCGTGAGGGAAAGATTGCCGCATTTCAACATGTCTTGTTTTTCAATAACTGCAGTGCACGTGTTGCGCTTTTGATAACAAACCTTTCATTCCTGAAACATTTGTAGCAGGCTTTCATTTTTGCCCTTAATCATTTGCACATACAATATTTATTTCTCGCAAATGGAATCGATATTTCCCTCTATCCCAAACTTCGCAACTTCACAACTAAGTGAAGTTTTATTCTTCAAAAAAGAAACGACTACGAGATCGTTGATTTATTTCGGACATTCGTTTGGTGATCTCATCGTTCAGTTTGTTAGAGCACTCACCTTTCGGTTGCAAGTAACGTCTATCGTCTCATTCTAGATTCAAGTCGTCTGACGTGGAGAGTAACAATTTTTTCAAGCCGATAACTGAATATAAAATTTGCTTGGGCTAATCGATCAGAAATATACTGTTGGAGCCCGTTTTGCGATCTTCGTTTCCTCTCCGTGTTCCTAGAAATGCAGGAAGAACAAATCCTCCGGAACCTGTCTTGGTCATACGACAGTCACGTCTCGTTCATGCGTAAATCACGCAAATTTTGGCGAGAGAGCCAGCGGAAAGGGCACTTTTGTAACGAAATAAGGGAACTTTCGTAACGAAAAAAGGGAACTTTTGTAACGTCGGGAACTTTTGTATCGAAAAAAGGGAACTTTTGTAACAATTAATGGGGAACTTTTGTAACGACAGGGAACTTTGGTAACGGCAAGGAACTTTTGTAACGTACAAACAGGGAACTTTAGTAACGATCGAGTGTAGGGACAGTGTCGCACAGTCACCTATTTAATCAACCTAGAAAAATGGAGATTGTTCCAATAGTTAAATCTCTTTGCTGATTTCGTCAAAATACATCGTTACAACCTGCTGTTAACGATTTCTTAACAAAACCAGCTGGATCACCTTCAGTGTCCGTACGGAATTTAAGCGGCAAAATTCCACACGTTTGTCCATACTATTTACCAACCAGTCAGTTTTTTTTTATTTTTGCCAAGCCTAAGCTGCATGTCAAAAATATAACAAAAATTTTTCATGCAGGCAGAATTCATATAGATTATACCCACTAAGGAGCTCTATCCCTTTTCCAGACAAAAAATAATAATTTTCCAATCTTTTTCCAGGTCGGATAACCTGAAATGATTGGTATATTGCACTTAATTGAAACTGCGACTACGACATTTGTTGGAACTCAATGCACACATAAACCCTCAATTTAAACTACCCTTTAGTCAATTTTTTGCTCTAAAAGCAAGATGCAATGAACGGTCATTTTACATAAGCAAAGAACTGTCTTGGTCCAACAAATGTGAGTGTTGTTACACAAAAATCAAAAACTGAAAATAAGGAAAACTAAAAGGGTTTTTGGGTTATTACAAGAATTGAAAAAACATCATATAATTAGTAAACATAAAGAACAAGCGAGCTGGTTTAGGTATCGCTAGGTGTCAGTGGATTCTGTGGAAGGGAGAAAGCCTTCTGACAAATAATACAACACTTAAGAAAAGGCAGGAGCAAGAAGTGAAATTTAAGATTTGTGATTGTTACGGGCCGGTGATAGGTTGGAAAAGAAACATCTACCTGTGTTTTCTATCTCACACCCAACTGTATCTAAGACATGCGATGTTTATGTATAAAAATGTTTGAACGGTGTAGCTCCTGTGTACTTCCAGAGCTTGTTTACCTTGAGGTGTAGTATTCACAGCCTTAACACCTGGAGTAATAATTAGTCGCAGGTCCCAAGTGCAGGGTTGCCCTCGCACAAGATGCCTCGCAATTGGATTTATGCGCACGTTAGTTTTTTTTTTTTTTTCATTTTTTCATGTAAATCAAATTTTTCTTATTTTAATTTTATTTTTTTCTTCCTTCCTTATAAAACTTCATCGTTTTGTGCATTGCTTTGGAAATGTTTCTAAGCAACAGAATAGCTCACAGGCAGTCAGTTGTATATTACACAATTAGTGTTACTCGTTTTTACTATAATTCAGCGATACATTGAGCCGTATATACAGTACCTGCAACCATACACCCTTACCGCCATTACCGCGAAAAGCGCCAGAGTAGAATAAATACATTTTTACAGCTCTAACTCCTCTTCCTTTTTTAGGACAAAGTTCAATTTTTGGTCAAATATTTCTGTCATACTAAAGTTTAACTTGATTGCATTAAACTTCACAATCTCTCAAGAAATTATTGTGAAACCACCTTCTGGAACTTCTAGCAAATAGGGAACTTTTGTAACATCGCCGCTTTTTTGACATAAGTAACTTGAAATCTCCATAAAAAAATAAGGGTTTATCCGATTCTCTCCAAGTTTTCTTTGTTACATTGGCAAAAGATAGCTTCAACTTCCCCTAAAACTATAGCGCGATTGACCGACTTAAATTGTCAAACTCATTTGTTCAAATTCGTGATGTAAAAAACTGGCTTTTTCCGAATCGTGATTCTTTTCATGGACATGAAAAGTCAAACACATGCACGGCAGATTTTTGTGAGCCAAAATAACTCAGATTTAAAGTGCTGTGGTAATTGAGAGAATCGTTTGGCGCATAAATGGTAAGGCAATAGCTACAATTTAGCACAGGAATGGATTTTATTGCTTTTAAACAAACAGTTACCACAACATAGGGCACTTTTGTAACCTCTCGAGGACACATCAGAGCCTAATACATGCAGATTTGTGTGGTATTAACTGACTACTTGCATGCAGTGGGTTTACAGCAGTAAGTATTTCCATGATTTTATTTAGTTTTTTCTGCAAAGATCTAAGCATAGCTATTATCAAGAGAGACAAAAGTTACAAAAGTGCCTAACTTTTCTTCTGGAGAGAGAGAGAGAGAAAGAAAGAAAGAAAGAAAGAAAAACACTAGGGTGTAAGGACGTTCCTCCTGGTCTATTAGAAACTTTATTTAACGGTGATGCTCATGATTCAAGGTCACGCTTGACATAAAAAGCATCACAAAACCACGTTAACAATCAACACAACGTTTGTAAACATTAAAAGAGCTTATGCATTTCACACAATCGAGTTTAGTTTACTCACATTCTCCTCAACGTTCTTTAGGAAACGGCAAACGTTACTGTGAAAGCGAAATCGTTAATGATTTATGGACATGTCTTTCGCAACTGCACTTTCGGTGGCTCACGTTCGTACATTTTTGACACCCTTAAACCATCTAGCTCTCTCTTTGATTCGAAAATATAACGGCGACGCTTGCATAGCTGGCTAGCGATAAGCAAAGCGACGAAACTCCTTCTCCCCCATTTTCTTCGCGGCTTCGGGGTTCGTTTGTCTTTGCGTGACATTGCGCAGGATAGATCTTCTTGAGGACGTAGTTCGATTTTCAAGTCCTGCTCTCACATTGTAGACAGCAGAATGGTGACATTCTCAGCATACTCCTTGCTCTGAGAGTCAGTTCCTGCCAGCTTGATGGGTTTAAATGTTTCGTGTGGAGGAGTAAGTCCTTCAGGACAGTACAGGTCATTCAAACTCAGCCAGATCAGATCTGGCTCAACAGATGCAAAGTCTTTAAATGCAGTAACAGCCATCTGGAACAGACGAAAAAAACAAACAAAACAAATATAATATATTATTATAAAACGCTACGTAATGATATAGCAACTCAAAGGATAAAATTCTAAAAACTTTCTTCCTATTCTATCTCTCACTTTGTAACTTTCTATAGGGCACGTTCGTTTGGGACTATTCCGGAATAGGATTACTCGGAATAGACGGTATTTGTGTTCTTTTGGGAGCTATTTCGTTTTCGGAATGAACGGAATATCATTTCGTTCATTCTGCTCCAGAAAGCAGAATGAACAGAATGAAAGGAATACGGTTTACTTGGAATAGACAGAATAGGCCAGAATACGGGTTCTTCTGGGAAATTTTTGGCGGGAAATCCTACACGGCCGCAGACATAGCAGTAGAAGAAGCTCTCAGGTCACCTCCGCCATGGGTATTCCGTTTTCAGAAGGAGCGTTCTTTTCGAAATTGAAATTCCTTGTATTCTGTTATTTCTAAAACTGAATAAGAATAGCCAGAATAGTCCCAAAAGAATGCACCCTATATGTAGTAAGTAATACCAAAGAACTGCCAGGAAGCGCGGGCACTCATCTGGAAGAACTGTGTATTTTTCTCTGCGCATACTACAAAGAGAGCAATTCGGAGAAAGAACCAAATGAACGTGGTACTCTCCACGAGAGGAGGATAGCACAGGTCGCCCAAGCGTAATATAGGAGTTTGTATGGAAAATTGAACTGAGAATTCCTATAAAAAAAAATGAACTTTCGGAGGTAAAGCTCTCGAATGAAGAAGGTGTAATGTTACCTGGTGTTGTTTGCTGTCTTCCTGTGAAGTTTTAGCACCTTTGGAGAGGTTTTTGATCTTCTACCCTAACAGTGTATATACACTGTTTTTTATACACTGTGTTTTCAGTCAAAACATTATTTCCCCATAACAAACATTACCAGAAACTGAAACGCGCTTGAATGAAATAAAGGTGTCTCGGCACAAATTGCTGTCACATTGAAATTAACTTGAAGACACACACAGTTGTACGGTATCACATTCTCTTTTCAAATGTTATGCATCATTCAGGATTGGGGAAAGTAATGACACTCCTAGTTGCTTCATGCTAAAGAAACGTCAGTTAACCCTTTAAGACCTGGTATGAAAATACATATTCTCCTTACTGTTCTCCATTCATTTCTTATGGAACAAGTAAGGAGAATTTGTTTAAAATCAAGACGTCTCATCCCTGGTGATCACTTTCTTTATTATCATCACTTAAACGTTTGAACAAGTGGTGATGATATAAAGAGAAATTTCATTTTCATCACTTTTAGGGATTGCAGGGTTAGAACTGGCTTTGTTGGCGGCCTATGGCCAATACACCTAATTCGCCAATGCATGTCCTTTTGTTAAAACACAGAAAATTAAGCATTTCACAAACCTGTTGCAGTTCTTTGGGTTGCCGACAGCTGAGGTACTGGCTACAAACCCACACCACAGAACTAAGATTTGCTTCACTGATGCCCAGCTGTCTGCACAGGCAACCCAAGCTCCTCAACATAGCCAGCTGTAGCTTGAATGCCTGAGACTGTGAGTAGACTGGGCCTGCCTTGAGGCTCACAGAAGCCTGTTTATCCAGGAACTGGGTCATAGGAGGAATGGCATCTTTAATGACTCGACGCTGCATGAAGCTGCCTGATGCTTCAGCCATTGTGCACAGTACGTTCACAGCTTTGATTGTCACCACCTGCAGAAAGAAATAGATGCAAAGGAGGAAAATTACTTCTAAAAACTCCAGACCTTATTGATTGAACACAAAAGATGATTTTCCATATTCGGACCTTACTCCCAAACTTGTCTTTTTCAGACCTGACTTGTATCAGGGCTTCTCAAGTGAACTGAAACCATTTTAAGGTAACAGTTTTGGGGGTTCATTGGATATTCTTTGTCTATTTTACTCAGATTTAATTCCCCCCTTTTTGGGGGGTGGGGGGAGGCCCAGAGATCGTGAGAGAAACCAAATTAGCCCCAATTATTTTATTCTGATTTGGTCACAACCTTGAGAAAATGATGACAAAGCCATTTCCCCACTCCCCCAAATTTAAATGTTCTGCTTCTCTTCGGCATTTTCTCAATATTAAAGACCAAGCCACACATAAAAATTATGCTCTACATGGTCGTGCACCAAGTCCTTCAGTTAACTTTAATGAGATGCAATTCTTTCTGTTTGTCATAATTACTACAGTTTGTCATAGTTACTACAGCTCTTTTTCTTTCAAGGATGTTACGATAAACAGAGTAACCATGAATAAAAAAGGAAAATTTGTGAGTAATTACTTGTTCATCATCTGTAAATCTTTTAACCATTGGTGGCCACATACGATGAATCATAGGAAGAAGCCGATCCTCGGATTGGTGGATAGTTTGGACACCAGTCTCAATTGTGTCCAGTACTAAAAGACGTAACCATGGAGACTTAGATGACAGGAAATGAACACATTTTTCGAGCACCTAAAAATGCACATTACCAAGATTAGACCAAAATCAAATCAGTGGTCAGATACACGTAATGAAATCAAAGAACATAAAAGTTTAGGAATTAAAGGGCTGCAGGGTTGGCCCAGTGGGTTGAGAGTGTTGTTTCTTAAGTCGGTAAATTACGATAGTCTGGGTGAGTGTAGTCCTGAGAAGGACGGTTTGAGGTGACATTGACTGATGTTTCGACAATCTGAGCGGAAGTCATCATCAGAGTCAAGTAAATTGTGAATCGTCAGTAGATGTTATAAGTCTCTGGTCGTTGTCCTGATTTGTCGATGAACTTGTGATGTTATTGGTCGTCTGTCAGTTAAGCTGTGACATTATTGGCTGTGAAGACTGCAAAAGGCGATTGGTGTGTTTCGATCCATCTTTCTTTTTCTGCCTTTTCTTTAGGTTGTCCAGTTTTTCTTGCCCTTCAAAACCCTATGTTAGTTTTCCAAATTCCAATTCTGTCAGACATACAGGACTTTTCTGGACTATGAGCGGTCTCTCTTTCCACTCATGGATTGTTGAGTGAAAAGAACACTGAGTGAGTGAAAAAAAAGGGGTGTTGCATGGAAATGTGAGGCATGTGTGGTGAGTCACTTGGCTCTCAACATGTGTAGCACTTTTCACTAGTCAGGCGATTATCATGCCAGCTTGCACGTTCTTTTGGTTCGACTATCCTTGAGAGCAAAGAAACACTGCTCATAGTCTAGGACTTTTCTGGACTGGTTAACAAGTCGAGATCAGGAAGTTTCTCTTGGGGAGTGAAACTAAAACTGCGTGAAGCAACTGGAGGATTGCAGTGCTCTCCTAGAAATAAGGAGTGAAGGACTTTCAAAAAGTATAGTCTTGAAAACCAACTACAGGTGATGTAGCCTCCCTATCCAAATATCATAAACAACGTCATGTATCTAATTTATTTAAGACAAAAATGCATCATAAAACAATGTTAAGATTGCAACGTAAAAAGCATTCTGTTGTAGTTGGTATTAATTTTATTATTCTTTATTATTCTCTTTGCGGCTAAATGACCAACAACCCTTGTCATCCTTAAGAAGCCCCTCCCCCAACCCCACCCAATGCAACCCTTTTATAGTGCAGCAGGATAAATATAACACAGTATGACACTACATTGTAGGATTTCCACACTAACCTGTGTTACATATTTCACATGTCTAGGAATTTCAGGCTTCTTGTCTGGCTCAAATGTTTCCTCCTCCCCACCCCCATCAGGCTCTGCTGTGACCTCCCCAGGCTCAGCAGCATCCAGATATCCCAATGATTGTTGCTTCTGTTTGTGATAATCCAGGAAAAACTGACGAATTTCCTCTGCTGAAAGGTTTGTCTCCTCCCTGTCTTGTTCAGATTGCTTTTCGTCTTGACTGACAACGATTGGATCCTGGTTAAAAATGTGGATGTACAAAAAATTTGCAAAGCTTTCAGTGCCATGCAAATTTTTTCATCAAATGTTAGTTTAATCATTTCATAGCAGAGCTTGGCACATCAGCAGAGCATCATACTCAAGAAATATGTAAACCTACATATTCAGCTTTGAATGTTCTTGTGCCTGGTGTACCTCAAATGTCATCCCAGCCAACAATTTTATACCTAAATTTCTGCATGAACTGTCAACTTGCTCTTGTGGCACACAAGCACTCTACCCAGGGGTGCAAAAACCAAGTAGTGGCAGAAATATGCCCAGTACATATGGGCTGGTTCAGCTAAGCAAACGCATGCACAATTTTGGTTTTGAAGACCTCCACATTCTACTCCTTCTGCAGTCTTACTCTATTCATTTTTTTTTACGGTAGAACAGGTGGTTCATACTTTGAAATTGCTGACAACCACCAAATTTTCTCACTACTTTGAGAAGGTCACTGGCTAGTTTTGAATTTTTATGGTAAGTGCCTTCTCTGAAACATCTAAGAGACATACCTTCATAAGAGTGAAGAGATAGTGTATTTATTGCAGTACAAATAATATTATATACTTTACCTCAACTTCAGCCTCTGCTTTTGTCTCTTCCATTGCTGCAGCTGGAAACCACTTTCTAATCATGACAACCAACACATTCAGTACTTTCATTAACATGTACATCAGTTCATCAGGATACAAATCAATCACAGAAAATATATCCATAAGTGTGTCCTCGATAATGGATAGAATCCCAGGGTTACTGTATTGAATCATAACTCTCAACACGGAGGGTGCTTGGCAGTTCATGAACACATACTTGAAATCCAGTGATATTGAATTCACCAGATAGTCGGCATTTCTTGCAATGAGCTCGTCCACTGACTCGTAACCACAGCTTTGACAAATCATAACCAGAGTCTCATAAGCTGAGCGGCTCACAGCAGCATTATCGTTGCTGAGTTTTGCCATGATGGGGTACAGAACTTGCATCAGGTGTTGTTCAAACTGCAACACACTCACCTTGGAAAACACTCCAATTGCTTCTAGCAACAAACAGCTGAGCTGAATGTTGCTGTTCAGAACTTCAAAGGGAAGTGATTTGACTTGTTTGGTTTCTTTCCTACCTGACAGGAAATCTTGTGGGTCTGACGGTGAGATGGGTTTGTGTAGCACTGGAGGATTTGAGGTCACAAGGTTCCAATTAGCGTCAGAAATGTATTCTGTGATCAAAAGTTCTACAGTGTTCTGTACTTCCTGGACTTTTCCACTTCCTGTTCCAACTGTGCTGTGAGTGTTTTCAGTACCTACAAGAAAATTATGACCATGATTATTAATAATAATTATAAATTCCACTTATCATTGATTATCAAGAAACAAGATTATCATGATCAATAAAAATGTATCATAAACTTACATAGTAACAGATTTTTTTATCCATTGAATTTAATCAAAATTTGCATTAAATTCCAAAAGCAGTTGAAAGGGTACTTTTAGAAATAGCAGACTTAAACTGCAATTATATGGTACCACACTTCTCAATGATACTGGGAAACTCATTGAATTAGGGAAATAAGACTCCAAAGACTCAGAGGTAAATGGTCCATTTTCCAGTCGTGTGCTTAATGTCCTGGCCTGTGAGTGTAAGCGAGGCTGGAGTTGACTTCGTTAAGTTACAAACCTGCTTGCCTTTCACATGTAAATGATGATGATCAAAAGGTTGTTAGCATAAGAACAACATGTTTTACATATGAAAACCAAGAAGGTTTGTATCAAACCAAAGTCAACTTTAGCATCACTTCCACTCAAAGGCCAGATCGCTAAGCACATAACTGTAAGATGTGCTATTCTTAGAAGATGAACCATGGCACTTCGTGATAAGAAAAGACCTTTTCCATTAAGGTGGAACACCCATGCTAGAAAATCAATATTAAAAAAAAATTCATTAAATTGTACATGTACTTCTTGAAACATGATTAATATGCTACTAAGTTTTTTAGATGTAATTTATCTGTTTAAGTCTGTATTATAATTATTTTCTATTATATCTTTTTTTGCGTGTTAAATAAATTGGTTGAAACTCTTATGTGTTACATTACTCAAAGGCATCATAGCCACCTTTTGTTAGCAGGGGTCCTGTAATAATTAAAGATGCTCATACTTAGTAACAGTAAGTAACAAACTACATAGTTTTTACAATATTAATATGCTTCTACCACGTTATCATTCCATCATTGTTGCATTATTTTACCATATAAGAGCAAGAGAATGTGCAAAATATGCCTGCATGTTTCACTGTACAATGATCCCGGTTTGACTGGTTTTTGCTGAAGGAGGACAAAGCAAAAACAAAATGCATAATTTTAGAATAATAAACCTTTTATTTGGTGTTTTGATAGATTATATGTGCAGACATTTTACTCATTGCTTGCATTTTTCCTTGAGCCCTGCAAAATACTATGCAACTCGTAAAATATCTGTGCATATTATCTACCGACACACCAAATGAGGTTTATGTATCTTACCATTCGAGAGATCATTTTCCCTGTCAAGGTTTCCTCTGGAAGCACCCATCACAATCTCAGTCAAAATATAAACAGCTTGCTTCTGGTAAAGCTTGGATTCATGAAACAAGTCAAGGAAGTGATCAGTCAAGAGGGGAAGGTTTCCATAATAACCAAGTGTGTGACATATTTGGCTGACAGCCACCTTAACTTTCACATCTGTGAAATGTTTGAAGTGGTATTTTGGATACCTGCTGACAGTGAACTGGCTTGCAGGATAGGACATAGGGTTTTCTCCTTTAGTTTCAGAAGGTGGAACTGCCGTTTCTGACAGAGATGGAGTCCTTTCCTCTACAATTCCCACATCACCAACATCAAACTCAAGAACCTAACACAGACAGCAATGTAATGAATTAGAAAAGAGCATTAATAAAAAAAAACACCCAATGTGCTTACATGTCCTGCACTTATTCTACAAACTTTAAGTTGTCAACTGCAATGTGCAGTCACTAGTGGGAATGAATGTTTTTTTTTAACAGTCTGATGAAGATGGAACATAGCACACCACAAATTTAGTGAAAAAAATAACTGGCCCAAACATTTAGTGAAAATGTTGGGTAAAACTTTAGCTTTATATAGATAGCTACAAATCTGTCCATGTGCCTTCGTTGGTAAAATCCCTAAATGTACACTGGACCTACACCGTAGATGGGATCCTATCAGGATCCCAATTTTGACCCTGATAGGATCCTGCAGGATTCTAGCATAGGATCTGACAGGATCTTATACAGTATAGGAACTTACATGATTCTGAAAGATTTTACAGGGTTATCAACATGTTCAAGTAAGATCCTACTGGACAGGATTAGGATTATTGCCATTCAGAAAATCCTGTCAGATACCGTATGGGATTTCTACTAAAGTAGACACTAAATATACAAATTGATAATTTTGCCCCATTTAGTCAGTCTAGACTTATCTAAATGAAAGGACAGAACAAACTCCTGCCTTGGGCCATCACGTTTTCCCATAGGTTTCTTGAAAGTGACTGAGGGATTATACAAGGTCTGCATACACACAGGAAGTGAAGGTCAATGAACAACCAGCTCTCCCTTTTTCTCCCTTCTGGTTTCAGGGAAAGGGATGAAGGGGGAGGGGAAGGGGGGGGGGGGGTGACCAAAGCTAAATCATACCTGCACCAGAGCAAGAGAGAGTCTCTTCAAATGTGATGATGAATTCAGCAAGCTGCTCAGTCTGCTTCCAAGAAGACCCAAATAACCAAGAACAAGATTTAGACTTTGAATTTTCTTGACGTCATCTGCTGTTCTCATCAGTCGTGGAAGTGATGTCAGGGCTGAATGAAGGTTCTCCTCCAACAGAGAGTTCAGCGAACTAGGTCCTTTACAAGTTCAAAAACAAAAAAATATTTCAGTTTTCCTAACTGAATTTAATGTTAATTAAATGGTTAATGAATACCATATTAACTCGATTAAGCGCCTCCCCCAATTAACCGCCGCCCCCAATTAAGTGCCGTATACGGGAGCAAAAATATTTAAGAGTGCTGCCCTTGAATAAGTGTTGCATTCATTGTGTGGTTCCAGAAAATATCCATACCCCCACCACGGAGGGAATTGGAAATTCCGGAGGGGTGGGGGGGGGGGTCGGTGTCAAAAGCCCAGGAAAATCCAGAGGAGAGGGGGGGTGAACGGATAAATTACTTTCCAGAGGGTCAACTTCGATTCATTCCGATGTAAGCTGCAGATAAAGTTCGAAAATTACTACTTACCGAATTTGTAGATCTTTATTGTGGAATTAAATTAGTTTAACTGCTAAGTAAACACTTTTGTTAAACGTAAAACAGGCACTCTTTCTCCCAAAGGCGCTTTGGAAGCAATATTGGGAACATCGTCGTTGCGTAGAAGTAGCCACCATTACTCGTTACCAGTCTTCGAGAAGACAGCAACGCGTACCAGGAGTGGTTACCTTTACTTATCGAGACAACGATCCTTCGACAAAATGCCTGCGTCGTCTAAAGAACCTAAATCTTAAGGTTGCCTTCACGATTGACATTAATTATAAGAGTTGTTTACCAACAATCAGTCCGTCCTTTTTAACTTCCCTATGTGGCAACTGGCAAGCGAAGCGCGATCTCATTGACTCGTAGAAGTCGTGTTTTTCTAAGCTTAGCAACGAGAATATTTATTGCGAAGTACAAGCGTCGCCAAATACGTTTACGGGCTTTCTTGCTACTCTTGCATCTTCATGTAACGGGCTCTTAAGTGAGGGCTGGTATGCAGGGTAACGACTTTAGAGAACTCAATATTTGTTCTTCTTTCTATTTTGATCATTTCCCCTTAATTTTGTTTGTGCATTTTCTTTGTTCATGATCGCGTTCATGTTGAAGTAACGTTTATCAGCAACACTCCGACTTTTCAAGCGAATTCTTCAATTAAAATGAACGTTTTACATGCTTTTCTCAAGGTAATTTTACAGATACCTAGTATATCTGTTTGACGTTGAGAAGTACAGTTGGTATTGGTAAGATAATATGTTATGAGTAAGCTATGACTATGTACGTTATTATTTTAAACGCTAATAAATAGTATAAACGTGTCCTACGATAATCGGAACGGCTTATTAGCTTCACTTAAATTTGGATCAGTTGCTTCATTTTTAACACTCTCCCTTCTTGAATGAAATTTTCCAGAGGGGTTGGGGGGGGGGGGTGTTTGACAAACTGTGGAAAATCCGGAGGGATGGGGGGGTTATAGCTTACTTAAAAAAAACGGAAAATCCGGGGAGGAGGGGGGGGGGTCCTAAGTGAAATTCCCTCCGTGGTGGGGGCATGGATATTTTCTGGAACCACACATTTACAATAATGCGGTGCTTAATTGAAGCATCACCAGACTGAATTGTTGGAGGAGTCACACTACAAACAAGTATGGTACAACTCAATCTAAACCAGCCTCAGAAATTTGTTCACCTGTATTACAATGTTTTTTAGTTCCAAGTGGTATATTTCTATATCTTTTTGTTAACAATTGCTTGCTATCCAGTTTACATGTTATGATTTTTTAAGGGCACTGTCCTCAAATAAACACCGCCCTTGAATAAGCATGGTATCTGAAAAACTAAAAATTTAAAGAGCACTGTGGCCCTCCAAAATTGAGTATATATGGTAATCAATACACCTTATTCCAAAATGGTGGAAAATTCATTACTCTTTTGTCTCATTGTTAATTGGCCCTTGTTGCCTTGATCCCATTTGCAGAATTCAAAGGAATATTTGGCTTAAGACGAGACAACAAGCACCAATTAACATGGAGACAAAAGAATAATGTATTTTCTGCCATTTTGGAATAAGGTGCATAAATCTGAGGAAAAGAGATTTAGTTTCTGTAGAAACTGTGCTGCTATATTGGTGGATAAGTGAAACACGATTTAACGTAAACTAAGTTAATATAGCCTGCAGTCGACAAAACAATATTCCAACAGGACTCTGGGATTTTCAGTGTAATATTCATCAAGGTTCTTTTTTCTCTTCAACTCACTGTGTTGTTCCAGAAAATATCCATACCTCCACTACAGATGGATTTTCGGTTTGAATCCCATAACTCTCTGGAAATTCCAGTTTTATTTCATACTTTCCCTCAAAAAATTTTGGCTTTTGAGATCCCTCACCCCCCTAGGAATTTCCATCGCCCATCCATCGCCCATCCACAAGGTGGGTATGCATTTTTTCTGGAACAACACATTCCCAGTTAATCCCAGAAGATACTTGAATACAAAGAAAACCACATCAAACAAATCATTTTCTAAAGAATCATGTTAGAATTATGATATTATTGAGGGTGAGTTCTTGCTTACCATCCCCAAGTCTTCCTGATAACTTCTGTAAGATAGTTTTGCTTAGTAATGCAACTTGTGAATAGTCATCTTCAGTCAAACCAACCAGTAAATCCACCATGGTAGATGCACAAGGCTGTAATGAGTCCAGACAGTTTGTAAGCAGTTTGTCACAAAACTTCACGAGTGAAAGTCGTACTTTCCAATTAGGGTTTGCGGAAATTATACTCAGCCTCTCCATCACAATTTTTAATTTTGATGCAGTGTCACAAAACCACTCAGTAGTTCTGTTGACTTTCAAGCTCTGAAGTTTATTATGTTTTTCTGGATTTGAGTTTGAAATACCAGCTTCTTTGTCTTCTTGTGCTTTTGAAGATTGACCTTCCATTGCTAATGAAATAAGTTGTGAAATGACGTCTTTACTCTCCAGTGGTTGATTTGGCATATGTTTGTCATTCATCACCAAAGAAAGAATGTCACTCCATAGATCAATGGCTCGTGTGATAACAGCATGACCCTGCTTAGCATCGCCTGTGATAACTCTGCATAAAGCTATTGAAATTCCTGGAATGAACGAGGCAAAGGTTATTGCCACAGAATCCTTAACTGCATTATCCAATGCCTCCCTGTCTTCATCCTGTTCCAAATTCTCACTACTGCTGGGTTCACAAACAATCTTTTCACCACAACAAGCAAGACTGCTTAGACACCCAAGGGCACTCAATTTCAAGTTTTTAGCTTTCTCCCTCTCAGACAAAGCCAGCAAAATACTGACTGAATGTCCAATGATAGGAAGACAGCGAGGTGAAAAGAAAGTACCTTTAACTACAAGAGAAGTGTGTTGGAGCAGACAGGAAAGACAGTTGACAATAGCGAGTTTGAGTTCTTCTGGCATATCAGCAATCTGCCCTGGACCACCTTCTCTTGAGCTCAGCAACATGCACAAATAATTAAACATCTCTTCGAATGTGCCGAGTTGGCAAACCTGAGCATATGTAAACAGAGTTTCGATGCACCCAACAGCAGTCTCTTGTATTTCATTAGTAGCATTGGCACTCTGCAAAGCGAGTTTCAATGGGAACAGCACATATTCTACAAGCTGGGTTAGATGTGCAGGATCTACAGACCGTAGTTTCCATTCGAGATCCTTGATATTTTGAGGTGAAGGTTCTTTGGATAACTTTATACAAACAGGACGAAGCTCTCTAAATGATTCACTGGGATCAAGCCCCATGTTTGCCGTCTCTCTGCGCCGCAGACGAAATACAACCTCGCAAGCCTGCAGTATCTAGGACGTGCAATTCGGAAGCCATCTTGTTCCGTGAGAGGGACTGGGCTCAGCTCTAATCGAAAAATAGAGAGGACCCTGGTTCTGACAACTTGCGTCACTTGAACGTCATTACATCACTCAGCCAATCAGCGACTGAAAATTTTTCCCGCTCTTGATACGAGGTGTTCGAGGCGATCGAGGCGCCATTTTGAACATTTTCTACTTCGAAGGTCGATATGTCTCGTTCTAAACGTACCCGTCCTCCTAGGTTCAACTTCTATAGCGAGAGTGTAGTGAATGATTCCAAAGATAGGCTTCTGAGCCATCAGTACGCAGCTCTTCAAGAACTTCAAAAATGGTTTCGCAACGAAAATCCACCCATCGCTTTGGTATCGATGCCCACAGGTTCAGGGAAAACAGGAGTGATCTGTTGCCTTCCCTACTTTCTTGGGGATACTGGAGTTCAGTTTGATAAACCAGTCCTAGTAATTGCACCGGGACTTGAGATAGCTAAACAGCTAGAAGAGCAAATTCTGGTTTCGGTAGACAGGCCTTTCGAGAACTTTCTCATACGGAGAGAGATAGTACACATGGATGATCAAGCACACGTCATCCCATCAGGAGTGAAGATCGAGAAGACGTCGGCTGTGGCAAATGAACAGTATCTAAAAGGCAAGGAAGTCGTAATAGCCAATGCCCAGAAGTTTCTTGAAGGTTCGTGGGAAGAAAACTTGCCCGATGACCTATTCAGACTCGTCATTGTGGACGAGGCCCACCATTTCCCAGCCCCGACATGGTTGAAAATTATCGACAAATTTAAAGATCACGCTTTGGTCGTGTTTTTCACGGCCACCCCTTTCCGCAGCGACCATCAAACTGTGGTACCACCTCCATTTGCATATCACTTGAGACTGAAAGAAGCCAGGGAGAATCGAATCATACGTGGGACAAGTTTCGTTGAGTTGCCCGCAGAGGCCAAGCATGATCAAGATCTAGAGGATCCAGACACGGATAACGATGAAATTTTCCTAGCGATTCTTGAAAAGGTAAAAGAAACCCAAGAAAAAAAGAATGAAGAACAGCCCCTGCCCGGCAATGTGCCACACATGGCAATTGCCATCACTAAAAACACAAGTGATGCAGAAAAAGTTGTTGAGCTGTGGAACACTCGCTTTGGTAATGGTTCTGCGATTGGCTTCCATTCAAGAGTGCGACCGCAGCGTAGGCTACAAAAGATGATGGATAGCATAAAGAGCAATCAGGTAAAGGTCGTCGTGGTTGTCGACATGCTCCAAGAGGGGTGGGACCATCCTCCAATAAGTATCGCTGCCGTAATGACGAGAATTGTTTCACCAGTAAAGTTCGTACAGTTCATTGGCCGAGCACAGCGAATCGTCCGTGGTACTGAAGGTCCAGAATCTCCAGGTATTTCTGCAGATGTGATAACTCACGAAAAGTTTCACCAAAGACAAAACTACGACAAGTTTTTAAATGAGGACCTTATTGACACTGAAATGGCAATGCCTAGCAGTGAATAGAGGCTTTAGAAAGCCTGGTACATCCTAGCCTTATAAATTACTATTCCGATGCGTAGTAAAGAACTGGGGTTTTATACTCTGCTCAGTTTTGTGACATTTATTTATGGAGTAACTGCAAACTAGCTTGACAAAGTCAAAATTGTACTCCCTGTATCTTATTTGTGGCAGATTTAGATGGTACAACTTTGTTGTATGTGACATGCTAACCAGTAGCTTACCTACAGGCCGATTTTTCTTGTTATTAAGCAATGGAGTACCCTGCAAGCAGAGTACCCTTTGGTCTTCCTAGAAAAATTGGGGCTATGTCCATTGCAGGGGACTTTCCTACAAGCAGAATACGAGGCTCTTATTTCTTCCACTTCACACCACTATTGGAATCCTACGTAACAGACACATACAAGGTTCAATTTTTGCTGACCAGTCTTTTTATGTAATTATTTTTTCAGTCTTAAAATTAATTTTATTCTTAGCCTTAAGTTCATAGTTATTTCATGAATAGATATTTTTAAAATTTTTATTTTTTAGTTTGTATTTTTACGATTTTAAGTAAATTTATTATTGTTGATAGCTTTTAAGGCGACTTTTGTAATTTTATTTTATGCAGGGTGCCTCTGTGTACCAGCCTCATTTGAAGTTAAAAAAGGTGATTTGTATATTATATTGATGTGGCTATAAAAAGAGTTGAGGATTGTAAAAAATCTCTTCCTGAGGTATGATAAGGGAGGGAAAAATCAATGAGTTCTTTTTGACACTTCTGACAACAACCTTAACATGTACCTCATTCTACTAAACAACACACCCATCCTATCAGTTGAGGTTGAGAGTCTGAGCCAAGTGAATGACAATTCCCTACATGAGCGTATTGATTGGCTCACTAACAAGACAGGAAGCCACTGTGGTGCACTCAGAATTTGCTTCAAACATATGGGCCAACCCTTAGGTAATTAATCGACAAAACCAATAATGAAAATTGAAGTTAATCGCTAATCAATATTAATTAGTCTATTAATATGGGTAATGTAATCAATGAGTAATCAGTGACCAACATTTGTGTGATTTTTCATCGATGATTAATCAATAATTATAATTGACATTGACTTATATCGATTACCATGAATTAAGTAGATAATTGTCGCCACTTCTTAATTTAATGAATGTAAACATGATCTTCCAGTAACAATTTGACCATAAATGAAAGCCATGTTTACTTGTAATGACCGCTTGTGTCCTTTGAAAATTTGTAAAGGGAAATGCGCATATAAAAGTGTTTGCTAGCTTGTTCTTGACCTTGCTTTAGAGGCCAACACTTGAGCTCTTTTCTAACATGTTAATTACTATGGTCCAGCATTGTGCTGCTCACTTTGTACTCAGGAACCATAATCAAATGTCTAGTGTTGGTGATATGCTCGACCAGTTGGGGTGGAAATCACTCCAAAGCAGAAGAAAGTCGATGAGACTCTGCATGTTGTATAAGTTACACTATGGTCTCGTGGCAACAGATGACATGCTGCTATTAACTTCAGCGCAGGGAAATAGCAGGCATCAACATGCATATGAAGTACCCCATTTAAGAACCAATTAACATAAGTACTCTTATAAGGGAATGGAACATTTTGCCCGATTAAGACACTGTTTAACTACCAAGCTTGGACTCTTTCAAAAAACAATTGGCAATATTGACTGCTATCGCTGACCCTAGTGCTTTATTTATTGATTTTTTTCTTTTTAATGACCCCTCACGAGAATCTTTATATGAAGAAGGTGGGGTTTCAAGGAAGAAGAAGGAGACGAGACAACTCCTGTGCAAGGACAAAATCAAATGACAGCTAATGGGGAGAAACTTTCTATCGATTGAATGTTAATAACAAAAGATTGTACACGATTGTAGTACTTCCAACATGATAAGGCTGTAGTAAATAACTTTTCAAAACAATCTCTTGGCCTAATGAATATTAATATATATCAGACATAGGCATGCAATGTGCGCAGAGCTGATGACGTTAAGTTTCACAATACGGTGAAATTGATCATGAGAAACTATGCGGTTTTGCGCCTCCGTTTGGTCATACCCTAGTCCCTCAATCGTGCCTTCTCCTCCCCCCCCCCCCCCCAAATAAGCTTGTGGTTAACCAACATAAAACCAGGTAACAAGCAGTGTGACTATGTGACAGTTTATCATAGTGTGACATTAAAATTGCGTGTGAAGTAAATTGGACGGTTAACTTTCTATTGGCTTTTTTGACAGTCTGCGTGATTTGTGTGACATGCTAATCATGTTACTTTGTTTTTAAAAATTTCTCGGCCTACGTTCTTTGTGCTGGAACTATTTTATCTGTTTGTCAAAACAGGACTCCGTCATCAAAAGTACGTTTCTTGTATGCATAAAATTTCCGTTAGACATCAGAAACTAGCGTTTATAAACACAATTGAAATAGTTTTATTACTGTATTTCCGCTGTAGACTGAAGTTGCTTGCTTTGTAGGCAAGTCGGCTATAATAATTTTCACCTTTTTGCTTTTTAAAGTGACCAAAGCATGCTTACTTGTTTACATTTCTAAATGAGCATGTGCACTGGTAATTTTTCCCTCACTAAAATATTTATTTGTAGCTCGTGTTTGTTTCAACGAAATTTATTCAGCTAAAACTGAGACCTTGCTTTGCCTATGAATAGTACAAAAATGTTTAAATTCAGCTCGCTCTTTCAAAACCTGCTCGCTCGCTTCCCAGTCTTAGTAAACATTTGTCTCGTATTTGAATTGACTTGGACAAGCAAACGGTAGTTGGAAGTCAAAATATTCTCCTACAAAAACTGACACTTCGGATTAAAAATTAAAAAGTAAAATGAAATAAGCTTCGCATGCATGGGAATTCATGAAGTAAGTCAAACTACGTTCATTACGGCCCTGAGTCCGTCTTGTGCATAATTTCTGATGTGCTTTTTCGGGAAATTTGTATCACGGCTAAGTAAACTCAAATGAAATCCTTCCAAACCTCAAGTCACAAAACAGGGCATTCCAAGCAAAATTAAATATTTCCTACTTGCTCCCGCTCAAATGCAAACACTTCACAGCCCGGGGGAGGTTCTCCCACTCACATTTATGCCGTAGAGGTATGTGCCACTGTTTATAGTACAGGGTAAGGTTGTTTTAGAGTCCCATAAGCTCACCCCACCCAAAAACTCACACAGGCTTAGAAGCCCAAAAAGCCCAGAGGAGGCACTCCCATTTATAAGCAGTATGGGTTTGTGCTGCTGATAAGGTAAGGATTTCGGTGTCCCAGCGTCACACCCCCACCCAACATCTCACAGATAGAGTCCCCCCCCCCCCCCCCCCCCGCCTCACAGAAAACCCCCGCCTCACAGAAAAACGACAAACAGAATTTGGCTACCAACATCGTTATAATTTTTCAGGTTATAGCATTGGCCTATGATGTCACTAATGTGACATCATCAGCTAAAAAAAGAAATTAAATTTAACAATTTTCTTTATAGATAAATTACTGGTATATATATAAATATATATATATTCATTATCATTAATCATGACATGTCATGTATAGATCAGCTTAAATACAAAATGAAAGGAATTTAAAGGCGCTGTGTCACGGCAATCCAGTCCAATTTGTTCAGTTGTTTCAATTACTCACCCTTACTTGATATGGAACTTAACGTTAGCGAGGAAATTACTTGTAAATGACAAAATAACAGCTTCGTGACAAATATATGTATCCTGAGTGTTATATTTAAATCAACAAACAACAGAGATAAGCTTTGAAAACTGTTCAGCCTAACAGTTTTTCAAAAACCCCAATTGCAATCTCTGCTAATCTTCTTCAATTTGGCCCATCTGTGCTTAATTCTTTTGTTTTTACTGTGTTATTTAAACCTTTCGTCAATGTTTTAAGCGGCTCTTTTTATGTTTTGCTTAATTTGGTGGCCAGGTCCTAGAAGCTGAATTTTGCTAAATTAATTCTGTGACACAGCTCCTTTGATTTAACACTTGCTTTTTGTAGACTGAATAAAATAATAATTATATTATTAAAAGGCTACAATGAGAATCAAACCATAACAAGTAAAAACAAAAAGAAGTTTAATAGGGTTTAAAACCAAATGCCTTTTAATATTAATCATAGAAAATGATGAACGAATCTGAAACAAAGGATATACACCGTCGTCTTGGAGCAATACCCAGGTTGGCCAAAGGGACGCTGACCAGGTGACACGTGGAGTGAAGTGCGGCACAAACAGCATGGTGGAACGTAGGTATCGAGGGGAAAAGCTCAATGGCTAGAAGCGATGGCTATTGAGTAGATGGCAAGGAGCTTGAATTAGGAAATAAAAACAGCTGGGAGTGCTCCAATAGGCTGCCAGTGCTATAATATTTTGATTGCCGATGTAACAATAAGCAGTGTTCAATAGGCAAGTCACCTCACAAGTGACTTTGCACTTTGGTCTGTTCGGCTGATATAGCTAGACAATGTTCATTGCTTTAACCAATGGGAACGTTCAACCATTGATAAACTAGACATTACATAATACCTACTGAGACATGAATGCAGCATTTACAGTGGGCACCATACTGTTAACAAAGTGACCATGATGGAGAGAATTGCAGCATACTTGGTTAGGTGGAAAACGCGGAGTGCGGAGTATGGAAAATGAGGAGTGTAGAAAGTGCAGAGTGTGGTCTATGTTTAGTGTTAAAAGAAATATATAAAAAATCTTTAATTCCATTATTTTCTTTGAAAGAAAATAAGGTAATATTGCCACGCATATGCAACTGAATAAGGTATAAGACCCTACATAACTCCTTCCAGTCCCCTGCCCCCTGTGCGGACTCTGGAAAAGCAAACTACTCTTTACTACTGTTATTATTAACGAAATGAAAAAATCACAAAATTGATTTTTTGCTACACTCCTGGATTTCTTTTATTTACCTATTCGTTACTGTTCTTAATAGCTACCAAAAAAATAATGTACAATTAAGCAGTGAAAAGAAAAGAAAAAGAAGAGCTAACCCAGACAAAAAATTGACCTATTGTTTTATGCGTCATGTTCCATTAATAGTGATTTACATCTGGGCTGTAAAACTTTTCTAATAATAATAATAATGAAATGATAATGATAGTGATAAAGACAATAATAGATACCACATTAATTGGTAATAATTTTAAATTAAAAAGTTTTATTTTCCATGTTCAGTCAATAAAACTAAACAGTCATTGAAAATCTCTCCTTGTGTATCCATTCCACCAAACATGAACAAAATTAGCAAACTGTCATCTCCTGTCTTCACTGTTGCACTGTTATCTAAGACAAAAAAAAATTAAATCTCAAACTTCTTCATTAAGACACAAGTACTTGCACATGGATGGAACATATTTACTACTAATGAAAAAGCTGTGAGATTTGACTGAATTAAGGAGAGGACGAGAGGAATTTAGTTGTAACTATTCTATTCCATCTTTTTCATACCTTTTGGAACTGGGACTTCTGCAGTACAGAGGGTGTGGTCAAGCCGTGGAGCAGGACTGGGTCCATCAACTGGTATTTTTGCCCATCTCAAGGTCTCTGGGAAAGGTGATTAGCACAAAAGGTTAAATTGTGGCACAGCTTAACTGGACAGAGGTCTATCAGGAGGAAGGTAACTGGGTGTGTTATGGAAGAGACAGAGGGAAGCCGTACCCTTTACTCTTGGTTAGTGCACCCTTCCATAACAGCTCCCACAACTTTTTTTGCTTATATTTTGCAATCTTCAAAACTTTTCCTGTTATTTACGTTTCTGCTGTATAATTTTTGTCATTTATCTCCTAGTTTTTACCCAGGTACCTGCCTTCTGCCTCCCTGTACTGTGGATGTCACTTTTTGAAGACATTCATGGCAGTTTGCTGCTCTTATAAAATAACTGGCTTCTGGAAGTACAAAACCCTAGGGGGTATTTGGTAATCCCATCTGAACACTGACAGGGAAGTAATACCCCCAAAATGCCTAGTGCAGGACATTCATGAAGCAAAACTAGCCCCACCACCCTTCAAAATAACTGAAACAACAACACTCTTTCATTTTAAACCCTACAATCATTAAAAAAAATTTTTTTTCTAACCTGTCACAGTGACTTAAAGTTTAAGTCTATTACAAGCCGTCCCACTTGGGTACCGGAAGTAGGAAATTATTTTTTCAAAAAATTATAAATTTAAGTTTTATAGCTTAGGAATGGCAGATTTTAAAAAAGAAAGAAAATGGGTCACTTGGGTCAAAAAAATGGGTCACAATGGGTCAAAAAGCTACCAACCTGTATCTAATGAATACATATCATCAAGGGCAGTTCCAACTGAACTCATTCCACCATGGATAAAAATCTTCTTCCCTACACACGCTGCTGCATGGGCTGTTCTTGATGAAGGAGCATTGCCAGTAGGTTCAAGCTTGCTCCAGGTGTTGTTTACTACATTGAAAGGAGAAAATTTGGTTTTGATACAGACAAACTAAGATGTATTTCATGTGCATTTATGGTACATATTGTAGTTACAGATGTGTTTGTTGGATGACTAGTACTTGTATACAGGGGTAATCAGACAACTAAACTGTACCTTTGCTGTTACTCACACCAGTCCAACAAAGACAGGATACAAAAACTATGACTAACTAAAAGAAATTAAATTAATTAAAAATTACCAAATGTTGAAACAGAGGCCAAAATGTTTCTAGGAACTCTAAAGTTAAAACAAAAAAATTAATGTCAAAAGGTGATGAAAAAACTTGTGCTTAATTTGTTGCCAGTTGTGCATGGCACTACTCACACTCACTGCATGTGAGTGTGAGTAGTGCAAGTAAAAAGAGGGTGCAGGGATCCCATCGCAGATGCACCTCTCATGAAAGACACGAGATGACTCATGACAAATCAGGGTGGCAGCATTACAGTGGGCAGCACTGGAACTGAGTGTCTGCATTTAATACCAAAGGACAACAAAACTCAGTTCATTGCTATTCACAATATCACTTAATAAACACAACAGACCAACATCAGAACCCTTTGATTAGCATTACCAGTGTTAAATTTGTAGAGATCATTAAACATATCAGTTCCAGCCATTCCTCCATGGAAGTAAATATTTGTTCCAACTGCAACAGATACATGACCGTGTCTGGAGCAAGGTGGGCTTCCACTCACTTCTGGCTGACTCCAGTTGTTGTCCTCTGTATAAACAAAACATTGAGAAATGATCTGTTTTGTGTGAGATCACATCTGGGTGAGAGTTGGCCTGAAGAAGGACTGTTGTTGTGGCAGTGACTGATACGTCGACAACCTCAGGAGCAACTTCACAGTCAAGTCAATAATGTATGTCATCAGTCAGTACTTATGTCTCTGCGTATTGACCTGATTGGTAAATTAAACCCTGATGTTATAGACTGCAAAGTTTTAAAGTAGTGATTGATCCAATTTGATCTGTACCTGCAGCTTGTCTAATTTTAACCAGTCTATAGGTTGTTTGTCAGTGCTTTGTAAAAGCAAAATGCATGCAAATGTATTTTCAATTATTATCTCTATTACTAGAAATACTTACCAGCATTAAAGACATGCACAGTAGCGTCTGGAACAGGATCAGGGCCACTTAATCCTCCACCAAACACGTAAAACTCGCTGCCAACTGATGCCATGGAGTGACACGTCCTTGGAGATGGTGGATTTCCAGTTGTCTCAACTGTTTCCCATTGACCTTTATCTGACAGTTGAATACATGAAAAGGCATAATTGTTTAGTAATTAAGATAAATTACAAGTCAACCATGGTCCTTGTTAAAATACCTTAAAATCCCAGTTAAAAGTCTCCCCCTCCCCCTTTACAGAACAAAATACCACTTCAAATTGAAAATTAGGAAAGTATAATGCAAGTTGAGTGAAGAACAATAAGTGTAATCATACTGATGCTCTAAATAGTATTAAACTAAATTTGCTTCAAAGAACTGAATTCCTGATTTATTGTGAAGCTTCAAAGCCTAAAGACGTTTATGAGTAAATGGAAAACATATTTGGATAGTGCTATGCGTTAGTCTTAATTTACTTGTTATCTTCTCATTCTGAAGCAATTGTTTCATACACTTATAAGCCCCCTGGATATATAAGCCACCCCGTTTATATTAGCCCAACCCAAAACCCCTTACAAACTTCGGGGCCGTAGCCAGCATGAGGCAAAACAAGGCACTTGCCTCAGTCATTTTTTCATTTTCTCAGTCATTTTTTTCGTTTAACACACCTAGGACTGAGAATTTAACCACGGACATTGCCTCAGTCATAATTTTTTTCTGGCTATGGCCCTGAACTTGTATAAGCCCAGAGCTTATAAGTGGGATTTTACAGTATTTTTTCACTAACCAAGAATTAAATGTTTCTGTTGTACATTGACCTGTTATAAACATGAATGTGACATTAGGAGCTACCGTAGAGAGGTACTTAATAACTGATATGGAAAGTGAACTGATGTGACCAGTCGCATGCATAGATTCCTTATGGCTTGAGCTACATGACTGTATTCTCACTTTGCCTTGTAACAAATGCTATTTTACTGTCTGAGATCTCTGTTGCACCTATGAATCTGTCCTCTACCAAGGAGAAATAACTACACTATCCCTGGCTGCAATGGTAGTGCTGATGAGTCTACAGCTTAAGATTAAATCTCTTAGCATTTTGTTTGGCAATACTCATTTATGCAGAAGAGTAGAGAGACATGATCAGGATGTGGCCACAACCATGACTGAACCATGATATGTAGAAGTGAGGTAAAAGCCCCCCGGGGGGATGGGGAGGGCACTCCCTTATTTGGCCTAAATGGGCATGTACTGCTCAACAGGGTATGGTTTTCAGGGACTTGTGTCTTTAATAACAGGGTATACAATTTCACTATTTAGCACCTTGAACAGGGTGTCATACTGGGCCAGAAGCCTTGAACAGGGTGTGAATGTTGGCAGTGCACAGCCTGCATGTGTAGTAACAACAATTTTTTAAAAATCTTATGCTATGATATCGTTTATTAAAAAAAATGCTCTCTGAAATAATTTCTTTCTGGTCACAAAAAAAGGTTTTTGTCTTAAACAGGGTAGCAAAATGGATCTTGTCACAAACAGGGTCAGGGATTGAAGGCCAAACTTCCCTTGAGTGACACCCCCCTCCCCCTCCCGGAGTAGAAGTCAATGCACAAGTGCAGTCTACAAATTATGTCATCCTGATATGGTTGACAATAACTGTTAACTGTTATTGTCAACCATATCAGGATTACTGAGGAATTGGACAGGTTTCATTTGTCGTCTTCAACATGAAATACTTGAATGCAAATTAATTTATTGTAATCCCCAGACAGTTGGTTGTTGTCACTGTCACTGTGGTCCTGGATAAATGTGACCTGTTTTAAGGACACAACACCTTCAGAATGCTTTGCCTCCTCAGGTCATCAAAAATAAAGGATCCCATAACAACAGACAAATAAAGAAATAAACAAAAAACTTTAAGTTACCTAAGTCAAGAGCCTGAATATCATTCAAGTTTGTAGCCTGTTGAGCTCCACCAAATACATAAACTTTCTTTGGATTGCAATCAGGAATGAATGCTGAGTGCTCATAGCGACTGGCAATACCTTTCCACTCTGGACAGCTCCACTCAAACTTGTCTAAGACACAAAAATTATGGAGGTTTATAACATTTAGGACTACTGCACAATAGACTTTTTTAATCTGTTTATTACCCTACGGTAGATATACGTTGAAGTTCAACTTTATCCTTGGTTCAATTTTTACTTTCCTTTGTGTTTTTTATGCTAATATATGATAATGAATATGAAATGAAAGAGATTTTGGCGATGGCTATGGCGATTTGTGGGGCAGGCGAAATACACACATGCGCGCACGCGAAATTTTGAGGAGACCCGACGTGCAGGGAGCACCGAAGGTCAAACTCCATGGCTTTGTCTGTAGTCTCTAATTTTCGGCGCTCCCTTCGCGTCGGTCTCCTCGAAATTTCATGTCAGGCCTGTGTGTATTTCGCCTGTCACACAATTGCCACCGCCAAAATTAGAGAGTACTCGCAGTCTATAAAAGAGAATGAAAATTGAACCAAGGATAAAATTAAACTACAGCATAAACATTGTACAGTTACAATTTCTCTTTTGATCAGCTTTCATCATGGTTTTTTCAAGACACTACATATCCCCACATTGTAATATTAATCCAATTAGCCTCAAAGCAATTACACACTATTTGGTAAGGGTAATAAAAGTTAAACATGAACCACAGGAGGCCCACATGGCCCATGCTGAACTTGCCTTCTGTAGCATGAAGCAACCCTTCTACTCCCCCCTGAATGGGATGATGGGATGCTAGTCCATACCCCCAGCAGTATGTAGCTGGTACCCCTGGTGAAAAACCTCACAGGATCTTCAAGGATCTTTAAGGATTGCCAAAGACCTGCCAAAGATCCTTAAAGACAAGGATCTTTAAAAGATCCTTAAAGGATCTTTGAAAGATCTTCAAAGATCTTTATATGCAAAATCATTTGTGAAGATCCTCAAGGATTTGACCAAGATCTTCCAAGGATCCTACAAAGATCCTGATAAAGATCCTAGCAAAGATCTTTGCAAGGATCCTTCAAGATCCTCAAGGACTAAACAAGGATCTTTCAAAGATCTTAAAAGAATCCTTTCAAGGATCTTTTAAAGATCTTAGCCAGGATCCTCAAGGATTTGGTCAGGATCTTTTTAGGATCCTTGTCAAGATCTTCACAAGATCTTTGCAAGGATCCTTCAAGATCCTCAAGGACTAAACAAGGATCTTTCAAAGATCTTAAAAGGATCCTTTCAAGGATCTTGTTAAGATGTTAGCCAGGATCCTCAAGGATTTGGTCAGGATCTTACAAGGATCCTTGTCAAGATCTTTGCAAGATCTGTGCAAGGATCCTTGGAGATCCTCAAGGATTTAATGTGGATCTTTCAAAGATCTTAAAAAGATCCATTTAAGGATCTTGTTAAGATCTTTGCTAGGATCCTTAAGGATTTGGTCAGGATCTCCCAAGGATCCTTGTCAAGATCTTTACAAGATTTGTGCATTGGGTTTCTTCAAGATCCTCAAGGATTTAATGAAGTTCTTTCAAAGACCTAACAAGATGCATAAAGATCTTAGAGATAGATAGATAGGTACTTTATTAAAATACTTTGCAGCTCATAGAGCTGAATTGAAAGAAAGGAATAGAAAGGATCCGTAAGGATTTGATCAGGATCTTGCAAGGAATCTGTAATTTTATGCCAATAATTACTGATGTCTTTACAAGATCTTAGCAAGGATCCTGCAAGATCCTCAAGGATTTCAAAGATCTTGAAAGTATTCTGTTAAAGTTTTTGCTTTGATCTGGGGATCATACAAGGTTCCTTCACAAGATCCTTGAAAAATTTGACACAGTTGACAGAATCTTCAAAGATTTGATGAGGATCCTTACAAACATCATTGCAAGGATTTTCCTAAGATCTTTGCTGGGTTTGTTCAATATCCTCTTTGAAAGGACTAAAATAATGAGGATCTTGCAAGGTGGTGAGTATTATTCTAATGTCTGATCTGCTGTGTGATCAAAAAACAAAACTGCTATCACCTACAAAGTACATGTATCCAACACAACTTTCAGACTTTCAGATAAGCATAAGTCTTAATTTCTGCTTGGAATGTTATGCTTAGTCTGTGCAAGAATAAACCATAAATCAGAAAAATTTAGTTGTCGAAAAATAATCAGTTTTACTTTACCTTGTTAATTTACATGATCATATTTGAACTGTTCAGCAGTAGTTGCTTAAGCTTATATTTTGTCTTAACATTCATGCAGTCAGTTTCAGCAATTTAACGATGAAAATCCTTAGTTTTTGAACTTCTGTAGGGGTAAATTTGTTCTAAGTCTCCATAGGTCCCAAAAAATACGATTCAGGAGTCACTTCCTAGCAGAATGCAATCCTTAAAGTGAGCAAGAAAAACGGAGCCAGGAGCAGCCGCCATTTTGGAATCTCAGAGAGACTGGTAATGAATGAGCCGCTTTTGGTCAGCAGCCTCATCATTGCGGGCTCAGAGAAAACAGTTGAATTCATCAATTTCGAGTTCGTTTTAAATGGTCAACATATGTTTCCTTGGATTTCTTATTATTTCAGGCTTAAATGATGCCTCAAGGCAGCAAAAATTGGATATCTACTCTTAAGAAGGAGGTTAGTTCAAAAGAAAATGATTTGTAATGAAAGATTGGCTTCAAAATTAACGATTCTAAGAAGATCATGTTCTTTCCTGTCTTCTTATATCTGCTTCCATTCGAACCTATATAATTATAAGCTATAGGCTTATATATTTACATGTAACTAGTTACACTTGAGGCAGGCTGAATTGCGAGTTTATTTAACTAAAGAAGCAGTTATGGCATAATTGTGCAGTTTATAGAAAAGTTAAAATGAAACATCCAATACAATGTTCTCCAGTGCTTTTCCACTGTAGAGTGTTTCCATCACTGTAGTTAAAAGGACATGCACTAGCACAAGGTAACTGATCTGCCTTGAGTTTACAATGTCTTGATTTGAAAGCAATAATAGAGATCATCTTCTAGAGAATTGAAAGAACAGAACTGTTAACTGAATACAAAATAATTCAGAAATGATTTTAACCACACAATGACCAATTTGTTCTGTTTTGCTCTACTAGGAATACATTCAATTCATGATCAGCTGCTGAGCACTGCAGTGTCAAGTCAGGAGTAGCCTGCTCTGTGCTCAGTATTAAAGCTAAGTCACTTTTAATGAACATAGCAGTCCAGCTTACTGATTTCCCTTTCTGTGAATCATAACTACTCAAACTACCAGGACACAATGCAATTGTAAATGTATTGTAAGTTATCGCTATAAATCCACTCTAAATGAACACAGCAAAATATTTTGAGAAAAAAGACAATCAAGACAATGTTGTCTGATTCACGCTTTGTATACTGATGAAGCTTTATGTAAAAGTAGTTCTAGGTGTAGCAATTCAGAATAATAATATTATTGTAATTTTCCCAATGTTGAATTAACTTCTATGGATTTAGTGATGTGAAATTCAGAGGACAATACATAGGTCATGTACATAGGTCTGAAAAATATGGTATTTAATATGTCATAATTTTACAAAAACTCTTGTGAACTTTATAGAGATGTTATTTTAATCACAACTGCACTGTGTCAGTACTTGATATAGTCTCCAAGCTAGTTTCCAGAGTGCTGAAATTGTGGTAAATTACAGTCAAAATACTCAGTGCATTCCGCTCATTATTTAGGAATGATTTTCATTAATCGGGAACAGATTGCACTTTTGGAATCAAAATTCTATTTTTAAATTGAAGATTGAAATGTTCCAACGGTAGACTCATGCGAAGTAGCGAATGTTGATTGGATTGTTACTAAAAAAAGCCAAAAGTTCACACCCGAAGTACGAAACCGTTGGCGGCTGTCGAGTTCAGTCGGTTTGACATTACAGGGAATTTTTCGCAATTTTCAGGAACATTTGTGTGCATTTACAGCACACTTGTTTTTAAGATTTATTCTTTACAGTTTTACAACAACAGACTGCTTTTTTACGTGGAATTGTGTCTGCAATTAATATTTTGTTGAGCGAACACAAATCAGGCCAGACACGTCAAGCCGCCAACAGTCTGCTACTTGCATGTGAACATTCGCCAGATGTCAATAATAAACCAATCAGCATTCCTTATCTGGAACAAGGCTACCGTTGGAACCTTACAATATTCAATTTGAAAGTAGAATCTTGATTCCAATAATGCAATCCATCCCCGATTAATGAAAGTCATTCCCAAATAATAAGTGGAACGCGCTGAGTATTTCGACTGTAATGCTCTAAATATATCCACAAGAAAGTGTTTTAAGGTTTCATAACAAAATTTTCATTTAATCAAAACAATGTTGAATTTGGTAGCCTAAAAGAAAACTTGTGAAGAATCCTTACAACTTTTGCAATAAATACTTAATCAACTTTAAGTTTGTTTGTTGTTTGATGTACATTACATCCTTATGTTTGCTATTCTCAGTAATTCCTAGGATCTCAATTTTTTCTCAAATTTTATCAAATTCTCTCAGTTTCCTAGAAATTTCTTCCACCCTAATCTAAGACCATGCGAAGCTTGGAATTCCTAGGAATTCCTAGCTTCATTTTGTAAGAGCTTGCAACATCCTTAATGGTCCTCAAAGATTGTTGTGGAACTTGAAAGAACCAAAAAGATCTTTGGGAAATTTTTGAAGATCTTTTCTAATCTTGCAAGAACTTGATGACCTTTTGAAGATCCTTGAAGATCCTAGCAAGAATTGTGGAGAAATGTGAAGATAATGGGAAGAATTTTGAAGATCAAAAGAGATATTGGGAAGAATTTTGAAGATCAAAAGAGATATAGGCAAGAATTTTGAAGATCCTTAAAGATTTTGGCAAGAACATCAAAGATCTTGACAAGAACTTTGAAGATCTTGAGAGGAATTTTGACAATCCTTAAAGATCTTGACAAGAATTTTGAAGATCCTTGAAGATCTTTGCAAGAACTTTGAATATCCTTGTAGATCTTGGCAAGAATTTTGAAGATCTTTGTAGATCCTTGAAGATCTTGGCAAGAAATTGAAAGATCTTTGAAGATCCTTGAGGATCTTGGCAAGAAAATAAAAGATCCTTGAAGATCTTGGCAAGAACTTTGAAGATCCTTGAAGATCTTGGCAAGAATTTTGGAGATCCTTGAAGTTCCTTGAAGATTTTATAAAGATCTTTGTCAGGATCCTCAGTAGGATCCTCAAAGGTCCTCATGGAGATCTTTAAGGATCCTTGAAGATCCTTCAAAGATTTTCACCAGGGACCCACTTTATCAGTGCTCCAAGCTGAATTTTTTCCCAGGTCACTTTTTGGCGACTTACACCTGTAAAAAGGTCGCCAGATACAAAATTTGGGTCACCAGAAAGCGTTTTTTTCCTCATTGAATATACACTTAATTATGCTAATTCCTTGCTTTGAAACATTCCTTTTTCAATTACCATGTTTTTCTTACAAATATGGACTCTTTCTGGCATCACAGGGCAAGAAATTGCGCCCCAAGTTTGTTGCAAAAGTGGCAACCGAAGTAACCAAAAGTCTTCGTTACATTCTATTTTTAATACTGGAAGATGCACCGGAGAAGTTTAATTTAAGTAATAGAGTGTTTGTAGTTGAGACTTGATTCCTGAATGTATTTACCATGAATAACTTTTTGTAGTAGGTTTGAAGGTAAACAAACTCTGGTCCAAACATTTTTTTCTGTACCAGTGGTCTTTCAGAGGAGCACTTAATTTATCCAAAAAGCAAAAACTATAATAAAAGACAATGCAAGCCGAAAAACACCCGTTTGAGTTCAGGCCCCGAAATCGTGACCCTACACCCATAACACAAGCATTTCTTGAATTCTGCGATCCAAAATGTTTATTTTCAGTAGTCGTTTAAATGCTAGGGATTTTGGACAAGTAAACAGTCATATAAAATGTCTTGAAAAACAAGATACCTTTACTTGTATCCAACAAATTTGTAGCTTGAGCAGTCTCCCTGTTCTCTGAGGTTTTAAATCACGTGGAAATCAAACCAGAAAGCGGACGAAGTATTCCTAAGTGAAAATCATTACTGCTCTCCTCATATATGGAGCTGTAATGTAAATACTTGTTCTGCAAAAATTATTCAAACTTTCTACAAAACTGTTGCGTGCTTAATGCATCTGTATTGTAATTTAATTAAGCACTTGTTTTTCAACTTCAGAAAAACTGCGATGTCTGGAAAGAAAATTCTTTTTCATGAATGAAAATATCTTTCCTTTGAAAAGAAGAAACAAACCTAAACAGAATTACTTGTTGTTTTTCATTGTTCTGTCCATTTTAATAGACTGAGTGATTTTATTCGGCTTGTGCTTTCAAAGCTGAGACCCAGCAAATTTTGTGTAGAATGTAATTTGATATCACACTGTCCCATTTTCTTGTCACTTGAAACTCGATCAACAAGGAAAATAACCTTGTAAAGGAAACTTTTTCTCCAAGTTGATAGAAGACAACTTTGCACTATCTAGCTACTATCGACTAGGGCTGGAGAAAAGTTGATTTTGTACCTTGTAGTCTATAGATTTCTAGATCTATCTTCTTATGTACATTTTAGTTTTCACGAATAGCCGCTCTAAAGATCCAAAAACCAAATTGTGATGCATACGCATCCGTTCAAGACTTCACGCAACCAGAAGAACAAGTGAACTGAGGAAAATATGGGGAAACTGATAGTGAAAAAATCTTACATGGTCAAACTTCATTTTGTCTGTATTAGCAATTAAAAAAGAGAGAAAACATTTTAGCTCCTTACCGCCAGAACAGAAGTCGCCAAATCGGCGACCTTTGCTGAAATTTTACTCGCCAAAATTATTTTCTACTCGCCATGGCGACCAAAACGGTCGCAGCTTGGAGCGCTATTTATACAGTTAGGTGAAGAGATAACTTGGAGTAAAGTTTCTTGTCTAAGGAAACAACACGAGGGCAGGGACCAGGCCTCAGCTACAGACCTTCAGATCTGAAGTCCAATGTGCTAACTACTACACCATTGTGCCCCCATCCACTCCTACACTATATCCTCCACTACTGCAATAGGCTCAATTTCTCAATGTTTTGTGCTCAGGTTTGTCAGCATGGAGTAAATTACTAAATGGCTTAAGACTGCGAATACTGTGATGACTGACTGCAGAGTAGTTTGTGTTGCAGTGGCTTGAAGTGTAACCAAGAAGAGAAAAACTTGCACAACAGTATGTGAATTGAGCTTAATGCAGTGAAGTGGTCGAAGTGTGCAGATGCTCACAAGTGGTACCCATTTTCGTAGTTTGGTCAAAAATAAATCTGATTGAAAATAGCCTTTGAATGACAGCCGTCACTCATGTATCCATGGTAACAAATAATACACCAAGCAAAACAACCTTTGAAAATTCGGTTATTAAGCACATCCGTAGACTGCTAGCCACAAAAAGAAGCCTACATGTACTTTTAACAACAAACCTAAATCCAAGACATGAACGTCCCCGAAAGATCCATCAGGGTTTGCACCCCCGATCACCAAAACACGCCTTGGTTCGCCAGCAACGAACGTGCAAGTATGCCCAACTCTAATGCATGGACCGTCTCCTTCTGGCGAGAGAACATACCACACATTAGGTTTTGGAGACGTATTAGCCTCCAATATCGGAAGAATCTCCATAGGACTCGTGAACAATCTAATGCTCTCCGCAGTTCGAAAATTCCTCTATTCCCGGACTACTCCCGCCATTTTGAAACTGAGCCCAGACACTTTTATCGTAGCGGTTCTTTAAAAAGAACCATGCGCATTTCTGATTCGTTACCAGTCTCTTCTCGAAATTGAACGTGGCAAATCCAAAATGGAAGAAATCGTGATTGTATTTACTCTCGCCTATGCGCTTGTTTCGCTGTGTTTTGTGGCGCCCCCTAGAGAGTTTGTTAGTGCTGGATTAACCGTGCAGAATATCCTGTCCGGTTATTTAGGGAGCGAGGACATGGATTTTGTTGGTTATCATTTGAAGAGGACAACTGCAACACTTCTTCTTCACTCATTGCTCCTTCTAGGTAAGCTAAGCAATATCAGTGGCAAACCAAACGTGTGGCTGTAATGAATATGAGCGTTTACGCCGTTTTACGCTGTTTACGCTTATTTCCAGTCAAATGTTTTTCTCTGGCTATTTAAAGTCCTTATGACAGCCTAAAATAAATAAATAACAATGTTTAAAGAGGGTAACATTAAAGGTTACTCGAGGTTAATTAGGGTGGCCCTCAAGATTGAATTGGAATTTGGAAATTTTGGCTCTTATGGAAAGGGGAAAAGCTGAGTACCCAGAGAAAAACCTCTTGGACCAAGGACGAGCAGTGCTCGAAATTCAGTTTTGGGTTTGGGCTTTCACAACCAGTTGGATGAAGATGCACTGGTCCTTGGGGCAAAGCCACTGGTCACTTGTGTCTTAAGCTTTAAAACTTTGTGGTTGTTCTTGTTGTTGTTCTTGTTGTTTGGTTTATTTCTTTGTTGATGTATGTCATTGTGAATGTATTAGTTTTCGTTTACTTTGTGTTGCTAGGTCCTTGGTCACCATCTCTTCTGTTCCAATGATTCTTGACTTAGCCTACATTTGGCTTAAGTAAAAAACTCCAGCATGGCTTACATTACTTTCTTTTTGGCACATTTCCTTGTTCTTTTTGTTATATTTTTGTTCTCTCTTGTAAGAGAAAAACAATGTTCAAAAATGTTGTCGTGGGAAGAGTCATGTTTACTCGTCCTGAAGGATGAGTGGAGGAAAATAGCTACTTGTTTTTCATGATTTTTTCTCGTTTTAGACATAACTTTTATTTGAACAGTGACAAGAACCAACAACAAACTCATTCAAATGACATTTTATGTCACTGAGTCCAGGAATCGAACCCGCGCCACATCGGTGGGAGGCAAGTGCTCTCCCCACTGCACCATGCCTGCTCCCTTAGTTGTGTTACAAAAAACTGAGAACCTTTTAGAGTTGTTCAGGCTTACACATTTGTAGAAAAGCTAGGTTTTCAAGTACAGCCTTGTTGTTGCATGAAGCCATGTTTGGAATCTTCTTGTTACTAGTCAGAACTGATTACATTTTTCATCATAACTGGAAAAATCTACCACTCCCTACTTCCAAGACACCATTCTTGAAAGCATTTTGTTTGCATTACATGTATCACACTCTTTCTTGTAACAATTTTTACCAAATTGGTGCTTATGAGAAAGATAAATCACTGTTTATGTGTTCTCTCCTAGGATATTATGTTGGTTTGGGACTTGTGTCTCCAACTCTCCATTTATTTGAACCAGCAAGGACGGGTTTCACAGCAAATGTTTGTCTTTTAGTTTGTTTGGGCATTGCTCTCTGTGGTGCTGTCTGTGCCCGATATTGGTCTTGGAATAAATGGTAAGCTGCCCAGATCAGATGATGTGATGATATGATGATTCTGTGGAGAAAACATCCTAAATCTATATAGAAATAAGGCATTCATTGTGCATGAAGATGACAAAATTTGAAAGAGTTTTCCACAGTTATGTTAACTTATGTGATTTGAAATGAGATGTAACAAACAACAAAGCTGAGTGGGTGTATTATGCATTCTGGCCACCTTACAAATGTATATTTAACTCTGGATTAATTCTCAAGACTTTTAATAATATTATTCATCCCTGAATGGGATGCTAGTCCATTTACCACCTGGGAAACAAGTACCGGTAAAGGCCTTGTATTAAGGTTTTAAAATAAAAATAATTATGACAATTGACTAATTAAAATCAAGTTCGTTGTCTGATAAAGCTCCTCAAAAATAGCATTCCCGCCGAGTTTGGAACCAATGAAATAAGATGTAATTTATTGCTTTCCCCCAGATTTTTATTTGTTTCCAGGCCTCTACTTGTTTCTTAAGAGGCAAATATCCAGGTTTCTCCTAGCATTTGTATGTTCACCAGTTCCCATTTATACACCGATCAGACAATATGGAGTTCACCTAAGGAAATAATATTAATTAATGCGGAGATCAGGACTTGAATCACCGACCTTGAAATCAAAAGTCAGACTGACTAACAACTGGACAGCTTTACAATCTCCATCGAGCTTGAATTTCTGGGTGAAATGATGTTATGGGCTGCTCAGTCTTTCTTAAAAGTGTTTCAGTTTTTATTCTGATGTGCATTTGGTGACTCAAGCAGAGTCAAACACTCATTTAAACCTGTACTTGAAAAACCACTTACCAATTATGTGGGACGTAATCTTAATTCTTTGTTTGATTATTTAAAGGTCAAACCATCCCTTTGCCAAGTTGTTACTAAAACATGGAAGTCCTTGGAGAGCAGTGGCGTCAAGTGTAAACATAGAGTTCCGTCGCATTACTAAATTCTCATCAATAATTGGTGGAACAAGGTTGTACATCACAGATTCATGGATAATTAAATGCTCAGCATACAAAGTTGATATTGCGCATCAACCTGATGTCCACCTGTCAATCATTCATGCTGAGGACCATGACATTTCACATGAGAGTAGTGTTGCCGTGCAATTCTTGAACATAAGGGTGACTAGTATAACCCCAGGGGTCAAACCCTTTGTAATCAGACTCAATTCCACGGATTATGGTGACTTGAGAGAGAAGCTGCAAGCGCCAATCAGGAATGCAAGGAATGTGGTGATACATCAGTCGCTGAGTGACAAGTTTATTGAGGCATTCAAGGAGCAAGTGTCACAAAATGAACTTTATCAACTGCAGGAAGGAGAGGAGGTTTGTTTTTATTTTTTTCTTCAAGTAAAAACAGTCTAACAATATGACAATAAGCAGATAAAACTTTCAAAAACTGACCCTCTCTCTTCTTGAGTCTCCGTAGCCAATAACATCAGGATGTAATTTATCTATCAGGACACCTAAGGTTATGTGTACACTATACTTAACTAGATAGTCTTTGTGCCGGCATGAAAACATAACAGATAGACCTCTCATTCACACATAAAACACTCTGCTTTCGGCATGATTTTTATGTCAAAACAATGCTGTGCCACTCTAATCTTGAAAGTGAATTGTCATATACTGTGTAGGTTTTCATGACACTCCTCAGGACAGTGTCAACAGGGAATTGATCCGAAGCAGAAGTCAAAAAGGAGGAGTGAGATTTGGAACTTACGGCAAGGAATGCAGTTGGCACAATAAGCTATTCGGTATAGTGTATGTGTAGCTGTCTAGTCTGATAGACTTGCCACCAGCAATTCTGTGGCAGACTTGAATTCTGGATTAGAGAATTAGAAGTGTTGGTTTTTGAGAAGGGGGGGGGGGGGATCCTGGAAAATGTCCTGGAGAAAAATCCTGGTACCAAGGTTGAAAGTCAACAATAACCTCCACCCACATGTGACATTGACGCCGGGAATTACACCTAGGCCACATTTGGCAGGAGATAAACGGCATTCATCTCACGATTGGTTGCTGAAGTGTCAGTTACTCAAAACATTCTTTCTTTAGCTACTCTGAGTTAGGAAGCCACACCTGAGTATCTACTAAGATGGTGTGCCTATTTATCATGTCAGTTCCTTAAATGTACTTGCATATCTTGATCTGAAGTTTTTCTTAAAGCTAAACTGTTAAAGCTAAGCATTAATTAAAATGCCTTAATTTGCCCTTTGTTTGAACCCAAACAAAAGATTACACAATACTCTTTCAGTAGCTTGAATTAGTTTTTCCAGGCAACACTGAAGAGACCAAGGTTTCCTTTCAGTCTTCAATTTCTTTGTTGTATGTCCTGTTTTGTGAAGTCCACTGACACTTGTTGTATCTTTACGTTAGTTTGTTTCCTTTATGCACCAACCTCTTTTTTTCCCTTTGTTAACCTATTTGCTGTAGGATCCAGAACCTTGTATCGGCTGCATGCAAGTACCAGCAAACATCAAACTCCAGAAGCTGTGTGCTTCAGCCGGCGAAGGAGAATGTGTCCCCTGTTACTGCCGCCCAATGTGGTGTATAGATTGTATGGGTAAATGGTTTGCGAGTCGACAAGACCAGCACCAGCCAGAGGGGTGGTTGGCAAGTACATCTCCTTGTCCAACATGTCGATCAAAGTTCTGTATGCTTGATGTCTGCCTGATTAGTAGATGACAGCTTAAGTTCTGTGAAGTTTAGTAATGAGACTGTATGGAGTTGGATGCATCTCAACATGCCTCACAAGCTTTACAGGAAATTCCACCAACAAAAGACTGCTAATAAGACATGAAATAAAGACATAAGTTTGCCCTTACCAAGAAATGTCAAATTGAGGTAAATAATTTAGAAAGGAACTCAGATTAGTATTGCTACATGATGCTAAACTTTGTGTTTGGTTTTGTAACAACTAACCTGGGGCCCGTTTCTTGAAACTCCTAACTCCTTTCCAGGCCCGGTAAGTATTTTTTGAGCTCATTAATTTTATTTGTCAGCTAATGGTAATTATTGCCGTAAATGTAGCAATATGCTTAACAAAATTATGAAGATTAAAAGTTAGCTTTCAAAATCAATAAAAATTGTATAACTATTGGAGAATATTGTGCGCATAAAATAGTTTTTGAGTTCGGTACGTTATCACGAGTTTCGAGAAACAGGGCCTTGACTTGTAACTAGAATATGAGCTCTCATACAATGCTTCAGATTGTATTCTTCATGACTGAAGGGCTCCACACCGGAACATACAATGTATCATCTAATAAGTGCCTTTTTGAATTAAAAATCACTTTCTTGTCAAAATATCACCTGGTCTAGGTTTTTAACTTCCAGGCATCCAGTTACCACTGAAAACCTCATTTTTGTCAAAAATGTAATTCTTCTGCCTGAAAAGTCAATTGAAACATTTTGCAGGGAGCCCTGCAATCCAACAAAGCCAGTATCAATGTGACATTTCTTGTGATGTCCAATCCTTTATTAATCTAAATTTACAAATTTGGTAGCAATCCCTGGCTGAAATTTGGTCAAGGTTAATATGCACTTTTTAGAATTGAGGATGGTGGCTCCTTTTGTTACTGTGCATATGTTCTGTTTAACTCAGGGTGGTCTGAGAAACCTCAAGTTTCTTTTTAAGGACCATGCGTACTGATACCAAGGTATTTTTGCATTGTTTATGACAATGCCAGAAAAGCACATCTTAGCAAGGGTTGTTGGAATCCAAAGAAAACTGGGGGTAACAACGGCTAATTGAGCTTAAATTTGGAAACAAAATTCCATTGTCTCTGAAAAATGCATGTTTACCCACACAATGACTCGGATTCCAATAACCCTTGCTAAGAACTGCTTTTTTCTCTCTACATAACCTGTGCAAAAATACCTCTCTATTAGGAGGTACCATAGTTGACTGTTCTATCAAGTATAAGAAACGTGCAGAGCACGTACATGTACAGAGAAAGAAACAGCGAGAGTACAAGCCCAGAGGGTACAAGAAGCATTCTTAATGGTTGTTTCCAAAAAAGTCCATGTTGTGAACTTTCCACAGATAGGAGACCTTATTTTCCACAGATAGGAGATCTTATTGGTATCCTGTGGAGCAAAAAGAACATGGAAGAAAATAAAGTAAAAGGCTTCACTGATACAATCATGTACATTGTATTTTTTGACCTCATTGATAGTACAGATGAATCTCTTTGAGGGAGTGTCTTTCTTGAGCAAATTATCCTATTTTCATGAGGGCAGGTCCTGTGTTAATCAGTTCTTAATCAACTGTGGACTTGTGTTGAGAATCTCCAAGTCACTGTTTCATATTTTAAGGAATGGATGATCACTTATGAGCCTCGCAAGTAACTTTAAATAGCTGAGGAATTTGGGGTCTCACATGGTATCTTTTGTGTGAAATAGCAAAATGAGGGCACAAAAACAGTTTAGTAGTAAAGCAGCTTGAGGGACGTGGGGGGGGGGGGGGGGGCTAGTGGTTCTTTGGTACTTATTTACACGCCTGAGTGTAATTGTTTGTAACAAAATTCCTTGTCAAAGAAATAACATGATGGCAGAGACCAGGCTTGACTTAACAGGGTTCGAGACTAATGGTAACCAACCGGTCACAGACCAGTGAAACTTCCGTTTTGGTCAATAGGTTTTGCCCTTTCACTAGTCATTTTGCCTAGTGACAATTTCAAAGCACTAAAGCACTTGATGGAAACCAAACTGACTATTAATTCTGATGATCGGATCCCAAAAGCAAACTGAGCGAACAGAAACGAAAACTTTCTCCGTAAAAGGATATTATGTTAAGCAATGTTCGTATGATCCTTGTTTTGTCCTCTCAACGTTTCTCCCTACTAATTCTTGTCTCAGTTGGCAATGTTTCTCCGTCATTAGTACGTTTGAACGAAATTAGCCGTTTCACCTTGAAAGGTCCGTCAGTGCGTTCATATGAAATTAGTCTAGTTTCGTACGTTAAGTACGTTTACACAATTCTTTAGTCTTCTCTTGTCGACTTCTTTCCTTTGACTACCTCGGTCGTACAATATTAGTTTCTCTTCCAATGCAACGTTTCTCTCTACATAACGTCGTTTGTATAATGTTGTCTTCACAATGTTTCTCCGTACGTAAGCACGTTCGTCGATTTATTAGTCTTACGTTCTCAACGTTTCTCCGTTGCCGTTAGCACGTTCGCACGATGCTGTTTCAATGTGTTGCGTTCGTACGATAAGCCTACTTCTTAGCGTTTCCCTCTACGTTAATATGTTCATACGGTATTAGTCTTGTCTTCTCAACATTTATCCGTACGTTACAGGCCCGTAACCAGGGGGGGTGGACGGGGTAAACGCACCCCCCCCCCCCACAGGCCCCAAAAGTCCACATTTTGATACTCAATGTCCAAGCTAAGGAGTACAGTCGGTTAAACTGAAGGATACTAGTAAATCTTTAAAACTTAACAGTGATAGTTAAACAAAACCAAACGGTAGAAATAGCAGTAATGTATTCACTGGCAGACTAAAACCAGCTGCACTCTAGTAGCTCGAGCCAGTCAGAACATTTCAATGAGGGCAGACGGTCCGAGCTTATCTGAATGGATAATGAAATCAGTCAACGTGCTGCACGCTTTACACGGGAGTCTAGACGAGCGAACCAATGACACAGGAGCGATCTCACGATTTTTGTCAGACGCGTCTGCTAACGCGTCGGGTAGTATTCTCTATTTGTACGAGCGCACGAACGTCCGAAGATTCAAAATCAGTTTTTTGTGTAATATGTTATGGGTAGGAGAGAACAGGAAAATAGAAAGAGGAAGACTTCAGCTAAATCTTGCCAGTCTCTCAATACATGGGTCAGTAAAGTGCCCGTGAAGAGCTTTCAGACACAGACAATGACAGTCAGTGCAGTCTGCGACAACAGCCCGGCTGAGACCACGACTTCAGATCTATCTCAGTTAACTACAGTTTTACAGCGAGATATAAAGGGTAAATCACGCTTATTTTCGCTATGTCCACCAGTCTTGAACCCAGTATTATGCTCAGAGATTTATTCAGTATTCCTCAATATGAAACAAAATTATATTGCTTAATAAAGAGCCAGTAAGGGAACACAGAGTAGCAATTCGGAGAGGGACTTGGGGGAGGGTTAATCCTTCTGGAAATCCACAGGCATCCCAAACCATCAATAAAGAAGTTTTCGAGTCACAAAGAAGGAAAGTAATTTTATGTTTCTACTCGTCTCTTATCGTCATATTCCTGATGTCAATATTCTATGAGAAGCCGGTGTGAACTTTCTTAACAATTGCGCACTGTCAATAAAATTATAGAGACTGCCTAGTTAGCTCCAGTACCAAAGAATTACTGATGGCAATCTAACGCGGCATCATTTAGAACCAGTGATGCAACAAGAAATAAATGACAACGGGAAGTTTTCGACGACCTTTGAGGAATCTGGTTATTTTACAAACAAGCTGCCAGTTGGTCAGTTGATTAAAAGTCATTTTGTGCCATCGATTAACTTCAAGTTTCCAACATTGTCAGTCCAATGCGATTTCTTCATCAGTGGTCTACAGCCCTTCAGTAGATGGAGTATTCTGTAAACACTGTGCTTTGATGATACCTATGCATTGCAGGAAAGATAAGGGCGCTTTTGTTAACAAGCCTTTCATAAACTGACATAAGTTTCAAGAAAAGGCAAAAAACGTAAGCAAATGAAGTACTATCACGACGCAATGATCGCCACTGAATCCTTTCTTAATTCTGTTGAAAACCCAGAGTGAACAACCGATTAAATGACAAGAAGAGGAAGAATGTGTTTCAGAAGCCATCTTTTCCTGTGGTCGACAGTGCATTGCCCTGCGTGGAGATAACGAAGTCTTGAAACGGTGAGAGTCGTGACAATACAGGCAACTTCTTGGCGGCTCGGCAGCTAACCACGACGACATTTGCATGGGCCAGGAAAGGCGTTCGTCCCTCGTACTAATGCACAGCCATTATCAAGTTAAAATTGATTTGGATGAGGTGGTAAATCTGTTTGCCACCAAACACCCACAGAGGCTGGAGCTCGGGACAATCCTGAAGGATTAGTCCTGCAGTATTTGATGTATCATTTTACATCGTAAAATTAGTCGTTTATAACTTTATTCAAATACTTGTATTCGACAAATGTAATATTCAGTTCCTACCCTGTACTTTGCCGTTACAATTTCTCATGTATCGCTACTTTCCTAAATAAACAGATCAGACAATAACAAAATAAATTTCGGTAGTTTGGTCCACTTTGGCCTCGTTAGCACCCCCCCCCCCCCCCCACAAAAAATTCTGGTTACGGGCCTGCGTTAGTGCGATATTAGTTGTCTTCCCTACGTTTCTCTGTAACTTATTGTCCCACCGTAATAATTCTGTCCGTTTGGTGTTCTTCCGTACGTTACACGTTCTTCCAGAATTAGTTTTGTCTAATAACGTTTCTCTGCAAGTTAATAGTTGAGTATTTTATTAGCCTCAGTGTCTCCTCAACTTTTCTCTGTGCCTTGGGCCGTTGGCAGTGTTTCCCTCTACTGTAGTGCATTTGCAACCGACCAAAGTATCATAGAACGTAGAATACGCAATTCAGCTCTATGAGCTGCAAAGTATTTTAATAAAGTACCTATCTATCTCTTTTTAAGTATTCTATATGGCTTCTTAACCTTTTTGCCGTACCTTACTGAAGTTCGAACCTTATTACCTTCGTCTGTTCAACGTTTCCCGTAAGTAAATAGGCTGTTAGCAACGCTAAACTCTTAGGGGTAACCATTTCAAGCGACCTATCTTGGAACGCGCATATCACAGAAGTGATAAATAAGGCAGCCAAAAGGCTCTATTTTCTTATCCAGCTTAAAAGAGCCCGAGTTTCTCAGAAAGATCTCTGTCTTTTCTACGTCACATGTGTGCGTTCCGTTATTGATTATGCCGTACCTGTCTTCCATTATTCTCTGCCGGCTTACTTAACGCACGAATTAGAGCGCATTCAGAGGAGGGCGATGCAAATCATCTGCCCCGGCATTGAGTATCAGCATGCTCTAGCGCTAGTGAACCTTCCAACTGTAGCGAAGCATCACAACGATATTTGCAAGCACACCTTTGAGAATATCTGTAACGACAGCGGCCACAAACTTAAGAAACTTTTGCCACCCTTATATGATTGTAAGTACAATTTAAGGCACGCGCGCACCTTTAACTTGCCGCGGTGTAAGACAAACAGATTTAAAAACAGTTTTATTATGGCGTCATGCTCTCTGGTGAATGCAAAAAGTGAATAACTAGGTTTTTAATGCTATCATTATTAGTGATATAGTTTTTAGATATTATAAAAATAGTTATTAGTATTATTAAATTTTATAACTATTATTATTATTTTTAGATTTTAGACATTATAAATTTTAAATTTTAGAATAGAATGTAGAATACGCAATTCAGCTCTGTGGGCTGCAAAGTATTTTAATAAAGTACCTACCTACCTACCTATCTACCTACCCAGAATTTACTAGTCTTCGCTTGCAGACATTTTTTCCGTGCGTGAATTGAGTGCTTTATCAGTTGTCTTTCTCCGTACCTTACAACGTTCGTACAAAGTTAGTCTTGTCTTCCCAACGTTTCTCCGTACGATATCATGCTCATCTACTTTTCGAAATATTAGTCATGATAACCGAAACGGAAAAGAGAGGAGTGAATAACATCGTGCCTGCGAATTTGCCCTAAACGCACGAATGCTTTTTGTTCGTGTGAGGATCTTTAACCGATGGAAAGAGTGGTCAACATTCCAGTTCTTCACTCTTGAGATTACAGAAAGGCATGTTTACAGTACTTTACTCTAGGCCATAGTTAGTCGAGGGACTGGTTATGAAACTCGGCAAAGTTCAAAGGCGATAATAAAGGAGGTACAATTTATGTTGAACATACGACGACCGTGCACAATCTTTTGTTTTTTCGATCACACTGTATGGCTGAATAATAAGGGCAACATTTCTATTGGTCTGTTGTTCGGACAAAGTTCAAAAGCTATTGCGGTTGTTCACGGTCAAGGCCGCAAAACAGTAACAAAAACCTCAAACAAAGAAATTTATCAGCTTTCATAACCATTGCGCTTTATTAACTATGTCCAGGCTAAAAATTGCACGTACTGAACACTCTATGAGATTATGCAGAAAAAAAAGTCTGGCTAGTGAAAATTTATTTTGGCTAGTGAAATCAAACCCCTCACTAGCCACTAGGCTACTAAGCTGAAAAGTTAGTCTTGAGCCCTGCTCAAACCATCATTAGGTCAAATGGAGCTGGGTAGCAATTTCTACAGAAACAAGGTTATAAAAAAGCCATGAGGACCAACTGTGGCCTGATCATGGCATTACCTCATTTGTGTGGAGAGTTGTGATAGACTGGTTAAATGTTTTACTGTGGAGGCAAAACAAGAGCACAGTTAACTGCACAAAGGTGTGTGTGGAGGGGAAGGAAAAAGGGGAAGGGGAGTATAGAGGTAGGTCGATTGTGTATACCCTCCCCATACTGAGCATGAACAGAACAAATTATTCTATACCAAGTTTAAATTTCATTGAACAGTATTCAACTTCTCAGGCAGGTCTTACAAATACAACTATGCAGGTCCTAAGGCAACAGCTAAGTAATCTTTCTCGCTTCATAAAGAGTGATGTCTAGTTCTTGGTCATAGAAAACAACTTCATGTCTGAAGCTCTGTGAGAGAAGTTCAAAGAAACGATTATCTCTATCATAGCGAATTTTACACGACAATAAAACTATCGAATCTTCGTCGCATAAGTCTTGTAGAGTTTTCAACAAATCTTTGAATGTCTCCTCAATGTAAACAATGTCTGCTCCAAGAACAAAATCAAAAGGGGGCAAGAAAGATGAAACGTTCTGTCCCCATTCAAGTTCCTTTATCTCAACAGAGTTCTGTTTTTCACCCAGATTTCCCTCGACGTTCATTCTAGTAACGTTCAGGGCCATTTTCCGATCGGTGATCGTAACATGACCGCCAAGTAAACTTGCTACGATGCCCGCAAATCCTGTCCCAGCTCCTAACTCGATAACTCTCTTTTCCCGAAGTTGAGCAGCTATCATTTCGAGATAACGACTGAGAACGATTGCTGCGTCCCAAATAACCGCTGCAACTCCGACATCGTTCCAGTTTTGAAAGACAGTAAGCGTTCTCCCTGCAAATTCAAAGGACCTTTCTTTGGCAAGGAATGGGCTCAAAATGGCCGCTGACGGGTCGTATGGAACGAGAGCCATTTCTGACACATTCGTTGGAAACAAAGGACTAGGAAGAATAGCAAAAGAAATGACTATCACTTTGAAGCAATGTTTGGGCCAAAATTTTCCGAAGCACTGATGAAATCCACGCATAATACGCTCTGTATTCAAAAAATGATTCACAGACAAAGGAAAGAATGTATTTCACCAGGCGTTCCAATGCCCTTGTTTCCAGTCTTCCTCGTTTAACGTATAATTAACTCCGCTGATCACTTTTGGCTTGGACACACAAGGAAACAAAACGGTGGACGAATCTTTACTGGTTGACAAAAATTCCGCGTTACGTCGATTCAAAACCATTACAACCACGAGAAAAGATCAAAATCTGCAGAGATTGCAAGACCTGATCGCTCAAGCTGCGCCAAAAGGTGCTGCTTGCAGAATCAGAAAAAGACCAAATTTCACCAGGCGTTCCAATGCCTCTAGTTTCCAGTGTTTCTCGTCTGATTTCTAGGAGAACTGGTATTTGTGGTGATGATGTGACGGAAATAGCTTGCCAAATAACCACTTTCTGTACTTTGCTTCACCATAGTGCGTTTTCCTGGAACAAGTCGTATCCGGAGTGTATCAAGCCAAGACATATGTGATGCACGTTCTGAGTTTTTGAAGTCAGACGCCGTAGAATGGGGTCCAAGGTGGACGCGAAGGTGGTTCTCCTCGGAAAGGAGTACAGCGGGAAAACCAGCTTAGTGGAAAGATATTTACACCATAGATTTAACGAGAATGTTCCCTACCAAAATGTAAGTTGTAATAACGTTAACGTGTTTTCAATTAGCCCCTTTTTTGTCATAGTAATTAATAATGGCAAGAAAGTCAACTCCTCGCCGGGATGTAAACAATATGTCCAGAAGTCAGCTGCAAATTCGAGACAGTCCATTCGTGCTGGTTTATCGGCAGTCCTTTCTACCTGAAATGGATCAATCTTTCGTTTTCAAGTGTTAACATTTGCAGGGTTTAAAAGCACGGCAATAAAATTTATCTCATTTTCAGTTAAATTGCACTGCAAACTAAAATTGTTAATTTTACTTGAAGTGTATGAAGCGTCGAAGGCCTGGCTGCCATCATCAATTCTTGCTTCATCCTTCCTTCTTACACTAGTCAATCTTCATTCCACTCCTGTACTAGTGTGTTGCGAGTTGCACGGTACAACTGAACTGCAGGTAAAAGAAGGTCATCATAAATATGGTATTAATGGCCAACGAAAATTTGCCCCTTCTGTTACAGTGTAGGTCCGGTTTTTCCTACAGAGTCTAACAAGGGTTTGGCAGGGGCTCAAAACTTAGGAGGAATGTGGGGTGCTATCAATTTTCAGGGTGGGATACGGGTTATTATAACCCATTGATAAATTTTTGCATGTTCCTATTGGTTGAAACACATCATGTGGTACATTCAGATGAAATACCTTGAATGTCTGATCTGTTATCAGTTATCTGATTTGTGATTGATGAGCACAAAAGCAATGTATGGACCTACATTCTTTAATTTCTTTTTGATCAAATCAGTGGATTAAAATAATTTGAGTAAACTAAACAACTCGCACTTGTATGACCAGAGTCATGCTGTAATCATCACTTACTGATAAGTGATCACAGCATGACTTTGGCCATACGAGTGCGAGACTAGTTGTCTTTTCTTTACTACAACAATTGCAACTGTTATAAAAATTAATCTGGAGGATTAACAAAGATAAATACCCCTTTCTGGCTTGCTGGAATTTTTGGAGGATAATCCCCTTTGCTGAAGGATTGTCCCCAAAGTTTCTAGACCAGCTGTTTATTGTTTCGACGGTCTTTCAGCCTTGAATGTTTCCAATATACTGGCTGCCTGACTACAGTTATTTATGGAATACCATGGTGAAGATTGGGTCACTTTCTTTAGGCTGGATAGGGGAGGGTATTGTTATCTAAGTGACAAAGCAGGATAAAAAAACTTTATAATCCGTCAAACCCAGGGCTACAGAGTCAAACGTTGTTAATAATATTGTGACAACTGTTTGGAACAGAAAGATGTCAGTGTTAAAGAATGTGTATAAAATAGTGAATGTTTCAGTGCAAAAGCACATCAAATTTGTATAACGTGTGAAATCTGACTTTCTTTCACATGTTTTAAACATGTTTGTTACATTGAATCTCGTTTTTGGTTTGCGCTAATTTGTCAAAACCTGACAGCTCAGACAACGGGGAGCCACAGCTGCACTGAGGGCAGAATTCAAATTCCTGAGACGTCACTGTAAGCTCTCTCTCCTTTTTCCCTCCTTCGCGCCCCCACCCCTAAGAGAGCTTGCTCACAGGCTAGCACTGGAATAGAGCATAGGAACTTTATGCGCTAGCTAGTGACAACACAGTTTAAGAAAATGTTGTTTATTTCTTTTTAGACAATTGGAGCCGCATTTGGTGCTAAAAAAATTGCAGTGGGAAACAAATGTGTAACACTAGGGATTTGGGTGAGTTTATAAATACAAATCATTTCTCGACTTAATTACTTTTAATCAAGTACTAGGTTTTTGAGCTTAGTGGTAAGTGTGGGCATTTGGGCTCATTTTTTGGTGCACATCTTACTGTGCATGCAATTCAAATCCTGATATCGATGGGCCACACCATGCATCAAGGGTGTACGCTGAGGAAGAAACAGAGGAAAATATAGCACTGTTTAGTGTTGTAACACATGCAACTTCCAAGGTAGAAATCCTATACAGGATCCTACAGACTTTCTAGGATCTTGTAGGATCCCTGTGAGTCCTTCAAGATCACATAGGATCCTGAATGGCAAAATTTTTATTGTAATCATGTTTCGAATTTCAAAATTTTTTATTTGTAATTATGTTTTGTACCCATGATCTGGTAACTAAAAATCTTTTATGATCCTGCACAAGATCTTATAGGATCCAATTAAGATCTTGTAGTATCCTTTTTAGGATAGGGTCCTACAGGATCTTAAGTAGGATCTTATCAGGATCCTTGGTTAGGATCCTACAAGATGCTGTTAGGATCCTATTAAGATCCTGTGTAGAGTCTCAGGGGTTACCACAGATTCAGCTCCCTTACTGCATGGTGACTACCAGAACCAGGAATTATTTATTTAATATTTATTTATTTACTTATTTTTCTCATGTATTATATTTACAGTTGGTACATTGTGTACATGTATAAAGTATCATTAAACTTAAACTTAAGCTTAGGAAAAAAAGTTTTGTTAACCAGGTTGATGTTACAATAAAAAAGAATCTGACTAGTAATATCACTAGCTGAATTAATGTAATAAAAATGAAATAAACGGCTGAGACCCCCAAGTCATATCATTATAGTAGATCTAGTATCAGCTCCCTTGAATGTCTTGAATGACCCAGGTTGATGTTACAGATTGAAACTACACAATTTAATAAAAGAATCTAGTAATATCACCAGCTGAATTAAGGTAATAAAAGTGTAATAAATGGCTGATCTCGACCCCTAAATCATATAATTATAGTAGATCTAGTATCCGCTCCCTTGAATGTCTTGAATGACCTCTGAGATACAGCTGGATGAGCATATCATCTCTAACTTTAGTACAGCTGTAAGCATGTTTGCTGTCACTAATTAAGATGGTCTTGTGATTGGCTCTTTCACCATGAAATTGCAAATTGCTGACAGAGGTAAATACTTGGCTAAAAATGGTTACACACACAATTTACAGCTATTATCAAAAATGTGGGTTATTTTTTTAATGTTCAATATAATTATCAATAGGATACAGCTGGTTCTGAGAGGTATGAGGCAATGAGTCGAATTTACTACCGTGGAGCGAAAGCAGCAGTTTTATGCTATGGTAAGGATGTGGCCATTTCTTTTATTAGTGGTTTACTGACTGCCAGTAATGCACTATTCATTTTAATTTGTGCTGCTGGCTTTTAGTGGCCCTGGCATGGGGGCAGGGAAGTATTAATCTCATTTTGCAGTCCAGAGTTTGGAAAAATGTCACTCCCAGATGCAAAATTTTAGAAAAATCCTGGTGCAAAAAAAATATATATATTATTGCTAGAAGAACTGTACACTTAACTTAACACATGAGGGGGGTAAATGTCATTTTTTTCTCAAACTGGCCCTGAAACAAAAAAGTGCAGAAAGTGTTTTTTATTTTTATTGAAGCTGATTGCAAAAACATTTCTGTTAAGTGGGCAGATATAACTGGTTCACTGTATACTCAAAGTGTAGAAGTTTTAAGGCTTAGAATTTATTCCATGTTGGGTTTCTCCTAACGTGGTAGGTACATGAGGTCATACATGTACTTCTTTATGAGATGAAAGTATAGGCATAAGATCATATCTGATGAAAGTGATAAAAGTACAGATTAAAAATTGTGAGTCGTGGCCTCTTCTTCGAAGGCCCCCATTTGCAGTATGACCCTAACAGACTGTGATTTGTAATCTGCATGTGTTTGACTGTAGATTACTTACCACTGACTCTTTTTTCTAGATCTGACAGACAAGTCCAGTTTTGAGAGAGCGAAATTTTGGGTAAACGAACTGAAGACTTATGAAGATGTTAGTACTGATAATTTGCATAATTACAAAAAAAAAGTACCTGGTGTTGCTTTAATGGCACTATCTTTTTTTCTTTCTCAAAATGTCGGTTGGAAATCTTGAGTAATATTTTTTACTTGCACAAATGTTTGCAACAATCTATAAGTACAAAAGGTTTGGGCACATTCACACTCCTGAGGTAACTAGCATGGATTAGAACTCTGTCAATAAAGCATTGTTGATGTAAAATGTACTATGCAATTATGGAGAGTGATATAATGTGCAGTTCCAGAAATATTCGTACCAACTCCAAGGTCTAAAATAGCAGCCGGCTGCTGGCGACAGCCGGCACTTTGGCCATTCTTGCCGGCGATTTTTCACCCAAGCAATAGAAAAAAAAAGCCATCCCATCCCTTGATCGGCAAAATCAACATCCCTGGAACGTCATAGTAATCGTTTCATATCAGAAACTAATGCAGCCATGAAACACTTACACACATACCACAAGTGAATTGGATGACATTTTAAAAGCTTTCTAAATACAACAACAACAATAATGACAACATCAAATTACAGAACGTTAACAATTATTGTCTCGATTTTTGTAAATCAAGCCTTCGTTCTAGTGACTATCTCTATTTGCCGACACTCTTTTTTTCCAGCGTAGTTTCACACGTGATCAACAACACGACTTTTGATGAAATAGGCCAGACATGGGGTAGCAGTGCCGCAGCAATTCAGTTCTCTTTTACGAACTGGGAAAATTTTCATTCAAGACCTCTTTATTACCAATGCGTCTTCCATCCTGTTCAACTTAGCACCTTGTCGCTTTTTTCGTGTGCTTTCGCCTTCTCGTCCAATTTAATTTGCTAGAGACCAAAGGAAATTTACCGTAGTGCTGAAAATCAGTGTCACTGTTGCGGCATTTATTATTTTGAAAGGCCTGATCTTATTTGTGAAACGCCAGCAAGGCCCCTGCCAGACGGCCGTTGATGAGATTTCCATCCTTGAGAGAAAAATCGAGCAGTCAGAAACGTCGATAGTTAAACTTCAGGCCCACACAGAAAAGGGCACATGTCCAAGAGACTTGCACTTTATTGCAAAAGCAAACATCACTCCTGACGAGGAGTTTAAGACAGAAATACACCCCACAAAGAAAGAGGCCAAGCTGAAATTCATAGGCGCACTAGCCAACTTTCATTATTGCTGCATTGAACGCAACAATGATAAGTTGCTTAGAACAAAATCTGATAAATCTAGGTTAAAGAAAACACTGATCGGGCTTAGCATAATAGTATAACACCACGTGCTCAGTCAAACAGCAGTACAAATGTGCTATACTTTTCGACCACTTAAGTGAAAAGGTACATCGATGACAAATTCTTGCTGTGGAATGTTGACAAAAAGGAGATAGAAGAGTTTATTGTCCTAGCAAACAGTCACCACCCGACAGTTAGATTTATGGCTGAAATCTCAGACAAAGAAATAAACTTCCTGGATACCACTGTTTTCAAAGGGCGAAAGATTTAACAAACAAGCAATCCTTGATATCTGCAGACATTTTAAGCCCACAGAAACTTTCCAATACACTCATTACTTCCATCCACCAGAGGTTAGAAAAGGGTTAGCAAAGGGTTTATCAGCGAAATCTTTCGTTGAGAATATCACCCAATTCAAAACACGCCTCGTCGTGCGAGAGACTACCCCAACAGTCTAGTAGAAAGAATAACGTCCAAAGTCAAATTCAGTGAAAGGAAGTCGGCACTTCAACAAAGAGAGACAGTGTGGAAAATTCTGCCTTTCGTAACAACGCACCACCCAGCTACCGTAATTTTAAGAACATCCTTATGAGCAAATGACACTTAATTTAAAAAAAAAATAAACCATTGCTAAGAAAAATATGCAAACATGTTAGCACGAGCATACGAACCGCGCTTGGCCTGTCAACACTTTATTCCGTACTTGGGATACATGTAGGTGCTTGTTCATTCTTGTTGAGAGCCGGCTAAAAATCAGCTTTGAGAAAAAAAAAAGCCGTCAAATTCAGGCTAAAAGCTCTGATTTTATTTTGAACCCTGAACTCCATGAATGGTCACTGGTTTGGGGGTTTTAAAAGCCAAACTTTTTAAAGGAAGGTATGAACCTAAATCGAAATTTCCTGAAGGGTGGTGGATGGAAACCAAGAAAAAAAACATAAAACCATCTGTGAGAGGGAGGAGGAGGATATTTTCTGGAACCACACATTGAAATTGAAGAACTTGAACTGACCAATCATTGCATGTGCATGTGCTCAAAAATTCAGATTTTAACTGTGGGCTGAACACAAAATTTCTTAGTTTAATCTTACTGACTTTATTTGAATTATTTTTGACAGAATTGTAAAATATACCTCTGTGGTACCAAATATGACCTTGTTCAAAGTGACAAAAAGTTGCGACAGGTAGACTATCATACTACAACAGACTATGCAGATGGTATGTGGAATTAAACATACTTAGAGTGAAGTAACAAAGTTCTAAACACAATATTTCATGCATTGTTTGACCCAGTCTATGATTTCCTGCATGGATGTCAACTTCTTCAAGACATCATTGTCAAGTTCAAATCTCCAAACCTGTTAAAATCTCACTCGTAATGACTGTATTATTGTGGATATTTGTGTATCAATACAAGATCAAACTTGCAGCTATTGTTCTAAGTAGATAATTTTGCATGGATTACCAGTATATGAGTACGAGAAGAAGACCTAGAAATATTGTTTGCAATTTTATATCCCTTATTTTCCTTCTTAAGTAATTTTCAAAATCATTATTAATTAGAATGTTGAATGAAAATCTTCTTCTCAGAAATTAATGCCAAGGTATTTGAAACTTCAAGTAAAACTGGCCACAACGTTGGTGAGTAAATTTTTTGAAATAACGTTACTTTAATGGTCATTTCAAGGTAATATGAAAAAATAAGCTTTAATAGGGAAAATGTCCAAATTCCTTCAGAGTGAAAAATATTAAGTTTAGAGGAACTGGGGCAGCTTTTTGCATCTTACAGTGCATTTTTAAACTAGTTTGTTTTCTTTTGAAGATTTAGTTGGTGACATTACAAAATTACATGATGATTAGAAAATGACAGGGCCTTTAGTTGTTGCTTTTCAGTTATTCTGCAGTTTGCAAGGCTAAAACATTTCAGAAAGCTTTGCAACATTTTTTAATATAATGGAATTTCTTGGCAAAAGTTAATATTATTTTACAATATATCTGTAATTTGTAGGGGAACTGTTCTTCCAACTGGCCCAGGATTACTCCAGAGAAGAGGAACCTCCAGGAGCTGGTAAGAATTTTTTCCCTAAAGTTGACACCGCTCTTCTGCTGTGGATAATAAATGTTTTAAAAGTGAATTAACCAGCAAAGATGGTGCTTAATACTCTTTCTGTTCCATTCATCCTGGGTTCGTTCCCATACCCCCCCACCCCCCATCATGTTGGATGTTTCTGCCCTTAGTAAATTACATCGTTACTCCAAACATTTTCTCCTCCAATTTATCCAGCCGCACCCCAATACCCCCATTGTGTGGAATATTTCTGCCATTAGGAGATCACAAAGTTACCCCTCAGCACCAACATTTTGTTCCTCAATTGATTCTGCCCCCTTCTCCATACCCCCATTGTTTGGAATGTGTCTGCCATTTGCAGATCACAAGGAACACCAGTGGTTTATGGTGGGTGTTGCTAACCCAGGATTAGCATCAATTTTTTAATGCTGTTTTATAGGCAACAATACGGATTCCTGTAATCCTATTTGCCCTACATGTTAACTTATTTTGCTTTCAAACGGTCAGTTGGAATTTGCTGTTAAAATGCTTTTGAATTGAGAGAAACAGGGAGCTCAAGGTTAAATTCTAATCCCAGGTTAGGGTTAACTGGCTTTCGAGCAACCGGGCCCAAATTTTGAACTCTTAACCTTTGCGTCATAAGTTCAATGCCTGCAAGTCATTTGTCCACCATGCCTTCTGTTTCTTCTGTAGCACATCCTGTTTATCCAGAAATTGTAATTCATTTTCCTGGATTAATATCTCATTACTGCTCATTTTGTTTTGCTTTAGGAGATGGTGGAAGGGAGCCATTAGAATTGACAGAGTCTCCAAGACAACACGGAAGGGCACTTTGCTGTGTGAGGTTATGATTAATGTTGGTCGCTGTGCTCAACAGCCATACAAATATATATCGAACAGATAGAATTTTTTTTTATTTTGGAAATTTTATGTAAAGGAAAGAGAGGCACATATACTATTAAGACTCCTTATGAGATGTCTGGGTTGTGGAAAATTATGGGAAGCAGTGGTTTCAGTGACAGTGTGATTATTTAGTGAAGAGTAATGCATAGCAGAACACATGCAAGCATACCAGAACTTTATTATGATAACAGACATGTAGTCATTCATTTATTGACACAGACTGGTGTATAGAAACTCAAGGTGGTATGAAGATAAAGGGAGCAAATTGCTGCAAACGAAATTCCCTTAACAGTTCAAAGCTGAATGATAAACTATCTGCATATAGAATACAGTGAAACTGTTGCCCTGTTACTCTGCCTTGTGAAGGTCTTTTGTGACCCAAACCGAAGCTTAAGATTGTGAGACCTGCCGTTGGCTTGATCTGCCAAAATTTAAGTGAATTTCTTGTAAAAGAAGACGTGAATTTACCCTCCTCTCAATGCCAAGAGTAGTTATTTTTCAACTAAATATAATTCTGTGGTGCAAATTATCAAAAAACAAGCGATAGGAAAGTACATCTCAGACAGCTGATACATGTGCTTTCATTTAATTGGTCACACTTTGGGATTTCACAGTTGGAAGCACCTTTTATAGCATAATAAACAGTCACACAGGAAAATAATGCTCAAAAGCTTTCATTTGAGTGGTTGCTCTTGAAGATTTACGTGCAGACTCAAAAGTGAGAACCTTATTGTGTCAAGGTTTGTTCCTGATGCATGAAAGGGTGAACCTTTCGGCTTTGATGTGATAGCCTGCAAGCAGGCTCGCTTGAGCAACTTGGCGGCACAGCCGCGATTTGCGAGTCCTTGTCCCATTCTTATCGCTGACTTGCTTTGATCGCCTGCTCGCAAAGTGCGTCTCCACCGCCAAGATGCTCGTGCAAATTATACAATCCTCATAAACACAGCTTTATTTTTAAACACAAGCCACAAACAACTTACGACTGGATGTTAAAATCAAGTTGACATGTACAGTTACTAGAAATGGGCATGGACAGTTTTACATGAAAGTACATTAACATTAAAAATACAATCATGTAGTTAGGTTCTATTAATGTGAGATTAAACCACCTTACAGATATATTTGCAACAATTGTGTTTCAGCTCGAAAATAAACATTTGTCTTCGAACATTCTCACAGTTAAGACTAATTTAAATAAGATGGCATTACGATTAAGGAATCTGAACAGTGATTTTTAGGTGACCTCTCTCGTGTGTCTTGACAGGCCATTCTTTTAAACTATGTGGAAAACTTATGGAAGATCTTTATTTATTATTCTGTTTCATCTCTTAGAAGACCTGAACACTGATGCAAAGTTAAAAGATAAGTGTTAAGTCTAACCTTGGTTTTGATTTGATGCCTTTCATTAACTAGCAAATTAGAAGTATAACAATTTATGTCATTTGACATAGGGAATCGACAACCTTAGTACCCTGGGTACCAGAGGTTTTTCTCGCTAGCGTCGGGCAAAATGGAGGCTGAAAAACGAGCAGCTTGCCCCGATCGCATAAGAAAAGCCTCTGGTACCCAGGGTACAACCCTAGCTTTGAGGGCCCTGTGTTCCTGAACGAAAGTACATGTGATTTCCATGAATGCCAGAGGCGTTTCTTGTGCGTAGTGGCTCGTGTCGATTTTTTTCGACTGACACCGCTCCAGAAAGCCCACAAAAAAAACCTCAGGTACTCAGGGTAATATCTGTTAAAACATGCTAGAAAGTTTTTTTTACTGATTGGTTTCTTTTTGGGTCGTTTTTATTTGGAAACCGTGAGCTCTCTTGTAAGTGACTTGTTTTAGACCCGTCTCCTAAATTTCCCCTCTTTACAATTATAAAGCCACAACGGCAACAGGGTAGCCTCTATTTCAGACTAGTTGGTAAAACAAACCCTATTTCCCCTACGAATCGTCTCTGAACCTCTTAGTTTTTCTTAGTTTTATCTTAAGATATTCAGTTTCAACGAAGAAAACTAGCGAACCCTCGCCTAGAGTTTCCGTAACATGAATGAACAAGAGAACGTGTTATAATCTCTTCCGGCTACCCAATTCAGGTCCCCAAAACATCAGACTTTGAAAATCTTGAATCAATGTCTACGCGGAGTGTCCCTGTTGAAAGATAAACAATTTATATCATTATACTACAATTATAGAAACTATATCCAGCTTGTATTTTGTAACAAATAAATTGAAATAAAGTTATCGATGTCGGTGTTTGTTTCTGTGATCAATTATGTCGAGTAAGGTCCATATATTGTCAATAGAAGATAGAAACGCCGGTGCCATTTAAGAAGAATTTTTAAGTCTCTAAGGTGAATTGTGTCGTCTAGAAATCTTAAGCTGACTTGTTCTACAACTACTAAAACACTACTTGATGTAGAGTAATATACGAAAAAGAGTTCTAAAAGCTCCAAAACTTATAAAAGTTGGTTAGAATCTCTTACGTTCAAGAATAACTAGAGTGTCTCAGACAGTTTAAAGGTTCTAAAACGTCTGTTTCAAAATCTGAGTTAAATGGGATTTCATTGTTATTTTGGCCAATATAAGTCGAAAAGAAATGATTTTTACGAATTCCAAATATGTATCCTGGGTTTTGATCAACGATGTCTTACCTTGTCTAGGTATTGCTGGACATCGACTTTTGCTATCCCCACCAACCCTCACCCCACCCCCTTGTCGAAGTGGAGTGTGCTTGCGCAAAGATATATCGTATACTATTGGCAATGTACAGTGAAGTCGTCGGAATACGTACTAATTGACTGGGTGAACGAAGAAACCATCGCCAGTACATTACACATGCGCACAGCCATATCACCGGGGCAGGACAGCTGTTTCGTCAGCTTTGTGAACGGACGTCGCCATGGGCTACTTTTCGTAAACATTTGATGGCATCTTTGGTAACCAAGCCTTTCACAAAAAGCAATGCCACTTCTTCTCTAGTTAGGGCTTGGATTAGGTCGTAATTAGGCTCTGTTTATGAGATAGAATTAGACCAAGATACTTGGCGACTATTACAAGCTAGACTCGTACATTGCTCAGGAATAGGAATAGGGTGTAGCACCTTGAAAAGTAGCCTCCCACGCATTCGCTATTAGGAAAGTCGTATTACCCTCTTCTTATGGGAAGGAAGGTAATACAACTGCCCTAAAAAACGATTACGTGGACGGCAATTTAAAAAGGCACCTTAAGTTAATTAAACGTGTTTCGCCATGACCGAGAGCCAAATATATTACCGACCGGATCGACCTTACTATGAGTTTTACGGTAATTTCCAGTCTTCAAAAAAGTATTGTGTCCTGCGTAGTGTTCATGGAAGATTTTAGCTGAAACATTTTACGTCAAGAGAGGTTATGTAGAAACGCTATTTTGTCCTAAAACGTCGACGTTTTGTCTAGTTTTACAAATTCTCTGCCCAGCGAGGAAAAGAGGCATACACGCTCTCCGTGCCTATTTTCAGCTTGCGTGTTGCATCCTGGGAAGATAAAGCAAAACTCGCGGGAATGATTCTGCGGTGAACTGGAAACTACTGTTTGTTGTGGTTATTCTTTTTGCTCTTCCGTTTGACTCCAGAAATTGTCGGTTGTGCTTCTCGAAAACCTTCGAAAACATTCACTTTCTTTAGCATGAGACTTACAACGAAGTCGCTTCTAAAGAAAGGATTGTTTATCTGTTTCTGTGCGTTTATTTTGTCTCATGTCTTTGATCCAGAGCGAGACGGAATGCGCCGCAAATTTGAACAATTTGCCTGACGATGTTTTGCTCAGCATTTTACGTTTCTGTGACATCAGAAGCCTGTCTGTTTTATCCCGCGTGAGTAGAAATCTCTACCGTCTGGCGAGGGACGATTCTGTTTGGCGAAGAATTGCTTTGCGTTGTGTGAACGTCCATCCTTCTGACAGAAAGTAAGTGGATGTGTTGCTTGTGAATAAAATTTGCTAGTATAGTAAGCCTATAGTAAGCTCAGGATATTTCAGACTAGTCTAGACCTTAGGCGACTTGTTTATAAATATAAGATGCCTTATTTTACCGACTTCACCACCAAAAAAAGAAAAGAGCATATTAATTTAAGCTACTAACAAAAGTTTTAGGAAATAATATACTCTCTAGTGGTACGATTTTACTAACAGTTTGAATTTTCCTTAACTAAGAAGGTTCACTGAATGTACTTTTAATCAGCCCATTGTAAAAACACATTTGTCATACATTCCCCTTCAAATTTTTGCATGGCATTGAAGGTTTCTTCACCAGTTTAAATTTTTAGAAGTCTTTTCTATCATAAAGCAATTTCGTTCCAAGACTATTTTTGATCTAGTCAATTTGTGACTGAGAAGTGCCAAACTTCCTGAACAAGTTGGAGGAGGTTTGATTCGCACCCTGTCATTTGTGCACTGTCTTCCAAGTCACCCAGTAGTTTACCGAGGCTTTTTTTTGGGGGGGGTGGGGGGGAGGCAATAGGAATGTGAACTGGGACTTTATGAACTCAACAGGTTGTGGAACCTGCTAACTTCCAAACCAGTGCAGTTTTACTGGAGAAAATTTAACATTATATACCTGCCAACCTTTTCTGAGTCAAAGGCATGAGGTTTTTATCCTGCAGAGTGCTAGAATTTCCAAAGATAATACGACTATAAATTTTTCGAAGATTTCCAAAAACTTCCGAGGGCTTTCCAAAGGATAATTTCCAAAGTTCTGAAGTTTCAAGATGCATTTGGGATCAACTAAAGAAGACCCATTCCCTGGGCTTTTTCCTACAAAATTGGAGAACCTGGGACAAGAAGCGTTGATTTACATGGACTATTCTTTTCTCAAATTGGATCAAGTTTACATTTTTTGTGGTAAATGCAGGGTTGTCCACAACTTTTCAAGTAGCTGGCAAAAATTTCTAAGTAGCCGGATAGTGATTATCAAGCACCAAAGGTGATCCCTTCTAGGGGGTCTGGGGGATGCCCCTCAGGAAATTTTTACATTTTAAGTCCCCAGAAATGGAATTTCCTTGATTCTGAGCACAGATTTCCAATAATGTCAGTTCCAAATTTAATCCTAACTTTACAATTTTATTTGTATAAACTCATGCCTTCAGTGCCGGTTTTCTACATGTAATTCCCAGAACTCATCATAATGAACTAATAATTGTGTATCTCTGTACCAACCAGATTATATTTAAGTCAATAAACTGCAATGGGAAATAAGTTTCATTTTCATATATCTACGCAAGTAAAGGAACAAATAACTAATAATTAATAATATCACGAAAGTAGCCGGCACAAACAACCCAAGTAGCCGGTTAATTCTGCTGGCTGCCGGCTGCCGGGACAACCCTGTAAATGGGTCATTTAAATCTTACTAGTTCACACTTGTGAGTTAGGCATGAGAGATTGCTCTGCAGGGGTGATTTGGCATGAGATTAAAGTTTTAGACTCGCAGGCATGAGACTCACATTTAAGGCATGAGAGTTGGTAGATGTCACATTACATACAGTGGAACCTCGATTTCATGAAATGTCAAGAGACTAAGGAAATTGGTTCGTTATATCCAGGTTCTTTTCCATACATTACACTATTACTGGGCTGAAAAATATCATTTGTTATACCAAGGACTTCGCTGTATAGAGGTTCGTTAAATCAAAGTTCCAGTGTAAGTAAAGCATGAATAATCTTTTTCTTGGCTTAAGTTTCAAGACAAGGTCATTTGACGTCTCATTTTCTTAGACAAGTCACCTAATAGTGTTCATTGGAGACAAATCTAATTAAACCTGCAATGTTTTCTGGCTATTTTACAAAGGCCTGTCTGTAAATGCTCATTTTAGATGTGGCTGGAACTGGAAAGAGCTGTGTAGAGTCTCTTGGAACTGGACGCACGGATATTGTAAGGACAGAAGTCTTGTCAAGTTTAAATGCAAGTGAGTTGCATGTCTAGAGTTGATAGGAAGTAACTTTTTAACCCTTTAAGCCCCAACAGTTATCAGCATCAAATTTCTCTCCATCATATCAGTGCATTATAAAACATACAAATCACAAAAATTAAGGAAATGATCACGAAAGATGAATTGTCTTGATGTTTAAACAGGTTCTCCCACCTAGTAATCAACAAAATGTATGTAGAACAGTAGAGAGAATTTGTATAATGATGCTGGGGCTTAAAGGGTTACATGTAAATTTCTGTTGACATTTTAATGATTGATCATGTTAAAAAGGTATTTTGTATTGTGTATGAAGTTTGTCTAGATGTTGTGCTGCTGCCTGTGATAAGATTAAAGTGCACCTAACCCCAAAATATTTTTTACGCTAATATAAATATTTGCACCTATTTTAAAAACATTTCGCCATTATTTGCAGTTTTTGACTTTTTTATGGGCTTCAAAACTTACGACAAACTAAGTACCATTTGTTGCACGACCGAGTTAGAAGGGGCATGGGTCTATTCTTGATTTGGCGTCACAAACTGCTTTGCATGCATGTTTACAAAGACTTGAGATGCAAATCAGTTTGTGATGTCAAATCCAGAATAGACCCATGCCCTCACTAGCTCAGTCGTGTACCAGATGATGGCTAAATTTCGTAACTTTTACAGCCTATAAAAAGTCAAGACTGAGGGGGATTTCATAAAAAAGGGCATAATGCTTTTCGAACAGGTGCAAAGGGTTATTTTAGCGAAAAAAAATATTTTGGGGTTAGGTGCACTTTAAGTCCAACTTTGGATTGGCAGAAACATGGCGTTAGTTCCCAATAAATTGTGCCACTGGCCTGATGCGAGGAAAGGTGTTTAACAGCACAACTTGTCTTTTCAAAGGTGGTACTTTTTTTTGTACTGAATGAATTTAACTCTTAATGCATTTTAAAAGTGGATTTATTTGTACAAATGCCAGTCAGTTACTGTTTTGGAGTAGCTACTAAATTTGACTGAATTACATTGTGTGCCTGAAACCAAGTCGTGTTTCAGTCAAACTTTATTTGGCATAGATAGCTGCAACAAGATTTACCTGCAAAGGGGCTTACTGGTATTTTTTTTTTAACTTTAAGCCTTATGCCATGGATTCAACTTGGAAGATCTCAGCAACTGTACATAGCAAAAGCCGCTGACATTGTTCTTTATCAGAGTAGTAAACATAACAAAGGACAATCACCATGGCAACCTGTGAAGACCTTCAGTGGTCACCATGGTGATGTCAGTAAGTTTGTCATCAGTGGTGGTCAGTTGGTGACCTGTAGTATGGACAACTCAGTTCGCACTTGGAACCTTCAAACAGGCAAATGTGATGGCTTGTGTCTTGGTCATGAAGGTGACGTTCATAGTGTGGACTGTTTTGATGATGTTATTGTGACAGGATCAAGGGATAAAACCATCAAGGTAGTGTCAATTAATATACTTACTAGCTGCAAAAAGTACACAAATAGGCTGTTTTAGCCACTTTTTTTCTAAACATACATGTATGTTATGTCATGGCATCTTCCTCATGCAGACATATACTTGTCAGAAGAGATTTCAAGCTGACTGTCTAAAGGCAGGGATCCATATTAGCTTTTTTTCAAACTCGTCAATCGGGCAAGTACATCAGAAAAGATACTTGCCCTGACAAAATTTTACTTGCCCGTTCAAAATTATGTAATAATTAAAATACAGTCAAAAACTTGAAGTTAACAAGTAAGTGGAAAGCTTGCATTTTATTTTCACTATGTTACTGCAGCAGCACCACAGCAAGGCTCCTGTCAAACAAGTTCATTTTACAAATCCAACTACGGACTAATTCAACAACGGACAACAAATACAAAAAATTCAACAATGGACTTAAAAGATAGACCTTCTTTACACGTTAAAATCTAATGTTCACTGTTTAAACTTTGATTTGCGCATCTACCTTTCGATCAAACTTTCAATTTTGATGAAACTTTCACCCAGGTACTTAAGCCAAGCCACGATGGTTAAAATGCAAGCTTTTGTTGCTCTTTTTCCTATTTAGAACTTTGCTCGGAAGATTCACTTTTTTTTTCTTCTGCAGCGGTTGCGACACTTTGTCAAAGTAGCGCCACATTTTGCAAAACTCGCGTGCGGCTAAAGAGCGAGAGTCTTTGTGTTTGCATATTGCTGCAGTACATCAGCCTTCAAGAACAAAAAATTGAGCCTGCAAACATTTCACTTCTGAGAGTTCCGCGTAACGTGTGGTACAAGCAACGAAACAAAGTTTACAGTTCACTACAGTACGGAATCACTGAATGGCTGGTAGACATACAAAACATGGGTACATTGAGTGGTGAGAAATTGAAGAAAAAAATTTTTGCCCCTTAAAACTTTCTCGTCCGCCGGACGAGTTTGTAATCTTTGATACTCGTCCGCAGGACTTTATAGTCGTCTCGGACAACCTGACGACTGCTAATATGGATCCCTGCTAAAGGTGTGGGCCCAGTTGTTTCAAAGACACTTAAGGCTAATCCTGGGTTAAGTATATTTGCAGAGTTTTCTGTTTCTGTTTTCCAGTGATCGTTTTTCGTTGCAATTTGAAAGTTGCCAAAGTCTAACTGCATACCCAAAATACTAATAACTGAAAGTGGATCCAAAAATTGATGCTAATCCTGGGTTAGCTTTTAAACCCTGCTTTGAACAACCATGCCCTGGGCACCAGTGGAAACTATTCCTTGAACAAAGTGTACAAAGGACAGACCAAATGAAAATGACTCTTGGTCACCTGCTAAAATGCCGTCTTTGGCCATTCCTCTCTGATTGCGGGTTATTGTTGAACTGAGTGTTTTTGTCCTGCTTTTTTAACATGAAATGCCAGGGATGACAGCAAAGCCACCACTGTTAAATCCCTGTTTATATTCACGTGCTTTACATTTACTGCTTTCTCTTTCAACAACTTGTATGTCAATTAAACTAAACATTAAATTTTGTTCCTTGTCTGCTAGGTGTGGTCTCAACAGAGCACAACTTGTGTTCACACCATTCATGTTCAAGACAATGTTTGGTCAGTTTGTCTCAATCCAAGCACCATGTATGTATTGGATATTTCCCTTATTGTACTACTACATGTAACTGGTGAATACTAATTAAAACTAGATTCTATAGCTGATATTCAAGGGAGTTACAAGGGAGTTGGGAAGAATTTGAGAGTACTCAATATGTACATGTAAACCATTACCTGCAGCTTGGGTTCAAGCAAGTTATGTATTAACACACACATATCATTTTCTATAAAAATAATTTTAAATTGTAAATAATTTTTAAAGTAGTTTAAAAGTAATGCATTGTTATTTCACCAGGAGTGTTGTGAGTGGTGGGAGTGGTCACACCAGAGGAGTGTCACCATTACAGCTTTGGGATATCGATAGGTGAGACTGCCTGTGGGAGCAGGTGTTTGATACTTTGACATTGTGTGGTTCAACAAAATATCCATACCCACCCTATGGATGGTTCTTGGAAATTCTGAGGGGGTGGGGGTCTCAAATACCAAAATTTGAAGTATACTGCTAAACTGGAATTTCCAGAGGGGTGAGGGGCTTCAAACGGAAGGAAACATCCATGGCGGAAGTATGGATATTTTCTGGAACAATACATTTTAAAAAAGGTCCTAACCACATTTTAATTAATCATATGATCAAAGGTTTGACGATAAATATGAATGATTTCTCATGCCTACAGTGGAAGACTGATCACCAGTCTGGTATCAGGAGTGAACAGACTCGGGGCAGGAGTACGAGGAATCAAGTGGGAGACACCACACACTCTCTTGTCATGTGGCTATGACACCAACGTCAGGCTATGGGATATAAGGCGCAACAATCACAAGTGAGAGAAAGAAATAACAAGTTTTGTTATTAATAAACATCTATAAAGAGAATAACAATTATCCTCTCAAATAAATGCAATTGATTTCATAAGCTGAATGAAAATCCTTCTTAAGAGTGCAGATCTTAAAACATTTTTATTAAATTACACAATGTACTTTTGCAGCTTTCCAGGTTGGGTGACATAAGGAAAGGCCCTAATTTCTCACATGCTGGATGAAATGGTTAGAAAAACTGTTTGTACACTCCACACCCCTTTGAGAAATGGAGATAAATAATTAGGTATCTCCATTTCTCAAAGGGAAGTGGAGTGTATGTTGTAGGTTAAAATGAATTTCTGCACTATTGTATAGGATTTTTATTCAGCTTATTAATTCAATCACATTTTTTTGAATGGTACCACATCTTCACCTGATAAACATAGCTCCTTGCTTCCATATAATATGCCATACACAACCCATGACCCCTTGATTTGTGTCATGTATGGCTAATGCTTGAAATGCAAGCTCTTCAATGAATCTCTTTACGTTGGGCATTTTATCTCATTATCATGTCAGTTGATATTGTATTGCAGTGTTTCACTCTTCTCCTCCTACCTACGAAGCACTACAGCTTCTAAAACAGAAGCATTTAGCACAGGATAATCAGTTTATTATAAACACTTGAAGTGTTCTTTTATATGCATTCAAACTATAGCCTTACTAACCTCATACAAATTTAAATATCGTATAGAATTACAAAAACAAGAAAGAGGTTCACTTAAAATATTAGGCTAATTTGAGTGAATGTGATAGAATAGTTTTATTGGCAGACATTTTTGCAAAGGGTCTTTAAACCATATTTGTGAATTTTACCTCATAAAATTTTGGTAACTGAAATTACACCATACAACTTAGATGTTTTCATTTCTGTGTATGTGTTCAGTACTTCGTCATGTGTGTTGAAGTGGGAAGACCCTCATGATTCAGTGGTGTACTGTGTTGATTCTGACAACAAGTGGATGGTAATCAGTGGAACCAATAGATATGGAGTGGTAAGTTGCAATAAAAACTCATACTAGCTGTGGTCACACTGCACTTCCTTGTGTCCAAGGTAAACTTGAGGTGCTGACACTCTCCCTAAAGGAATTCAAAGTTGCAGGTGTGACTGATTTTGTCTTATCACCTTGGGGAACATTAATTTTATCTTCTGGAGCTTGAATTTATCATAAACCCTTAAAGCTACAATATCAACATGGATATTCTCCTCACTGTTCACCACATATTTCTTATGTTACTAGTCCGGAGAATTTGTCTGATTAAATCACAATATGATTGTTATCTCCTGTGATCATTTTCTTCATTCTTGTGGCCTGTGTGTGTGATCACACGGTGATTTTAAGCCCAGGGGATGTTAGATACTGGTAACTATTGGGACCTATTGTAATTAAAACGGCTGACAAACAATAGAATTCCCCTAGACAGGAATCCCAAAGCAAGAGTATGTGCAAATTCAAATCTAAGGCAGCTGACCAATAAACCTAATGTTGTGGAGACCTTTATGAATTTTTGCAGCACTGTAAAACAGTCGTGTGTAAGCACAGTGGAACACTTAACTTTAAATGACGTACATAAAAAATAAGTTCCCACCATAGTGATTCAAAAGTTGATGTTTGGAGCTGTAGCCCTTTTTTCAGAACAAATCAGTCCATTCCCTCACCAGCACAGCACCTGACAGTTTTCTTGGAAACTAATCATTAGTATTTATTTTATATCATTCTGAGTCACCTGTCCTAATTAGTTCATTATGTACTATGATTAGGCTCTAATAAACTATTGTTATGGTTAGTACATGTAAGCACAGCGGTCTTGTGCTGCTATGTTAAACTCTCAGTCTATACATATAGGTCAGAAGGTGAATCCCATCGTGCTATTTCGTTAGACAAGAGACAATCACATTACTCCACATTGTCTCTCTCCACCCAAGACCTGTTGCTGTGCCTGGATTGACAGTTAACTGAACCTTTCTATCCATGCTGGAAATGTCTCAGTGAAAGCTAATTTGGCCAAAAGTGATGAAAGATGGAGAGCAAAACAGTTTTAGAAAAATGTGCATTGATAAGTTTTTGAAAGATGTTCAGAGTTGATGCTAATTCTAGATTAGCTTAATTGTGCTTTGAACAACCGGGCCCGGGTGCTCTGAACAGAATGCTGGTGGGTAATCCTGTGATGGACTAGCATTTCATCTGGGGGGAGTAGTGATAATTCCTTTTTTTTTTTTTGCTACAGATAACACAGCCAATGGCCCCTGGGTGTAGAATTGTCCTGGGAGTTTTATAGTGTTTTCTTTTAACATTAACACATTGACCCCTGAACTGCCCATAACTGCCCTTCTTTAACCACGTCCCTTGTACCACTTGTGACGTCATCAGTTTTTTAACGGTCCTAGACAACTTTGACAACTACCTTGTGCAGGAAGATGAGATCTTTCAAGCCATACCCAAATGAGCGTGATTCAGTCAAACAAACCAGAGAAAGACGCAAAAAACCGTGTAACTTTGACCAGAAAATTCCAATGAAAATCTTGTCCCACCACCCACTGGTACTTCCTTCAAAAAAAATTCACGATCCTTGAACGTTTTGCAAAATGTTTTCCCACCAAAAGGAAGCCAAGTAAATGCCCCACAAAAGAAGAAAAAAAAGAGGGGAAAGAAAAGCAAAAGAAGCAGGGAGGAGAGAACGCAAAAGGTAAAAGACGAAAGGGCAGCGAAACTTTCTGGAAAAAAAACTACCTCGAAATTTTGCTTTCTGCGCATGCCCGAACTTTGAAAGGTGTAATTTGGCATCAGGAACAAAAGCTAGTCCAGTGCTTGACTTGTAAACAACGTTTTGGACAGTTTGGATTCTTTTTGGCTAGACAGCGACGTAAAAATGGCTTGACTCACTTCAAAAGGCATTTTTTGGCAAAATGTCCAGGAGTCAATGGGTTAAGGTAGGTAAAATCGCACACGGGCCAAGGAGGCCCACATGGCTGGAGCTTATCCTGGTTTCTGTAGCATGGATGGGATGGTAGTCCATTGCAGGGTTACCCCTAACAGTATGTTGCCAGTACCCATTTTATACACCTGGGTGGAGAGAGACAATTTGGGTAAAGTTTCTTGTCTATGGAAACAATACAGTAGCAGGGACTGGGTGTTGAACCACCGACCTTCGGATCTGAAGTCCAACACGCTAACCACTACACCACCGCACCCCCATCATCATTAAACTAACATTATTAAATTGTTATAGGTCCGAATATGGGACAAGCGATTTAGGAAATGTGTTCGGGTAAGAATAACAATATTATTATGTTTATTATTATGTATCACAGGTATAAAAAACCACACATCTACTAGGTTAAGATTGAAGCGTTGTGATGGCGAGCTGGGACTAGATAATTAACTATTTGTGGTGATTTTCTCTTTTCTTTCTTTTGCAGATGTACTATGCTGGGAGGAATTCATTCAGTCCTGTTTACTCTCTGTCGTTTAACAGAACATCACTGTTCGTTGCATTAGCTAGTGGAGTTAGGATCTTAGATTTTACTGTGTAAGTCTTGTGTGGTCACAACTCAATTAACAACATTGCAGTTTGTTGCTTTAGTCTCTCACATATTAGTGTTTTAGTGGAGTGTGTAGGATGTATTATTAACTGAGTATATGGCTAACAGCAGTTCAGCTACTCTAATTCAGAAATGTCACCTTGCCAATTTTCACTTATTCTCGGCAAAGGTGTGTCTAGGCCTCTAGGGTTATGAACTGGTTCAGCTGTAGAGACTCTGCAGCCCAGCACCTATCTCTGGTTTCTGTGACATGTAGCTGCTGGGACCCCCCCCCCCCCCTCCCTTTATGGCTGCAAGACCACTGCAAGCTTTCCCCAGCATTTTATTAAGTTTTCCCAACAAAATGCAGTACCTCACACCATAGTACAAGTCATCTGGGCTGCATGAAGTGTTGAGAAGTGGGGTGTGTTGACCTGCCAAAGGATGGAGAAGAAGCAAGGCTGTAGACACTTGGTGGCCTAACCATTGAGTCTAATAAGCTAACCACTGGTCTGGCCATTTCACTTCCATGTCACTTCCTAGGGAGGGTTCATAGAAATTCTGTAGTTCAAACTGGAATTTCTAGGGGAAGGGGGTTGAAACCAAAAGACGCTCCATGGGCTGCAGTATGGATATTTTCTGGAACAACACATTTGCTGCAATCTTGGTATCCTAAAGGGGGGCGCTATTCGAGGGAGGCATTTAATCATGATGGGGTAGTTACTGTGAGGAACAGAGCTACATGTAACAAGACCAAAGATCATATCTGTGTGAATTGTACATTTAAAATGAATTGTACTTCATTTTGACATTCAGGCGAAAGAGTTCTCGTGAATGCTTGTGAGAGATAAAATTAATGAGTGAGAGTGAACTGAGTAACCCATCAGTGGATTGAAAGCAACAGGTTTTGTACTAAACAGCTATTTGCATTGAATTGTGTCAAAGTAGTATGGGTGATAAAAATAACCAGACAACTGAATTAACTTTTTAATCGCAGTTTGTATTGCATTAAATTACAGACTGAAAACTGACTCTTTTTAATCCAGTTTTACTTTTTTTGGATGTCCCTCCCTGCACTTCTACTCTGTGGTATTTTTCAGGCAATTTTTCATTAATCCCTTCCCCCAAAAAAGAAGTTTCTGGTAAAAAAGGGATCATAGCTAGCCCCCTGTCTCTCTCCATATTGTCTCTCTTCACCCAGGTGTATACAGGCAACATACTGCTGGGGGTAACCCTATGATGGACTAGCATCCCTTCCAGGGGGGTGTAGCAAATTTATACTCTGAGTTGCTTCATGCTACAAAATAATGGGTAAGCTCCGGCCATGTGGGCCTCCTTGGCTCGTGTGTGACTTTATCTTTTTCTAAGTGGCTTTAATAATTTAGATCTCTTCTGGACCACTGTTTAATTGCTAAAACTGATATAGAAATGTGTGAAATTAAACAGTGACTGTCTTTTCTTATTCTGTACATTATGTCAAATGCAGGTTTCTCCAGAACTAATTAGTAATTATTCCACTACTGCACATTGATAAAAGTATGGCTTAAGCCCAATCATAGAAAAATTTCTACTAAGTTAAGTCAGTAAACCAACAAAAAGTTACACAATTGGACAACAGAAAGTTGCACCAAACTGTTTTGTCCCAAATGTTGCAACAATCAGCTGATGCATGCCTCCAATGTATGTCATGCACATGTGCAGCTGATGACCCTTTTGAGCCTCCTTGACCACCAACCAGAGTCATGAACAAATAAATAAAAACACTGTTCATAGTTTGAAAATTTGTATGTCTGTAAGAAATTCACTGCACCTGCATTGCAAGGTGTGTCCATACATTTTGTTGAGTACCAGTTGAGAGAACTTGTTTCAACATCAAGACAAAATTTTTCTTCTTTGATGATCAATTCCTTAATTCTCATGACCAATATGTTCTCCACCACCTGGTTAGCTCATTTGGTTGGGTACCAGACTGTGGAGTGGTAGGCCTGGGTTTGAATCCCGGCCGGACCAACACTCAGGGTCTTTAAATAACTGAGGAGAAAGTGCTCCCTTTGCTCTGACATCTGCAAATGGTTAGACTTTCTAGTCTTCTCGGATGAGGACGAAAAACCATAGGCCCTGTCTCACAGTACTTTCACTCATAACTGACTCTGTGGGACGTAAAAGAACCACTAGGGACGTAACAAATCTCTGGCAGTGACCACCCCTAGTGTCTATCTAAAAATTCACGTTCACATTAGGGGGCATTCATAACACTACTTCATTAATTGTAAACTGTGCCACAAGCAGTCTGGCAAAGTCCCCCACACAGTATTGTAAATTATCCCTGAAAAACCCCTGAGGGGAGTGGATGATAAGATATTTGTATTTGTATTTGTATTAATTTTGTAGTAGGTGTTATAATGCACTGATATGATGAGAAATTTGATGCCGATCACTAGCAAAGACAAGTGATGCACCCACCCTCTGGTCTTCTAATGGAAGGTCTAAAAGACATGTAAGTCAGTAATTTGAGCTACAGTATTCTAAAACTCTGGTGATGCAAATGTCCTGCTTTTTGACAAATAGTCACTAAAGACTAAATAGCTTACACTGGTTGCTTGTAAGACCAAGAGTTAACTCAAAAAAAAATTATGTAAAGACATAATAATTGGTTTCTAACAATCACCTTGCATGATCTTAGAGCTGGAATCCAAAAGAGGAAAATAATGTTCAATAAACATCATCATCTCATCAAAATCTTTGTTTTCCCTACAATTTTAAAGTTCAGAGTTGAAGTTGATTGCAAAATTTAAAGACATGTTTAATCTTTTATTCTTTTACACCAAAGTGAGTCACTGGCCTTGCTGGGGGCCTGAACTGTGAATGGTACCCAGGTGGAATGGACAGTTGGTCAATTTTTATTTCAGGGTTGTACCTTCGCGCCTTTTCGTAGAAAGCTATGACCTGTTCCTCAGTTGACTTTTTGATCACTAATAGTTCTGAATGAATGTAGCCAAGGTGAAGATAATTTCTGGCCAAATGGTGCTTGTAGTCTTCATTTGTGAGCTGTATGGCCTTCTTGGCATAATCTTCTGCCTCCTTGAGGAGGGATACAAGGTCTTGTCGTTTTCTTGTTCCCTTTGCTGTCATCTTGTACAAGTAAAACTTGCAGCATGCAAAGTGATATGCCACAAAGCCATAGGTTTGAGTGACCTCGCCCATTGCTTCAAATAGCTTGTGCGCATTTTGGACATCTGATAGCAACCGTTTTCCATCAGGACCTTTCTGACATAAGTTGACTGCTTTTGTAACAACAGAGTCCAAATCTTCATATCTTGCACCCTCTTCAACAAGCTTCTTCACAATCGTGACACCCGTTGAAATGTCCTGATCCTCTTCAGTGACACACCATTTGCAAAGCTCTGTGATGAGAGGAATGCAACGCTGTATCTTTTCAGAAATAAAGCGTGCATAAGGTTGAATATTTGGATGGCTTATGTCATTGTCATGCAACTCAAGCAGTTTAGAAATTAACATTTCAGAACCTAAAAATGAGTATTCCTCATTGAGGTGTTCATCAAGGAATCCTTTGAGAGATTTTATAGCTTCATGTTTATCTCCCTTCGCACAAAGATTGCCAACTTCTCTTAGAATTGAGTAGGCAATGTACTTGGGATGGCCAGGAAGGCAAACACGGAAGTAAGATGAATTGAAGTGGAAAGATGGTTTGGGATTATTGTTCTTCTTCATGGTTCTATAAATAGTTTTGACTCCTGTGAACCGCCCTTCAGCCAATTTTCGTTCTTTGAGGAATTCAGCAATCCGCCTGTTCCTAGATGGCACATTTGGTACTTCGTTTCCTTCAGAGAAGTCTTCTGAAGTGAGACTGGGATCAGGGCCTGGATAACTGATGACATCAATGCAGTTTGGTTTGATGTGAATCTTGATTGGATTATTGTGACACTCTTCATAGCCCCTATGGTGGAAGGCATTCACAACTGCCTCGCGAAGAGCTCGTTCTGGATAGGCAACAAACTCATGGCGAGCTTCTTCTTTGGTGGTCTTAAGAATGAAGGACAATGTTCTCTCAATCTGCTGGTCAATGGGTCCAGTTATTAGTTCTTCCTCTGGCACTTCATTGTCATGGGTATAGATTGCAATTTCAGTTTTTGCCCCTGTGAAAAAATCATGTGGGGCTGGGTGGAAGAATAATAATGCCACATTTCTTGGAGCCAAAACTGGGACAAGCATCACCCCATGTCTTTTATCTCCAATGCGTCTTACCAGTTTCAGCCTTTCATAAAAATAAGTTGGTTCCTTGTCGTCTTCTTCTTGCAACTGACTTCTAACACCCTTCAAAAACTTTTTGACTAGGTTGAAGTCAATATCATCTTCAGACAACTGTCTGCCATATCCTGTTGAGAAAATATAAAAGAGCAGTGTGAGTTCAACTCATGCTGGGCAGGCATGGAATAGTCCAGTTTTGAGTTCACCATGACTGCTGAATAAACAGTCAAAAGATGCATTTATGCAGGGTTAGTCTCAATTTGAAGTAAAATATTCAAATACTAGCAGAGATGTGCTGAATTTTTAAATACAACAATACACAGAGTTGTGAATAGTTAATCTTTTAGCTGGTGTTTGTGAAAATTTTACTTCTGAGTGAGACTCACCCTGTATAAATGCATCTTTTGTTTTTGTATCCAACGGTCATGGTGAACTCCTAACTGGGCTATTGAGTTGGGCTCATGGGGGTGAAACTCTTTTTTAAGCTCAAATGTTGGGGAAGTGGATTGTTTAGAAGCTAGTGTATGCTTATGAACCCTCCTTGTACCTACAACCGAGGCCACGATTCCTTGAAACACCCCGCTCCCCCATTCAATGTTGACCAAAGTAAAACACTTTGGTGTCAAAAACAACATTGAAAAGGGGGAGCTTACTTGCACAAACTGTTTCAAGGTTTCTGGCCGGGCATGCAACCAAGGCCACAATTCCTTGAAACACCCCGCTCCCCCATTCAATGTTGACCAAAGTAAAACATTTTGGTGTCAAAAACAACATTGAAAAGGGGAAGGGGGAGCTCACTTGCACAAACTGTTTCAAGTTTTCTGCCCAGGATTGTAGTTCAAGGATTTTGATGTCCACTACCCACCAGATGGTGGGGAATTTGAAAACTCTGCAGTCTTAAAAAAAGTCAGTAGAGAGACTGGTACCTACAGGTTTAGCTGGTGAGTGCTTTTAGATAGGGCGCGTGAGAAAAAAAAAAAAAACAAACAAACAAACAAACACATGGCAGAAGACCCAGAAGTGAGCCGAGACGTGTCCTCAGGGGAGACAAAAAACCCCTGCTAATTAATTATTAATCACGTACAGACTGGCACAAGGCAAATCTTCACAAAAGTTGATCTTACAGAAGACCAAATCAGTCCAACTAATGGGTCCTTGACTTGATTAACTGAAGGGAAATCTAGTATCTAAGATGCGTTGTTTATTCTTATATAAGCAGTTAAAATTATTGAGGGCTAATTATAACAACAGTAAAAACGTACCGAGAACACAACAGAGGAAACTCTGTCAAGGCCTTTTCGACTGGTTCTCACAAAACACATCCTATTCACGGAATTAATTTTTTTATAAATATACCCAATTTCAGGTCTGGCTTCTAAAAGGAGGTGGCTGTTCATCTTGTAAATTTCGGCATGATTCTGAGGAGCTTTTATCAACCCCTGGACTCACGGGGAAATCCATGTGGGAAGAACAACGTAATTTTTGTTATTTATAACCGTGCTTCTTTACTTAGCTTAGGTGGACAATGTTATATAATTCCATTTTGTAACGCGGAATATTCAGCGTCTTACCGGAGTCGAACGCTCGTCTGTCATCAAATGGAATCTTGCTGTGCAGGGATAGCAGTTGGAGTTCCTCCTCTCGTGTTGCCTTCCTGGTTTCGGTTGCTCGCCTGATGTAGAAGCGATGGTCTCCTTTTTCGCTTTCTTTACACCTATGTGGTCTACTGTCGGAGGCCATCGCCCAGATTACCAGGACGTGCTTTCTCACTCCCCCCGATTCCACTACTTCAGGTGAAAGTATGGGGAAGTATTCGGGAGTGATGTTGGCGCGACACGCGCCCAAAATCTCTTTCTGTATTCTTTCTAGGTTCCTTGCAGGAACGCCTAGTGGTGGAAGAATGATCTGGCGGTCTTCTGTGGAATCTCCCCAGTTTTCCTTTTCTTCTACGCCGATGATGATGTATCCGCCATTGTCATTGTAGAAGTCGTTTGCGAAGGCGCAAACTGTGTGAATGACTTGCCAATAAGTGCCTCCTTGTCCTTTACTATGCCACGCTTTTTTGAATTCCACGCGTTGCTTCTCTACTCCTTGTAGAAGCAACAGATCGTTTATGTTGATTAACAGGCTTGAAGAATATTTAGCCATTGTGTCTTCGTCGGACTAGAGGGCCCTAGAGCACAACGACAGTTACGATGTTGATCGTTTTGAGGGCTATATGTAATTGTTGGAGACTCTCCCGCCGTATAGTCACATGATCAGCATTGCAAACACGCTAATTTCACATCACGCGATGCTTGGAAAAGTACCCACAAAGGTCACGGCGTTTCCTTTTTCCAAAAATTTGCAATACTAGTCAAGACTGCTGAAGGCCTCTAGGAGGATGAGAAATCTCATGTTATAGCTCCGTCTTTGGGATTGAAGAGGACTGACCCTGGTACTTTTCCAACCGATTGCGTGACCATTGTTCGGCAAACTCCCTTGAGACTTTTGTGGCTTCGGCCGAGGCTTTGTCGTATCGTACATAGTCGTAGGTTCGAATCCTACCTATAAGCCACTGAAATGTGTTATAGTGGCTAGGATTTCTTCAGTGTTTCAATATATCATTTATTTAATGTTGTTTTAAGCTAATTTATTCAAATTTGTTTTGCACCCTCCGGTTCCAGTTGTACGTTTACAAGATCGCAATGCAAACCTGTTTGGGAAAGACAATAAGGATCGAACGGGCAGGCAGTTGCAGTTGTGCATCAGTTAACATGGGAATTATGTAAGAATGCAAAGGGATGACCTCGACACTCTTGATTTTTGGGCTTGTCACCCTGGGGGAAGGTCTTGCTCGTGAAAAGAACGGGGATGCTCGTAATCTCTTTTAGGGGTGTAAATAAAGGATTTTCCTAACACTTGGGGTGGTTACTTAGGGTGTTCAGTATGTCACACCAATATTTTTAGCCACCAAGGTATCGTTTACCGTTGCACGCGAAAATACAAAAAACGCCACCATACCGTGTTGGTGGTCTAGACCGTTCAGGCAAGAAATCTTGAAAATTATTTCACACCCACCGTAAACAGTCACATACTGGGCATCTTATTTGACTGTATGTGTTAGAGTGGTATCTTTTAGGGATTAAAAAAACCCTCACCGGTTATCTTATGGCACAGTGTGACTTCCAGCCGCCGGGACGGCTTTGCTTTGGACCCAGTTTAATACCCTAAAAGCTCTATTAAGTCCCCCTTCCCGGGGGGGAAGGGGGGGGGGCTTTTTTATTTTCAGACTTCATGAACAGGGGGGCTTATTAGAGAAGGAAGTCCATTTCAAACCTTTAAACATGTAATCTTATAATAACTTTTGTACAAAACTGAAACACTGTTAACTTACTACTTATCAAGAAAGACCAGCCAATTTACGTATTTTTTCTAGCCTTTATAAAAATACACCAACTGGCGATGAAGTGGGTGGCTTTATAGAGATGAGGAGGTTCTAATTACAAAATCTGATGCCCCAAAGGGGGAGGGTGGGGCTTATTAGAGAGGGGGGCGTATTAGAGATATATACACCTTACGGCCCGCAGACGGGTAAAAATACACAGTTTTATCTCCTCTCTCCTAAGTGCCCTTCTCCTTTCATATGCAAGGACTCTCTTCTTGATATAATTTCCACAAACAGTCTCAATCAGGGTACGCCACTCCTGCCTACAGTTGACGGAAGACTGCCAACCTTTCATGACATCCCTACATTTGAGCGCGTTATGGCAAGTGTCTTTGAAACGGAGCTCCGGTCGACCAACTGGGCGAGAACCACGAACAAGTCCACTGTACATAAATGTTTGGGTGCTCTAGTGTCGTCCATCCGGCAAATGTGTCCGAGCCAACGTAGACGGCTTCTGATTAACATGGGTTCGATGTGTACAACACCTGTGCGCTTTAACACCTCTTCACTTCAATGCTTGCAAAATGATCCCATTTGATGTTTAAGATGAGGCGTAGATGACGCTGCTGTATTGTACGGAGTTGCCTGACATCGTGCTGATACAATGTTCATGTTTCACTGCCGTAAATTAGAAGCGGCATTAAGCATTGGTGGTAGACAGCGATTTTGATCGAAGTTGTTAGATCACGGGAGTCAAACACCCTTTTCCGCAGTCGACCAAATGTGCACGATGTTGCTTGAATGCGAGACGCGAGTTCCACTTTCATAGAGCAATCACTGGTAACGTAGCTGCCCGGCTACTTGAAGCGGGTGACGTTAGCTAATTTAGTACCATCTATAAAGAACGCAGCTAGGTCCCCAGTGAACATGGTCTCTGTTTTGGCTGTGTTAATACGCATACCCATACGCTTTGCGAGGTCGTTGTAGGATGTCAACATAGACTGCAGACCTTCTGGTGTATCACTGAAAATCGCGATGTCATCAGCGTACCGAGCCTTTCTGATGAATTCTGTAAGGAATTTAGTCTTGGCTTTGAGCCTGCGTATTTCGAGAAGATAACCGTCATAGCGGAATCTGATTTGTATGCTGCAAGTGGGCTTGATTTTCTTGAAGGCAAGCCAAAGTAGGACTGCTGCGTAAATTCCAAAGAATGTAGGTGCCAGTTTGCAGCCCTGCTTAACGCCACTGTTATACTCGAAAGCCTTCGTCAGTTCACCATCGACAATGAGTCTAGCATGAAAATCAATATAAAGCTTCTCAATAATCCTTATGACCTGCAGCCTAATTTCCCAAGTATGGTGAAAAGCAGTTCACGATTGAAGGTATCGAACGCTTTCACGAAGTCCACAAAGGCTATGTACAGACTTTTACGTTGCTCTCTAGATTTCCCCATCAGTTGACGAAGAGTGAAGATACCATCAATAGTGCCTCTGCCGTTGCAATACCCACACTGTGACTCGGGATATATCCATTCCGCTAGCAGTTTTAGCCTTTGGAGGATCACGTCTGCGAAGACTTTGCCAACAACACTCAGCAGCGAGATGCCTCTATAGTTTCCGCAATGGCTTCTATCACCCTTTAAGAACAATATGGTGATAATCGCGTTGATCCACTCCATCGGAATTATCTCAGTGACCCAGATGATATTGAACAGAAGAAGTAGGAAGGCTCTCAAACGACTTCCGCCGTGCACCCATACTTCAAAAAAAAAAAAAACCCATCGGAACCTGGGCTCTTTCTTAATCTTATTCGAGAGGAGGGATTAATAAAGAGGGGGGTTTAATAGAGTTTTTACGGTATTTCAAAGAATTGCAGGTTATCCGAAATGGTGGGCGAAAATGGAGGGGATTCTGTATACGTGAAACTGTAGGAAGCTTCGTGGGTATAATTTCAAGTGTATTCTAATGCTGGAGGTGGTAGTTCGACTGGCAAACTACACTGAGTGTGTGGCTGGTTTGTAATTAGTGGTTTGACTGGTTTGGTTTTCTCGTTTAGTAGGTTTGGCTGATTTAGTAGGTTCGGCTGGTTAGGTGATTTGGCTGGATTAGCTCGTTTGGCTGGTTTAGTTGATTCAGTGGTTGGTTTGGTAAGTTTGCTTGGTTTGGCTGGCTTGACTAGGTTTATACCTGCCAACTTTTTTCTGAGCCAAATGCGTGCGAAATTCGTGATTTCAAAGGTGTTCCGTCTATTTGCCAACGTTGCTGAGAACTTCTCAAGAAGTTCAGACTGTTTCCGAACATTGCTGAAGATTTCCGAATATGTTTTGACTGTTTCCAAACATAACCGAAGATTTCTGAAGATGTTTTGACGACTTCCTAACTTTGCTGAAGCCGCCAAACAAACACTCAAACACAACATTATCATTTTACTCGGCTACTCTCTTTCGAAAGCAGAATGAATATTACATGTTATTGGGTTTGATAAAGAAGTATTCAAGATTCGAAAGCAGGCGTGTACGCGTCAAATCGGTGTTTCTGTTCCGCAGGCACGAGACTAACCTAAAATGCCTTAGGATTGGCAGGTATAAGTTTGGTTGGTTTGGCTGGTTTGGTTGGTTTGGGTGGTTTAGCTGGTTGTCGCTGTTTTGGTTGGTTTGGCTGGTTTAGTTCGTTTGGTTCGTTTGGCTGGTTTAATTGGTTCAGCTGGTTTGGTGGATTTGGCTGGTTTAGTTGGTTGGATTGGTTTGGTTGGCTTAGTTGGCTTAGCTGGTTTGATTGATTGGTCTGTTGATATCGATAGTAATAAATAACAATCTTTACTGAGGATACCAAAATCACCCTAGAGTGCTTTACATACGGGCTCTCATAACAAGGAAAAAATACTAAAAGAGTGAAAATAAACAATTGGAAAAAATCAGTATGACTATAATAATAATTTAAAAAAAAAACAGAATAACTGAAAAACTACAAAACTGCACATGCTAATCTTGAATCGACAGATATAAATAGGGGTTTTCCTTATAGGCAACGCTTAACTACTGACAAAGAAAGTGCCTCCCTCAGAGAGATTTCTAGAGCGGTCCATTCATTGGTGGCAACGTTCATAGTAGGCAAGTGGTACCATCTTCTATTCGCTGAGGAATTCCTAATAGAGTGCTTTTCAAATGAGTGTCGTAAAACCAAAACCAAAGTAATTACCCCAGCCAATCACAACAAACACAAATTATCCAATGAACCAATCAGAACTCAAAGCAAGTACATGTTACTGGCGTCAAGCGCGGGAAAAAACGTGCGAGCGCGAGCAAGTCGCGACTGATTGGTTTGAGTTTTACTCCTGATTGGTAGAGAAAGTGGCGCGAGATGTTTTAACCAATCACAAAGCGAAGTAAAGCAAAACCAAAGCAAAACACGAATTACTTTCGACACTCAATTGAAAACCGCTCTGTCTTCACTAGATGTTGTATTGTAAGTGTGAAATTCAAATTTGAAACTGCATGAAAACCTGTGAAAACAGTGCATGGTTATTAAGTGTCTTGTAAATGAAAGTAGCGCGGTGTTCTGCAGTTGAGCAGTTCAGTTGAGAGTTGCGAGAGCATCACTGACCAGAAGCGTGGGCTGGGAAGTCTAAAATCGTCCTCGCAGCCTTGTTACGAGGAACAGAGATTAAATTTACATTGCCTTTTGTGAATGTATAACAAAAGATTAAAAATGTTCACCCAAAACTTTGCCAGAGAAAAGAAGTGTTTAAAGGAACACTGTGCGCAATGTAAGAAGTTGTCATTCGTGGATTTTGTATGTAAGGCACAAGTAGTTATGATATAGGTGAGAGTTGTGACGCAGATTTGGAGCCATTGTACTTCCCGTACCAGTCGGTCTTGCTGGCACGATTCAATCGCCAGGTGCTGTCACCGTTCCGAATAAATTAATATATGTCTCGTGACCTCTTGCCTTGGCGCCTTGGCGGATAATGGGAGATAGTTAGAAGAAGTGATACAACAAACCCGTAAGTCCAAAGAAAAAGGAAAGCCAAGCCAGAGAAGTGTTAAAAGTGATTCTGCCAACTCTAAACCCACATTGCCTGTCTTTGACGTAAGAGATGAACAGTGAGATGTTGCGGCGATCCTTGAACGGATGGCCTTCATTCCAGTCAGCAGATGTAGTGCAGTTAATTTCCTCGTAGATTCCTTTGAAAGAAAAGAAAAGAATGATCAAAACCAATGCATTTTGGCATTACCATTACCTAGTTTTAGCGTGAATAATAAAACAGTCGACAATCTCTCGCCTCGGTGAGTTGTAAAAATAAAGTAATTGACTTCATCGTTTTGAAGGAAAAGCGCGAGAAAGCGTGTGCTTAGGTTGCTGTACTGCATGTGAACATGTTTATAAAGAGCTAACCTGGAACTCTTATGGGCGAGGAAAACAGTTGATTATGAAGTAATGATAGTTTTAAGTTACAAGATGGCAAACAGCCTAACGGTGAGATAGCAGACAAAAAAACCGGCTCAATTCTAAAGAAAGCAAAGCTCTAGGTCTATTAACTGAGAGAAAAAAAAAGAGTACAACGCTAGACAGAGCTTGAAACTGCCGATTGGTACCTAGCAAAAGGGTTTATAACCTCGAACTGGATTACTAATACTTCACAGCAAATGTGTGCTAACATTTATTCCGTGATAAACATTTCACGGGTCGGCTTGATACGTTTACCGTAAGCCTGTATCCAAGCAAAATTCAACTGCAGTATCCGGAAGTAAACAAAGTCCACATCTTGTCAGCAAGTCCACATCTTGGGCAGCTTTCAACTCTGCTCCAGTTGAAGATACGTTGAAACAACGAAACCACCTTTACCAGCTTTTACCTGCGTGACATGTCGGGATTTTCCGAGCAGATCCATCGTCTCGGTCCCCTTTCAGTGGCCCAAACCACAGTTGGCCATTACTGTTTGCCCCCAGACTTTTCTGAGTTTGTAAATTTTTTCGGGTCTTCAGCTAGGTGGGTGTGTGTAAAATTGTGCTTTTTCATTTTTTTTGTCTTGTTTTATTTGCCCTGGAGTAAGCCTTCAGGCTCCTGGAGTGTCAGTTGTAACTTCTGCTTCAGTGGTTGTTCTTCTTTGGCCTTAATAGCCACTGCATTTCCGGTCACTTTGGAGTGTCTGGACTCACACTGTTCCCTGGGACAAGCCTTACTCAAACCTTGCAGCCTGAAACACATGATCATCTGGGTGCTGACGTCAGTGAGATATTCAGGCAGTAGCTTTTCCACCTCCTTTCATGATACTCTGCTATTCATTTTAGATTTTAGGCTAAGTTTACGACATAATATGTCATTTTCCGCAGAAATTTTGATATTTATGAGTAATACTTACCTAAAATCTAAAAGATTTAGCCCGCTCACATTCCAACTGGCATGTTTCCACCTGCCCGCAGTCTTCACAGCCTGAGTAGGGAAGCTTCTTCGTTACACAACAAAAGTGAGGTAGGAGGCCAGGCCAGCTGGCATGTCTTGCTCACATCCGGGAATCTTTTATTCCCTTTTGTCCTGGTGCATATTGTTTCACGGCAAATTAGCATTATTCATTTTAGATTTTAGGTAAGTATTACTCATAAATACCAATTTTCCAGCGGAAAATGTTTTTTTTTCATGGCAATTTGAAGGTTGCCAAAGTCTAACTGCTTACCCAAATTATTTACTTAAAGTGAATCCAAAAATTGATGCTAATCCCGAGTTAGCTTTTAAACCCTTCTTTGAACAACCATGTCCTGGGCACCACAGGAAATTATTCCTTGAACAAAGTGAAGAAAGGACGGACCAAATTTTATGAAAATGACTGTCAGTCACTTACTGAAGGCTCTCTTAGGCCTGCCATTCCTCTCTGAGGTTTTGAACTACCCCATTGGCTTTATTATTAACTTTAATTTTTTATCCTGCTTTTTTAACACGACATGCCAGGGATGACAGCAAATCCACCACTATTAAGTCCTCAAACTAAACATTAAATTTTGTTCCGTGTCTGTTAGGTGTGGTCCCAACAAAGCAAAACTTGTGTTCACACCATTCATGTTCAGAATAATGTTTTGTCAGTTTGTCTCAACCCCAGCACCATGTATATACTGATTGAATATTTCTCTTATTGCACTACTACATGTAACTGGTAAATACTAAAATAGATACTGTGGCTGATATATATTCAAGGGAGTTTATGCAAACATTACCTACAGCTCGGGTTCAAGTGGTATTTTGAATGCTTCCACACTCTCTCTGGGGTAGCTTGCTTCAAGTTATGTATTACCGCACACAAGTAATGCATTGTTATTTCACCAGGAGTGTTGTGAGTGGCGGCAGTGGTCACACCAGAGGAGTGTCACCATTACAGCTTTGGGATATTGATAGGTGAGACTGCCTGTAGGAGCAGATATTTTGATAGCCTATGCGTAGCCATACCCCCCCCCCCCCCATTTTCTTTTCGGGGTAGGCTAATGTTTTGAGGCTTCCTACCTTAACAGCTTTGCAGCTTTTACTTGAATGACAATGTACATTCTACAGGCCTTTTTGAAAAAGTTAAAACAACATTTTAACTAGTCATAATTATCAAAGGTTTGATGATTTCTTAATTAATATATGAATGATTTCTCATGCCTACTGTGTAAGACTGAGCAGCAGTCTGGTATCAGGAGTAAGCAGACTTGGAGCAGAAGTACGAGGAATCGAGTGGGAGACACCACGCACTCTCTTGTCCTGTGGCTATGATACCAACGTCAGGCTATGGGGCATAAGACTCAACAATCACAACAGGGGCGGCGGTGCGTATTTTGAAGTGGGGGGGGGGGGCTGAAAATGAGCGCCGGAGGCGCGAGTTGATAGGGGGGTTTGGGAGCATCCTCCCCCAGAAAATTTTGAAATCTAGAGTCTCGGAAATCGTATTTACAGCATTCTCCGCGAGATACTTCTTGAAATAATTAGCCTGGATAAAGCGTAAAATGAAAGGTACTTTTAGTGCTTACAGCAATACTTTGGAGGTTATTTCTCAGCCTTCTGGTCTCCTACGCTAACCTGCGGTTTTTTCACACAAGCTTCCCGTCTGTGGGAAGGAAGCACACGCTGAGAAAATGTTAAAAATACGTAAACGCGAAAAGTTTCCGACGAGGTTTGTATAAAGTTGTAGCTTTGTAAATTCTTGTGACTTAATCAAGCAATAACAATTTAAACACTAGTTTCATCTGGCAAATACTCTTATGTATTTTCTCGAATAACTACATATACTAAAACAAAATAAAATGTCATCCTCCTCAAAAGTGGGGGGGCTAAGGCCCCCCAGCCCCCCGGCTCCGCCGTCCCTGCACAAGTGAGAAATAAATTTTATTACATAACTGTGGTGGGAATGACTCACTGGTTATTCTCCACTTTCGACAGGGGAGGGAAGTTCGTGTATAAAATTATAATGCAATGCTCCACAGAGCAGGGAGTAAGTTAGTAAAGACCACAGGACAACCTGTTTATTATGATAAGACGAATTCCGCTGAACATTGAGCAGCAAGTGCAAAAGTTATTTACTAAAAAACTACTCATGGCAGGGTAACATTTTGAACACTGTTTGAAACATCTCACTTTACTTCACTTCTCCATGTCACCCCGCAATTAAGTTCTCAAGCAATCTCGAGAAGGTTGATGTCAAATCTCGCAACTGAAATATGCTGAAAACGGGCGCCATTTTGTTTTGAACTGACATGAAGCGCCTTTTCAATTAAAATATGGGTAACTTCAAATTCAATTTTTTCTCGTGGGGTCAACTAGAGCTAACTAGGGAGCTTAACAGCGACTTTCCACAAATATCGACCTAGCAGTGGCACAAGTGGAAAAATCGATTTCGCTCATGATGTTTTGCTCATAGATGGGCCCTAGTGAGAAACTAAACGGGCTGTAGTTAGTTTTTCCAAATACGGCTTCCTTTCGTAAAAATTCGAGAAAAACCGTTTTGCCCGAGTTGAGCTCAAAATCCACTTCCGGCGAGACGCAATTTTCCCAAAATTTGATCGGTTCGCATATCAAACCAGAACTAGATACGAAACTTCAAATAACATGTGTGGTTTTCCCAAGTCTTCTCCTACTGATAAACAAAGAAATTTGTAAAATCAAAGTTACTATTATGCCCGAAACAGATTTACAAAAACACGCTATAATAGAGAATATAGCAAATTTTGACTATGGGCGATAACTTAGAATTTTATAAAATGACTTTCTGTGGCTTATTTATATACTGTTTTATTAGAATATGAAAGAAATCCTTGGGTAAATCGTATTAAGTGACCCGCAGGGCAGAGAGTTCAACCTCTGTTTCGTCGAAAATATGGCTTTCACATTATAAACAATGGCGTGACACCACTAGTCACTGAGACTTAAGAGAGCCAAAAGGAACACCAGAAAAATAATTTAGAGACAGAAATATGAAAATGTGTAGGTAAAATTTCTCTAGAGAGGCATTTCTTACCTTTTGGCTTTTTTCCTCTTGCTTCTCCTTCTCAGTTTTCCGATACTTGTAAGTATACATTGTATGTTTGTTTGGCGGGTGGCGAGTTTGAGAAATTATAATCGGGATCGTTGTTGACCTGTGCTAAAAAGGATCTGCATGCCTCTCTCAATCAAAAGCGAATAGAAGTAAATATGTTTGTTTTAAATCATTTGTTCGCTAGACAACTATAAATGAGAATTGCGTGACCTAAAGTCACCGGAAGTGTCACTGGAGAATGTCTGAAAACACTCGGCAGTTTACTTTCTTCATACTAGCAGAATGGTTTTAGACTAGGCTATCTCATTATGATAGACAGGGAAAATTGCAGCTTAACACAATATCGGGGGTAGAATAAACCTGACTATAGTGCTTGATTAACTAGTATCAATTTTAACTGATTTCAAAACGTTTTTTAATTCGTTCAACCTTCGCTTTTTGCCTCCTAAGGAATGTATTACTCAGTCTAAATAATGTTTCATGTCCATTTAGATTGACGTCATATTGGACCATTCGTCGATGTCGATTAAATTCCCGTTTATTCATTTACACCTTACAATTTTCATGGTCGCTAACACCTGACCAAAAAAAAAGGCGTTGGCCACTCCTCAGTGTCTTAGCAATAAAAGTCAAGAAGAAGTACTTCTGGCACTTTTTCTTATGGATTTCAGAAGCTTGTGTAACACAAAGTTACACATTTGTTCAGAATGGGACTGGCGTTAGTAATGCTTGCACTAAATGGCAATTTGGTCTGCGGAAGTGTCACTGGAGAATGTCTGAAACGCCTGCAGTTCACTTTCTTACTATATGTTCTTCATATTAACAGAATGTTTTAGGCTGGGCTAGCTCATTGTGATAGGCAGGGGAAATTACAGCTTAACGCAATATCAGGGGTAGAATAAAAATTATTTTTGGCCAGTTTGATTAACTAATGTCAATTCTAACTGATTTTAAAATCATAAAATGCTTTTGATACGTTGAGCCTTCGCTTCTTGCTTCCGCGTGCATGTAGGATGTACCCACAAAGGAAGGCACCCTTGAAGAACGTTTTACTTAGTCCAAACAATGCTTCATGATCGTTTAAACTGGCATAGCATTTCTTTAATCGTAGTGTCTTAGCGATTTTTAGTCAAGAAAGGGAATTTCTGGCACATTTTCTTTTGCACTCTCCCTGCTTATGGTGATGTAACAAAATCAAGCACGTGGTTTGCTCGGGATGGCAGTGGTGCTAGTAATTCGTGCACGAAATGACAATTGGTTATGTGCGGTCAAATTTAGATAATGATATCTCTTAAGTAAGGTAGCACTGTACGTCTACAGTTTTATCCTCAAACCATCACTATTATCGCTGGGCAAACTGAAAGTGCAAACCGCTGACCAATCCCGGCTTTTATTTGCGCAGGCTCCTCCTTTAGGAACTCACTGACTAAATATGCAAAACGAAAATGCACCTTTGAGAGAACCTTGCGTCTTTCAGCCAAACCACTTTGAAAAATTTCAATGCCAAGTGACGACTACACTTGAGGGGTGTGGTTCTCAGAAGCACCACCCCCTCGTTGCAACAACACCATGAACAACACTATGAAAGCTAAGACGCCGGTGTTCTTTTGAAGCCATTCAGGAGTAAATGTAACCAAGATTTCTCTCCTCTTTTTGTAAAGCGTTTTACTTGCTTATTTGAAGTAACATTTGGAAGGTTTGCAAAATCAAACTGTGAGATAGAAGGAGATAGAAGTCTCCGAGAGTGCTACTTTTGCAATAAGCCAAACAATAGCTCTAGTCGCCTTTGAAAGCAAAACGCATTGTTTAACCAACAACAGACTCTGACAAAAGTGAGTTTCGCTTCCTTCCCTCATTTTAGTAAAGAGATAACTCGAACCATCGTCAGGCTTCTGATTTCCATGACGGTGTATCACCCCTAAATGTAATACCCACCGTAAATGTAATAAACTTTAACGCTAAATGTAATAAACTGACCCACCGTAAATGTAATACATTTTAACGCGAAATGTAATAACCGTGTCTATCCTCTGAATATGCAAAGGACTACAGCTGCTGTTCATACTTAGTTTTACCAACTGCTTGATTGATCTCAAACGGCACTGATTTTCATAATAATATATTAATAATAACAATCTTAACTTCCCTATTCACTTCCCTAGGGGAAGTGGACTGCTGGCTTTTAGGGCCATAATAGACAGTCCTTAATGGATTAACGCATGGGTGTGGCTCCTTAACACTGGAACAGGCTCGTGGTTTTATGTGAGCTCTATCAAATGGAGAGGTCAAAAAAAGAAAATTGGTGAAACACGAAAATTGTCAAGGAACGTGCCAGTATTGTTAAAGTTTTCAGTTACTTTTTAAGGCTGTAAAGAAGTCGTGTTTTTCTTGCTCAAATTTGTTTTGTTGCGATCATTTACTTCGAAAAAAGAAAGTTTAATTCATGTTTCATAAAAATATATTAATTAAATAACTCACATTTATTCTTAATGATCAGTAGTTACATACAGTAGTAAAAGATTTTGTTCCAGTTTAAGAATTTGATGTGGAATCTGTGATTCTACATTATAGACTGTTCCTGTTAATAAAATGTCAGAAAATGAGCCTATGAGAAGGAAAATTAAATAGAATATTTGTCAGGGTAAAAACAAATGAAATTTCCTTACCTTAAGGACGGTGCCTCCTTTTGTTACTGCGCGTACGTTCTGCGCATCTCGGGATATTCGGGTTTCTTAAGGAATTTGCCCACTAATACAGCAATATTTTTGAATGGTTTAAGATTATGTGAAAAAAAAAACACATCTTAGCAAGGGCTATCAGAATCCAAACTGAAAATTGGGGGTAACCACCCATTTTTCAGAGATAATTGAGCTTCAATTTGGAAAGAAATTGCCATACATTCTTTGTATTTTAACACTTTTTGAGAATATGGTTGCTTAATTATCTCTGAAAAATACGTGGTAACCCACATTTTTCTTTTTGGACTCTAATTACCCTTGCTAAGATCTACTTTTTCCCCATAGTCATAACCTTTGCAAAAAATATATCTCTGTTAGGGGGCACCGTCCTTAACAACTATCTGGTTACAAGCCTGAAAGTAATGGGATCTTTTGATCAGGTTAATGGGTCGCCCTGGGGAAATGGCGGACGTGCTTACCGCTTAATTGGCCGTTTACGTCAAGTTTGACAATATCGCACTATGTGAAAAAATGTGCTCTGATGTTAACAAAGTTCCACGATGGAAAATGCAACAGAAAAGAGGATCAGTCTAAACGGGGCGAAAAGATTAGTTTCTGTTTGGGATTTGAGTCAAAAAGTGTGAAAGAATATATCTTCTCAGAGTACAAAATAGCCCTTTTGAATAACATAGTTTAGAAAGGTCTAGAAAAGATTCACCGCGCAAACCAACCGACACAGGTAAACGAGGATAGTCTCTCCGATATAGATTATCTCAAAGCACTCTACAAAACAAAAAAAGAAACAAATTTAGCCAAATTTGAATCGTTAGCGAGATGGAAAAAAACAAAGACTTACTGAACAAATGGATGTTATGATATTGCACAGAAATTATAATCACTATAAAACTGGAGTCCAAATTGTATGTTTTAAAATAATCTCTGTTTAAAGTGTTTCAAATCCTGGATTTTACTCTAAATCGGGGGGTTAAAATAACTCCAGTCCTCAAGTCGAGTCTAGTTTTTCCTGCTCTTTTTGTAGTTAAAATAAACCTCCAAAATAAAGTAACTCCACCGTCAGGAAATAACGTGACTCCAGTCATAGTTACTTGGACTTTTTGAAAATTCACTCTTTGCAAAGAAAAAGAAAAGACCGAAATAATGAAAAAAAAAAAAAAAAGGCAGAAGATAACGTAGGTATGAAAGGTTGTGTAGCCCTTTGCATATTCAAAGGATGACACGGTTATTACATTTAGCTTTAAAATGTATTACATTTACGGTTGGTAAGTTTATTACATTAAGCGTTAAAGCTTGTTACATTTACGGTGGGTATTACATTTAGCGTTAATTTTTATTGCATTTACGTTGGGTATTGCATTTAGCGTTATTACATTTAGCGGTGATACAGGTATACCTGACTTACAATTATCCTTCTGTGAGGTTAATTTTACCTGAAGAAACGATATTACCCGCAAAAATGTTCTAAATTGGCCCATTTGCGATGAAATCAATAAATCAGCATTCTCTAGAGTCCTAAATGTAATCGAGAGCTCTGCACTCCCCCAAGTTGCTTTATGCCAGTTTTAGTTTCACTCCCCAAGAAAACCTTCCTGAGCTCGACTTGTGCCTGGGCAAGTTTAGAAAAGTCCTAGACTAGGAGCTTCCACTCAGGGATAGTCAAACAAAAAGAACATACAACCTGGCACGAAATCGCCTACCTCACGATTAGTTCTGCACATGTTGAGACAAGTGGCTCACCACACCTGCATTACATTCTCATGCAAGACCATTGGACATTAGGCAATCATCATCACTAACCGTATTTAAAACTAAGCTCAAGACTTATCTTTTTAAGGATGCATTTGACTTGTAATTTTTATCATTGGCCTGAACAGTATTGGTACTCGATGTATTGTTTATAAATGTAGTTTTTAACCTTATTAAGAGTTATAGTATTGTAAAGTGCCGTGGGCAATTAGTGGAGTATGGCGCTCTATAACTGCATTTTAATTAAACGTAATTAATTAAAATGAGGTTTTTCCTTATCAATATGGTGTAATTTAATTTAAAGACGTGATTTTTGCACTCGTTCACGTTCTTTTCACTCAACAATCCACGAGTGGAAAGAGAGACTGTCCGTAGTCTAGAAAAGTCCACTGTAACTGACAGAATTGGACTTTGGAAAATAAACATAGGGTTTTAAGGAGGAACAAAAACTGGACAACCTAGAGAAACGACACTCTCAACCCACTGGGCCGACCCTGCAGCCCCAATTCCTAAATCACGATGTTCTTTAATTTCATTTGTGTATCTGACCACCGATTTGATTTTGGTCTAAACTTGGTAATGTGCATTTTTAGGTCCGGAAAAATGTGTTCTTTTCCTGTCATCTAAGTCTTCATGGTTATGTTGTTTAGTACTGGACACAATTGAGACTGGTGTCCAAGCTATCCACCAATCCGAGGATCAGCTTCTTCCTGTGATTCATCGTGTTTGGCCGCCAATGGTTAAAAGATTCATGGATGATGAACGAGTTATCACACACGTTTTGCCCTTTTATTCACGATTACTCTGTTTATCATAGAATCTTTGGGGAAATAAAGACCAAGATAGTAGTAATTATCAGTAACAAATAGGAATAATTACATCTCGTTAAGGTTAACTGAAGGACTTGGGGCACAACCTTGGCGAACACAATTTTTTGTGGCTTGGCCATAATGCCGAAGAGAAGCAGAACGTTTAAATTTGGGGGAGCGGGGAAATGGTTTTGTCCTCATTTTCTCAAAATCTTGACCAAGGCAGAATAAAATAATCAGGGCTACTTTGGTTTCTCTCGCGATCTCTGTCCACCCCCCCCCCCCCAAAAAAAAAAAAACCAACAACAAAAGGCAATTTAATCTGAGTAAAATGGATGAAGAATATCCAGTGAACCTCCAAAACTGTTTCCTTAAGTGGTTACAGACCACTTGAGACGCATTGGTACAAGTCAGGTCTGAAAAAGACTAGTTTGGTAGTAAGGTTTGAACTCGTGTTCAAGCAATAAGGTCTGGAAAAGCAGACTACTGCCAAGAATAGTGTTGCATCTCTCTCTTGGTTATTATTGATTTTAAAAGCTAATATCTTGAATCTTTGTAATGTTATGGAACACATTGGCACGTTGACACCAATAATTGACCCCAGCAATCAACAAAAACATACTTGAAAAGTACTTATTGGCATGTTATGTTTCTAGGAGTTCTGAGAAACACGCCCTACCAGGTCATAAATTTGGCATGCAAGGCAATTGACTACTTCCGGCCTACACAGGGAGGAACAACAAATAGCCTTTAGCAAAAATACACTTTTATTTTTATGCTTTGAAAATGCACATGTGGCCTTGTAACAAATACATACATGGTTTATTTTATATAGCTACTGCTCTGTTAAACTATAAATTGCAATCTAGTAACTTGGACTTCTATGAAGTGTTTCGTGTGACTACTTCCCTAATTTTTATTAACAAGTTTGGTTTTCAAACTCGTCTGTTAATAAAATACACATTCAGTGGAACCTCCCTGTGCGACCACCTCTCGTAAGCAACCACCTCCCGTCAGTGTCATTACTTTTCCAAAAGACAGAATTTTTGCCGTGATATCAATATACCGTGTAGCACTAAATTATTGCGGGAGTTTAATTTTGCGGATGGGCGATTTTTTGTGTTTTGCGGGAACTATTTTTTGCGATTGGGAAAAACTGGGTTTTTTTGTGGGAATTAATTTTTGCGATTTTCAGGAAGTCGCCTTCTATTCGGAATTATAAAATTCCTGTTTTTGGGGTATAAACAATCGAATGCAGGTGAACAACGTGCAGATGTAGAACACGTTAATTAGTTAATCAACGGAGTCCCTTCAGACGATCGTTTCCTTTGAAGCAAAGACGTTACTTGTGCATAATTTCGACAGTGGAGTAAATATTTTGCGGAAAACATTTTCGCGGGAACTTTTTTTTGCGGATCGTGAAAAAAACCGCAAAAATTAAAACCCGCAAACATTTAGTGCCACAGGGTAGTTGTACGTATAGTTGCAGGAACCTCTCGTAGACGACCACCTCCACGAAGTGACTACCTCTCGTAAGTGACCACTTTTTGGGCTGACATTTTGGAACTTTCTACTGTTCATAACCTCTGGTAAGCGAGCTGTTGGCACACTATCCTATCTCACCAGTGCAAATTGCGTAGAATGGTGCAAAACTTACTTTTGACACCTGATCTCTGCTAAAGATGAGCGCATTGAATTGCCAATTTGTGAATACTAATAAAAGCGATGTTACAGTACATCACTTTGGGTGTTACGTCAGTCCGTGCATGGATTATTGAAAGTAAACCTCTGAAACTAGCTAAACTAGAATATCAAAAATTAGACTTTCTGTGGTCTGACCTCTCGAAAACGACCACTTAGGCTTCATATTTTGTAGGTTCACCTATGGGAGGTTCAAATGAAACCGCAAAAAATGCTGTGCACAAGCCAATTGACTACCTCGCCTCCACATGCAGAAACAAAATAATAGCCTTGAAACAAAAAACACTTAACACACTTATTTTTTAAGTTTTGAAACTAAGCTCGTTTTACTAATATAATTTATTAGTAAAACACCTTAGTTTCAAAACTTAAAAATAAATGTGTTAAATAATAATTGTTTTTTGTAACCTGCGATCAGGCCGAATTTTAGCATCGCTCTCATATTCTCTTACGTGGGTCGCTCGCTAAAATAGGGCCTGATACAATCTCTTACAGGAGTTCGTGTCGGCGGCCAAATTTTGGCCGCGGGAATCTCACAATCTGATTGGCCCTTTAACAATAGAGCTGTCAACGGAAGTAAATTGTGTACGAGACTTGCTCACAATTTTCAATCCGACCGCCATGGCCAAGGAACAAGTCTGCCGAGGTAAACGTGTCGCTCAAAGATATTCTCGTCGTTCTAGGAGAATTGTCATCATTTCTTTCTCTCCTGAGAATGGCGTCCGGTTTGACGCAAGCTGTCTCTCGCTCGGAGCAGAGAAGTACAGCAACAGTGAAGTATGTATCCCGTTTCATCGCATCGTGTCTCCAAATTTTCATTTGAAGGCTTTCAGCTAGTATTGAAAATATAAGCAGAGTAGTGGTTGTATCCGCGTTTTACGAAACAAAACGAACAGCAAGTATCTTTCGCCAAGAGTGATCAACAAGTCAACCGATAATTCCGTAAACTTAACGATAAGCTGATGTTTAGTGAGAGCCGCACTCAGCGAGATGCTATATTTATTTTTACCTAAGTAATAAAGACCTTCAGTTTATTCATTCAGTGTTAATAATGTCGTTTTAATGATCTCTGACCTTGATATCAAAGGATCTGACTAGGTTTATAATAAATGTTCTTCGTTTTAAAATTCGCTGCTGTTTAGAGATGAAATTCGCTGGTAATCTCAAATATTTATCACTTCTGGAACTAAATTAAATTACAAAACACTCGTTTGTTTATAAACGGTTTTATTGATATCTTTTTTCTAAAGAGTGAAACTGAAGGTATTTCTCTTAATTTCCCAAGGTATTTTACGCAGGAAATCGGTGACAAATGCGTAGAGAATATTTCCGGATACCACCTGAAATGAGAAAGGATTCAAACATGCAGCATATTTTGGTACATGACAACCTCGTCGTGTTCTGAATTTTCATTCAGTTTCAGCTCAGACAGAGCAACTATGTATAATACCGGAGCGCGTACCTTCAAGTTGTAAATTTGAACGCTAGTGCCAAGATTTATCGTAGCCTGTGATTTTCTTATTTTTGCCGACATTTGAGGTCTTTTTGCGAATGCCATTACATACACATCTGGGAAATTTACATACCGAGGAGCGTGCAAACAAAACAAATTTTGATTGGCCGTTTTGTTGAATGTCAATCAATCAAAAAAGTGGGCGGCAGACGTTCCGTAGAAGAATTGTATCAGGCTCTATTTTTCGTTTCGCCCTTCCCGCCGGAATGTTTCACCGAGCGAAACGAAAATAGAGCCTGATCGCAGGTTATGTTTTTTGTTTCAAGGCTATTTGTAACTTACTAATGCAACTAATTTGTATTAATACATGTGGTATCCGAGTGTTAATAAAATGTAGCAAAAAAATGAAGTGCACATGCCAATTGACATAGAAGTAACACACAGCTAATTTGTGTAAGTACTCAGTAGCTAGTTTGTATTAACAGTTAAATGCTTTCTGTTAATAATATAAAATGTAACTACTTAGAAGGTAAATGACTGTTAACTACTTACATCTGTAGAAGCTTGTTTAAGTATTCTTTCCCTTAGATTAAACACTCCCAACAGTTGAAAATTTTTGAGTTTCTCATTTAAGTGTGCTAGTTGATACAGCAGTAACTGTGTGAACAAAAGCGAAATTGAAAACGCATCTCATTCTGTACTGCTAAGAGGGCACAAATATAATTCATTCATCTAAAATAAAACCACGAAGATAATGCTCCCACTATTTCAGATAGAAACCCACTTCCCTTCAACACTGTAATATATATGGTGACTTCACTGGCTATTTTAAACTCCTGCATGCTTTAATGATAATACTAAGTTACAAAGGTGCCCACTGTACCTATTAAGGGTTAAAATTCTTGGTTTGGGACCTCATCTTATACCTTCTAGGGAAAAGCCAGAAAAAGTACAAGGGAAAATTAAGTCAATACCCTTGTCGTAAATTAGCCTGTTCCAGCTGTTCAGATAGTGGAGCGTGAGCGAAAAACACAGCAAGCGAAAGAGCGGGAAAGAACAAGGGGAGACTGGGAACTTCCCAGTCTCCCCTGTCTCCCCCGGTTTTTCCCGCTCTTTCGCTCGCTGTGTTTTTCGCTCACGCTCCACTATCTGAATGCCTGGAACAGGCTAGTCACGAATGTGAGCCATGCCCACAAAACCAAATTTTGGTACCAGCTTTGGCATTAATCCTTTAAAAATTTCCAACAACTTCACATCACTTTATATGGAAGACCACAGTACTGGGACTAATTGATTTGGAAAGTACACCTCCCTTATAAGCTTATTGGAAACTTGCAATCAAAACTCTACAATGTAACAAAAAGAATTTTCACAAAAATCAAAACATTACACTAAACTAGCATATAAATTTGAAATCTACAGTTTGCTGTGTTACTCTGGGGAAATAATCCTCAAGGAAATACACATTCATGATGTTAATGTGGACTTCAGTCTGGACTTTGAGATAAAAAACCTGGGAACTGTTCAAGGCCTGGTTGTTGGAAAGCCAATTAGTGCTAACCTTGGGTTAAACACTGTCCAAGGTTTTTGATTCTCTTGTTAATATAAAAGCATTGTCGCTGCGAATTTTTAATTGAGTCAAACTTGAAACAACCAAAGTCAAATTTTTAAGTGTTTAGTCTGGAATTCATGTCGTTATGGATTAAAAGTGAATCAAAAATTGACGCTAATCCTGAGTGCTTCACCTAGAGTGCTTTGAACAACTGGGCCCAGACTGCTAAGGTTTTATATCTGAATTTGGTTTACAAAATCCTCATTTTCAAACTTGCTGTAATTTTCATCCTGTTCAAAGCCACTGTGTGTTACAATTTCTGCAACAACATTAGGCGGCTCCTCGTGAGGGGATCGAACAACTCGCTGTGCCCATCCAACAAACTGGACAAACTTCCTTGCGGAACCAATTTTTGTAAGTATAGCAGCAATGCTAACGAGCGGGTTAAAGTCCGCTGTTCACGGAGAAGCGCATGCGCGAGCGGAACGGCTCAAAAATAAATTGTACGGGTCGACACTAAATTCGAACTGAGCTTATGGTGGAAAAATGCGTTCAAATCGCGCCCTAATTTTGCACATCTGCTCTTCCCTTTCCACTTTTTATAGTATTTATTTCCTGTTGTAAATATTAGTTCGATTTTTATAATGTTGAAAGTGATTTAGCAGCCGAAATCGGCATTTTAGTCAATGGATGGTCAGGAGACGCAGTGGTAGACTGGCGACGGGACGGTACAACACAATACATTCACGAGATTGAAGAATCCTTGAGTCTTACGAACCAGCATTTTAACTGCAGCGGATTTAACAAATGGAAAATCGTTAAGACCCATAAACAGACCATCACAAGCAGGTCAAACAATAACCTTTCTCCGAATTGCTGCTGGAGATCTATCAGTTGGATGCTAGTAGTTCGCCATAAGACAACAGAGGTGCAATGTTTTAACTCCAAGAATTCTATGTCTAGTTTAACCACAACCAAGAAAGTGGAGGTAAAATGACAGCGCAAGAAGCTGTAACTTCTTTATGATCAAAAGAAATGACAACAGTCTCAAAATAATTAATTTGGATCTGACATCCGTGATAAAGAAAGTTACATGTCTAACGCAGATAACCGCAAGCAAACATCAAATTACGTATTAAGAAACTCGTGGATCCTTTCATAAATTAAACGTCACTCTTTTAAGCGGCTTTTAGGAATCTTGCAATTAAACTGAGCACAAAAACCTAACTACAATCCTGGCCATTAGAACTTGGGACACTTAGATGAGAAGTAGGAAAATGTACCCTACACTGTAATCAGAAGTCTTTCATAAGTGTTACGACTATCTGTGCCCCCTCTCCCCACCTCCCCAAACAATTTTGAAGGTCAGTCATCAGTTTCAAAACCCAAACTTCAACATTGTACAGGGGGAAGGCGGGCGAGGCAAGAGTATTTTTGAAATGACGCTAACGGGATGCCATTTGAGCAAAGTGTCCCAAGACTAATGGCCAGGGTTGTAGTTGCCAAAGAACTAGCACACACAGAGGCACAAAGATTTCAAACAGCTCTAAGAACATCAAACACTCCAAACACAGCTTGAAGTTTCTCCCGGATCAATAAGTCAACCGCCGATTTACCGGCACAATTTCGCTGTGTCGCCTAGCCTGAATTTCAGCCGTCTCCTCTGCTCGCTCACTCCCGAGAGAGACGTCTGAATCAATGAGCCGCTAATGCCGTCCAGTGACGTCACGGCGAATCAATGTTAATTTATGCGAATTATTTCTGTTCCCGGGAAAAATTCAGCTTTTGCCGCCCTCGAGTCGATGATAGACGCACGCCTGTCGCTCGATGGCAAGGGTCAAGTACCTTTTGTTTTGCTTCTACTGGAAAGTGAAGTGCTGCGGGTAAAGCGCATGCAGTGGGTTAACGGCCAAAAGTGAATTATTCACAAATACCTTGGTCGTTGGTGAAACGCGTGACGGACGTCACTGACGCATCCGTGACACAGACCTGACGAGTAGGTTTTTCCCCCAAATCTTCCTCGTGAATGAAAGAACGGAGAACGAAGTACAACAATTATTTTTAGGTAATATTTGACTCAGAGGAGACCTGCTTTGCTTAAAAAAGCGTTTACCCAGATAAGAACTGCTTTACCTCAAAAAACGAATCGTGTTCAATCCTCGCTTCATCGTGCAAAACGCTTTCTTCACCTGCTTTCAAACTCTTCGCCGCCTTCGCAAAAACGTGGCTTCCTACACGAAACAGGATTTCTCCGCTAAAAGTTTTCCAAATCCCACTTTACCGACGGTCGAGTGTTCATTAAGGTTCCAACGTTAAAATGGTGTGTTTTCTTTCTGAATCGATTAATGACTCAATGAAATAAATACAACAAAAAATCTGGAATCCTCGATAAAACATCGAATTTAATAATACTGCACAGTTCCAGGAATTGCTAAGAAACGTATCGGCAGCAATTCAAGATAATTTACCTTCACTTGCTTTCAAACTCTTCGCCGCCTTCACAAAAACGTGGCTTTCTACACAAAACAGGATTTCTACATACCACTTGGTCATTCATGAGAGCAACCAAGGGAGAAATGACAATGATACAGTGTGCTTCAAATTGTGTACACGATTGGAGAGTTCACTCGCAACAAGTGCAATCTGGAAAATTTAGCTGCCATAGCTCGTCGGAAGATTAACGAAAACATTTTCCCTCGACAAGAAGTGAAAGAGAGCGTTTACCTGTTCGGGGTATAACTTAGTTAACCCCAAGATTCGATATTGCTTCTTTGAAAGCCTTCGCACAAAGTGGAATCCCGTAACCGCCACTTTGTAAACATTCCTCGCACTTTGAATAATTAATGAAATAATTTATGCGAATAATCGAGACTCAGCCAATCAACACCGCTGTCTGGTTTTTGCACAGTGACGTCACTGGACGGAATTAGCGGCTCATTGATTCAGACGTCTCTCTCGGGAGTGAGCGAGCAGAGGAGACGGCTGAAATTCAGGCTATGTGTCGCCTTCAAATCATCTTGATCAAAGGAAGAAATCTTGATCAAAGGGACAAAGCTGTTACGATTGTACGTAGGCAAGCTCTATTTTGAAGGCTGGAATAACTTCAAGCACTAACGGCAGTCGTGCTTGGCCTGTCATTTCATAGTACTATCGACAACAAGTTATAACAATTTACCGCCGTATCCTGCCAGGGTTGTGAACGCGCTTCTAATTGGTCTAAAAACAATTCTCTTGACAGCGCTCAAGTCATCGCTCGCACATGCGCTGAGCCGTGAAACTCTGCCTTTAATTACCTGATTTCTTTTTATTCCAATCATTATCTCAGGCAGCTGACGCAGTTCCTTGGGCACATCTGTATAGTATGCAAAGGCAGTTCCACTGTCACAACAGTTGTTCCATAGATCTGCTGCCAGTTTAGCAAGTTCTTTGGTCTTGGTGATTGCAATCGCCATGTGTGGAACGCCGCCGGGGAGGGGCTGATCTCTGTTCTTATCATCTTGGATTTGTTTGACTTTCGCAAGGGCCGCCCGAAATATTTGCTCCTCAGTATACCCAGCTGTATTAACTACAGTCAGTGTAGTCCAGCGAATGACTCGTTTGTCCCTAGCCTGTGCAAGAGGCAAATGATAAAAAACTGCATCTTTTACATCTTCTTTTATTTCTTTCTTGTCGCTTCTGAAACGTGTTGCAGTGAGAAATACCACCAACGCGTGACCTCTGAATTTATCAATAATTCTTTTCCATGTTGGAGCGAAAAGGTGGTTTGCCTTGTCCATGATCACAATCTTAAACAAGTCGTCGGGAAGTTCTTCTACCCACCATCGCAAATCTTCCTGGGAAGGCTATTTAGAAAGAAATGTGTGCACCTTATAGATGATGACATCCTTGTCTTTTATGAAATCAGGATATGTCAACTGTGCCGTACCGTCAATCTTCACCCCGTTTGGAAGGACTTCTCTGCGGCACGCATTGTCATCGAGTACAATCTTTTTCGATACGAGAAAGTTATCGGTCTGCTCGGCTGCCGTAACCAGTATTTGTCGCTCAAGCTGGTCAGCTATATCGCTATATTGCAAGTACCAGAATCGATTTGTCAAACTTATGACGTGGATTTCCTGTTGGAAAGTTAAAACAACAATCTTCCATAGCAATACTTCTTATAAAGTATTGATATCAACGCCTTGCCTGGCGCATTATTGCGACTAAACCAAACCTTCAGGGCTTCCAGAGCTTCGCTTTGATGTTGCAGAACCTCCCGTTGCAGCTATTCACCACAAAGAGCTGAAGCGGTTAAATTTTGATTGCAATCGCCATGTGTGGAACGCCGCCGGGGAGGGGCTGATCTCTGTTCTTATCATCTTGGATTTGTTTGACTTTCGCAAGGGCCGCCCGAAATATTTGCTCCTCAGTATACCCAGCTGTATTAACTACAGTCAGTGTAGTCCAGCGAATGACTCGTCTGTCCCTAGCCTGTGAAGGTTTACATCTTCTATTATTTCTTTCTTGTCGCTTCTGAAACGTGTTGCAGTGAGAAATACCACCAACGCGTGACCTCTGAATTTATCAATAATTCTTTTCCATGTTGGAGCGAAAAAGTGGTTTGCCTTGTCCATGATCACAATCTTAAACAAGTCGTCGGGAAGTTCTTCTACCCACCATCGCAAATCTTCCTGGGAAGGCTTTTTAGAAAGAAATTTGTGCACCTTATAGATGATGACATCCTTGTCTTTTATGAAATCAGGATATGTCAACTGTGCGTACCGTCAATCTTCACCCCGTTTGGAAGGACTTCTCTGCGGCACGCATTGTCATCGAGTACAATCTTTTTCGATACGAGAAAGTTATCGGTCTGCTCGGCTGCCGTAACCAGTATTTGTCGCTCAAGCTGGTCAGCTATATCGCTATATTGCAAGTACCAGAATCGATTTGTCAAACTTATGACGTGGATTTCCTGTTGGAAAGTTAAAACAACAATCTTCCATAGCAATACTTCTTATAAAGTATTGATATCAACGCCTTGCCTGGCGCATCATTGCGACTAAACCAAACCTTCAGGGCTTCCAGAGCTTCGCTTTGATGTTGCAGAAGCTTTCCGTTGTAGCTATTCACCACAAAGAGCTGAAGCGGTTAAATTTTGGTTGAAAGACAGGAAAAAAGCCACGACGACTAATGGAAGCAGAATGAGTAGAGCACACCCAATTAAAGGCAGAAGTTGTGCAATTGCTAAGAGGTTCGATCGTCAGCCGCTGTTCGAAATATGAGCCTGCACTCTTTCAAATGTTGCAAATATTGCAGTGAGGTCACACTGAGTTCAATGATAACTTGGCCAAATATTAACACCAACATCTCTGAGCGAAACTAACTCGTAAACTAAATTTGGCGTGACATCGACCTAGCCATTCATAGTTCGTCATTTAAAGTCGTTGTCCTGAAATACTCTTCTAACATTTTTCTCAGCAAAGATCTCTGTCTGGCGGGGAAGGGAATGGCCGCGGTACCAATTGCAGCAATTGCCGCGATTTGCCAGTCAGGGATCGGGAGCGAAGCAGTCAGCTTGAATAATCCATCTGCTCGCAGGCTAATAACTGACGACATAAACTGCGAAAGGTATTCTGGTGGAATTGATTCTTCGTTGATTTCTATAAATGGGTTGTATCTTAGTGCCTTTTGATAGTAAGAAACAACTTGTTCTGCTGTTGACTTTTTGATTACTAAAAGCTCGGAGTGAATGTAGCCAAGCTGGCAATACTGATTGGCCAAATGATGCCTGTGGTTTTCATCTGTGAGCTGTATTGCCCTTCTGATGTAATCTTCTGCCTCCGTGAGCAAGTGTACAAAATCTTCTCGTTGTCTCATTCCTTGCACTGTCATCTTGTACAGGTTAAACTTGCAGCATGCAAAGTGGTATGCTACATAACCATACCTTTGAGTCACCTCACCCATTGCCTCAAACAGCTTATGGGCATTTTGAAGAGCTGACAGCACCAGCTGTCCATCAGGACCTCTCTTCCTACATAAGTCAACTGCTTTTGTAACAACAAGGTGGAGGTCTTCATATCCTGCACCTTCTTCCACTAGCCTCTTCACAATCATGACACCAGTTGAAATGTCCTGAACTTCTTCGGTGTTACACCATTTGCCAAGCTTTGTGACAAGGACAATGCGTCGTTGTAGTCTTTCAGGAATTAAGTGCTTATAAGGTTGGAGGTTTGGATGGCTTGTGTCGTTTCTGTGCAGTTCGAGCAGCTTAGAAATTAACATCTCAGAACCTAAAAATGAATGTTCTTCAGCGAGGACGTGCTCATCAAGGAATCCTGTGAGATATTTTATAGCCTCAAGTTTGTCTCCCTTTGTACAAAGATTGTCAACTTCTCTTAGAATGGAGTATGCAAGGTACTTGGGATGCCCAGGAAGACGCACACAGAAGTATGATGGATTAAAGTGGAAAGATGGTCTGGGGTTATTGTTTTTCTTCATGGTTCTATAAATAGTGCTTACTCCGGTCAACCGCCCCTCAGCCAACTTCCTTTCTTTGAGGAATTCAGCAATGCGCCTGTTTCTGCAAGGAACATATGGTACTCCTTTTCCCTCAGAGAAGTCTTCTGGTGTGAGAGTGGGATCGGGGCCTGGATAACTTATCACATCGATGCAGTTTGGTTTGATGTGAATTTTGATTGGATTACTGTCACACTCTTCATAGCCTCTATGATGAAAAGCATTCACGACTGCCTCGCGAAGAGCTCTTGTTGGATAGGCAGCAAACTCGTGGCGAGCTTCTTCTTTTGTCGTCTTTAAGATGAAAGACAAGGTTTCTGCAATCTGTTGGTCAATTGGTCCAGTTATGGTCTCTTCCTCCGTAACATCATCATCGTGGGTGTATATAGCAATTTCAGTTTTTGCCCCTGTAAAGAATACATGAGGGACAGGATGGAAGAATAATAATGCCACATTTCTTGGAGCCCAAACTGGGACGAGCATCTCACCAACTCTTTTATCTCCAATTTGCCTCACAAGATTCAACTTTTCATAAAAATAAATTGCTTGCTTATCATCTTGGTCCACAAAAAGCTGGCTACCAATACCCTTTAAAAATTTTTTCACAAGGGTGAAGTCTATGTCATCTTCAGACAGCTGCTTGCCATATCCTGTTGAGGCACAAAAGAACAGAATTGAAATAAGCTTACTCAGATAGAAATGTGGTTGGGAGGGGTTCAGGAAAAAGAAAACGGAATGTAACAGAAATAGGGTGGGGGAGGGGGACATGATCTAAGTTCTTTGGATCCGCCTTTAGTTACTTCATGCAAATAAAAATGATCATCACTTTGAGACGTGGACACACTCCATGTCCTGGATAACACCATTACAAAATCCAAATCATCAGTCTGTCCTCGACACACCAAAGAAAAACACCCAGCGGCATTCAGCCTTTAAGCCAGTTAGAACAAGCTTATGTGAGGTAGCTGGGGTATAAACAGTAACTTTTTCTTTAATTAGTAAATGCCATGCAGTGAAGTATCAGACAAGCTGTTTAATAGCTTAGAAATACCTTCTGTTAGAGAAGGTAGCCTACAATAATTGAAACAAGTATTCCTAGATTTTAAGAAACTAGAAGTCTCAAAATAGCTAGATTTTAATTGTTTCAATTTGTGTGTTGCAGGAAGTTAGAGGATGTGTGTGGCTACTAGTATGTTTACATACGCTTGTAAACGAGTTGAAGCTGACTTTATGGCTTTGACTGGTTAATTCAAGCTTACAAATTAAAAATGTGCAGGATTTATGCCCTGAAGCATGTTCTTCTTTCCACACATTGTAATAGAAGGCAAATCTACAAAATGGTTCAGTGAGGGCAGAATGATCTTCTTTGCCTTCAAGATAATTTAGACGCAGAGATGTCATAATCAATTAAACACTAAACAGCCCTTCATCATAAGTGTCCTCTGGTTTCCTGTCTTAGGGTCTCAAACAGCATGGTATGGTGAAAAGGGCAAATTGTAAACAGTCTATACTTTCTTGTGTTGTTTCAAAAAATATTCATGCATTGCTCCCACAAAAGGTTTTTTGGTCTGACTTCCCCTCCCCCTAACCCCTCTGGAAATTCCAGTTTATCTTCATACTTTGCTTTAACAATTTTGTATTTTGAGACCCCCTTCTCCCCAGAACCTCCAAAGTCTTTTCGCATTTCACTGTTCCTACTGTCTTGCAGCCTCGAAATTAAGACTGGGGGAGGTGGGAGATGGGGGGGGGGGGGGTTTAGGGAACCCCAAAATGTTCCAGAATCTTGTTTTGTGGGCATTGCTCAATATCATATTTACACCTTAAGACTTTCTAATTTTACAATGATAGGACAATATCACCATATGTTTAAGTCAAGTTCGTTTCCTGTCAGTTTTTTTCCTAGTTCATACCTTTAGAGGTACATACCGAGGTGTCCCAAACAGGTTTCTTTTTAAAGTTGAAAAGAGGTTAACAGAGGTTTCCATTAGGCCTGGTTCAAATGCCAAACTTTTCATGAACCTCATCTTAAATGCCTTCAAGTGAGCACATGGAAAGTTTGGTGCCTGAATCAAATGAGTATAGCTGATTCAATTTGGAAAGTCACAGCCATTATTTTTGCCTAAATTAGCTGGGAACCAGGTAATACAGACAATGTATGAATTATGTTATGTATAAGTGTTATTGTATTAACAACATGAGATTACATGAGGACTGTGACATATCTTGAATCCAGTATCTATCAAGAGTGTTAGTTGGTTTTGCCTTTTTCTTATAAATTCAGACCAAACACAAAAAAGCAAAATTCATAGGTACATAAAAAGTTTGGCGTCTGAATTTAGTCAGCAGGTGCAGAATTGGGTTGGCCAAAAGTTTGGCCTATGAAAAGTTTGGCATCTTAACTGATTAGGCTTTAACCCTTACATTCATAAAATGCACTCATCAGTGGCCACCTGGGGTTCCACCCTGGGGACAGTGCGGGATTTGTTCACTTTTGTTACCAATTTTGGGCCTAGGAGAGGGGGATTGGACCACTCTTGCATTTTCCTTAAGGATCCCCAGGGATAAACCCACAGGATTTGTTACACCACTGCCACCTTGAAAATAGAGAGATCCTGGAAACAAGTGTCTTTTCCTGTCTACACGAGGACTGGGTACGAACCAAGGAACGCAGAACCAGTGTGAAGACAATTAAGTCACGAAATACCCTTGTGATGCGTTTGCCAGCAAGTAGAGTTTGGGTAAGTATAATGACATTCACTTAGCCAGCATCAATGTAGTGTAGCTATATTAAAGTACCTTTACTCTGCCAAATGAGTAATATGAATTCTTTTTTTAACTCCACAGGTTTAGGATTATGTGTGAGAAGCAGGGTCAGGGCTTGAAATAATGGTCGCTCAACGGACAATGTCCAGTCAAAAATAGGTTTTGTCTGGTCAAATCCTTGGATGGCCGGACAATTTGTCCGGTCGTTCACCCTTGTAAAGAAAAATTTAGTGCAGAGCTTCAGGTTTTAAATTTTTAAAGGTTCAACATTATTGGCGTTCGTGAATAAAAAGGGGAAAAGACAGAATGAGATACTACCAGACCAAGAACTTTTAATAAATGATTCGTAATAGTGGTTGTAAAATTTCCGGTGGTTGCAAATTTTCGCTTTGTCATTCAACAAGCCATCACCGCAAATTAATGGGTCTTCCGGGGTAGCGTGTGTAGCGGTGTGAATTACTATATTCTCATATAGAGTCGACTTGGATTTTGTAAACGTGACGAAACATAACAGTGCCTCTCTCAAAAAGTGTAAAATTGACAATAACAAGAAAGCAAGTTTACATTTATTTGTCCACTTGTCAACATTTTGTGTGAATCACTCAAGGTATAAATTCCAAGATTAACTTCTATGTTCAAGGGAAAAAACATTTTAACAGAAAATTCACATACTCCATCAACTTCATAACTTCAGTAGGTCTTAAAATGTAAGTGTATAGAACTGAAGCTATAGTTGTATGCACAAAAGTAATATTGATTTTGCCTAACTTTGCGGTTGTACCGTGCATTCCAGTTTTCTTGCATTGAGTTTGAGGCTGCATGTACAATAAAGGCGTAGAAAATGTACTTGTTTGATGTGTGAACATTATGCGGGTGGGGGGGGGGGGTGGTATAGAAATATGAAGTATTAATGGATATTTGTCCGGCCAAAAATGGGTTGTGTCCGAGCAGAAATAGGTTTGACTGGACAACTTGAATTATTTTAAGCCCTGAGGGTCCAACATACCATATCTGGTATTATGGCCCCCACATCAAGATTTTTAGGGCAAGTCAGCAAAAACCATTGCTACATTTGTTTGTTTCAACAGCATTAAAGTGAAATGTATACTGGTCACCATAAACAGCAGAGCAAAGCATTTGACGAAGGAAGTCTTCATTTCATTAAATAAGGGACTGTTCATTTTTTATGAGGTAGGGGGGCTGGTGGGATTTGAGGGGGGCCATGCCAAAAAAATATGGCTTCAAAGGGGGGGCAGCCCAAAAAATGGTGTGTAAAGGGGGGGGGGGGGTCACCAAAAAAATTGCCTTTAAGATTGGTAGTGATAGCATCTGTAATAATGCAAACTTTAGTGCCAGAGTGCCAAAAAATAGCGTTTCAAAGGTTTTCAAAATTTTCCAGTGGCAGATAACCCTGGAACGCCTACCAGAAAATTACCTTAAGTGCATGTCAATTAAGAAATTTACTCCTGCAGGACTGATTCTAAAGTACAGTGTGTAATGAAATTGACTTGACTTTTATTGGAGCTTGATCACTTTTTCTTGGGGGGGGGGGGTAATCCAAAAATATTTAGAACTACAAGGGGGGGCAGTGAAAGATTTCTAGCGTAGAGGGGGGGTCATTATATTTTACAGGTACTACCCATCAAATGCCACCAGCCCCTGCTACCCCATAAAAAATGAACGGTCCCTTAGTAACATTTAGTGTTAAGTCAAGGTAGTTTTTAGGGAACCTCCACTGTCATCTAAAATTGGTGTTAAATTTTGGAGCTAAAACCTAAAGTTAGCAAGTGGAGAAAAACGTTTTAGTTACGAAAAAATTGGTCACGAATACCACCTATTTTCCCTTTTAAATTTCCCCTGCCCTGCCATTTGGTATTTTGCTAACACCACAAGGTTGCCCATTTTACATCCTCAGAGACCCAGGGGCAGCTAGTCCGGACGATGGGATTTTCATGGGCGAAAGTTTACAACAAGAGCGGGAGAGCCCCTGTGCACTTACTCTTACCAATCCAGTTCCAGAAGCGTTTGAATTCTCTCCCTCTGATTGGCCAGAAAAATATTTTTCTGGCCAATCAGCGAAGAGGAACAGCCGGGTGACTCTCATGTCTTCTTACACGAGGTTGTTTTCCTCAGCGATCGCCATAGTAGCGTGGCCCGTTAAACGGGAACATTTTTGAGGAGAGCTTCAGAAAAAAAAAAAAAACTAATTAAATAAATGAAGTCAAAGAAATCACAAACTATAACGTGGCCGGAAGAAAACAAACACTCACCGGGATTTTTCACGAAGGACTTTTCGAAGGTATTGTTAAAATTTAAGAGCTAACGACTTCCCCTTTCTCAAGTGTTGCATGAGGCTAATAGCTACTCGAGTAAACGATGTTACTAATTATTTCTCCTTGTTCGTTGAACTACGTCTGAAACTTTCCACGGGAATCTCCGATGCACGGGCCACGCAACTATGTCGATCAAGCATGGGAACCACAGTTAACCAAAGCGTAATATGAGTGTTTGTATGGAGCTGAAATTCAATCGAAAAAATCGGGGTTTTCAGCTGAAAATGCATTAAAATGGAAATACAGTTTGAAAAACATTACCTGCTGTGTGTTTGCTGTGTTTTTATTGCTTTTCCGAGCTTCTGGAGGCCGATCTGGGCGATTTTCTGCTTAACGGTCGATGCGACATCATGTTACGTAATAGAGAGAACTAGTTCTCTCTAGTACATGACATGACACACTCAATCAACATAATTGCATGGCCCGTGCATCAGAGATGGAAAGTTTCAGACAAAGATCAATGAAGAAGGAGAAATAGTTACACTAGAGAAAGGGGAAGTCGCTAGCTCCAAAAATTTGTGATACCTTCGATGGGTCTGCCGTGAAAAATTCCCTGTGAGTGTCTGTTTTCTTGCGGCCACGTTAGAGTTTGAGATTTCCTTGACTTCGTTTATTTATTATTTTTGTTTTCTGAAGCTCTCCTCAAAAATGTTCCCGTTGAATGGGCCACGCTACTATGGCATTTGATGAGGAAAACAACCTTGTGTAAGAAGACACGAGAGTCGCCCGGTTCCTCTTCGTTGATTGACCAGAAAAATATTTTTCTGGCCAATCAGAAGGAGAGAATTCAAACGCTTCTGGAACTGGATCAGTACGAGTAACTGCCCAGGGGCTCTCCCACTCTTGTTGTAAACTTTCGCCCATGAAAATCCCGTCGTCCCGACTAGCTGCCCCCGGGTCTCCGAGGATGCCCATTTTGTTACATACAAACAAAAGTTGCCGGTGTCTTAAAGTTTCAAAATGGTGGTATAATATAATATATTATATATATATATTATATATAAGATTTGGAACTGGATCAGTAACAGTAACTGAGGATGCCCATTTTGTTACATACAAACAAAAGTTGCCGGTGTCAAAGTTTCAAAATGGTGGTGCACTGGAAATTAGAAAGCGAACATAGAGGAAAATCATATTTAACTTTTTGGTGCACTAAAACTTTCTTTCAACTTGTTAACTTAAAGAATTGAAAGTTAGACTTTATTTCCAACAATTCAACCTTGATTTGTTGCACCAGTGGAGGTTCCCTTCAAGATAGTGAATTATTTAAAACTAGCTGTTACCCATGAACAATCCACCACTCGACATCATGATTAGACCATGATTAGACTTTCCCAAGTCCATAAATAATTTAATTTTTTTATTTTTCAGGTCAGTGGGCCTCTCTCAACTTCGTCGCTCACTCTCATCGAAGCTCACTTTGCTTACTTTGCTCGCAAAACACAGGGAAAATTAATACCACTCGACTTATGGCAAGTCTAGAACATGATGTTTTGAACGCCGACACAAATTTGCATAAGCTGTTGAGATTTATAGTGAGACATGAAAACTGACACAATTTGCATAAGCAGTTGCAAATAGTCACACAACATGGCGCAGTGTTTGCTTTGTGAGAGAAAGGTGCCACTTTTGTGGAATTTCTCGCAAAGTGGATCTTTTCGATCAAAACCCAAATTGCGCACATCCTTCCCAGGAAAGTATAGAAATGGTGTGGTTTAACTTAGCCGTTATTCCATAATGAGTGGAGAACAGTTAATCTGCTTCCATATTATATATAAGATTTGTGTTTCCTTGAAATAACCAACTTTTTTGTTTTCAAGAATCAGATAAAAACTAGGTTAAGCTCATTTGAAAGGCCCTTCAAAATGAAGAAGGATGGTGTTTTTTTGTTTTGTAACATCTTGACTCATTCCAGAGATGCTAAAGTTTTTGTATTACACAAATTAGAAATTCGTGTAACGATTGTCTTGTTAAATAGACAATCTATTAATAAGGAATTCAGACACCCATCAAAGAGAGACTTCTTATTCCAATTCAAATCTGCTATATCCTAAGTACTCTAGGAAAACCAAGGAAGGGCGGACTTTTGTAGTCAGGACAATTACTGAATGGAACAGTATAGATTCTAGTCTGCGGTACAAAGGGTCAGTAGCCAGTTTTAAGCATACTTTATACAAGAAATACTTAAATGATCAGTAAGCTGCCACGCTCCTGAAATTATGATATCGATGCTGTTATAGACTACCAAGAGTTTAATGCTTATCATTATTACCTTTTTTTTCTATTACCATTCATTTTTTCCATATCTTAAGCTCATAGTATTTCATTAGTTGATTTCTTGGTGTATGTAGTGAGTGGATTTTATAGTTAATTTTTAGGTGCTATCTAATATTTTGTGTTGTAGTGAGGGCCAGGGAGTTATCAGTGTCAAGTCTTTTATTATTATTATTATTATTATTATTATTATTATTATTATTATTATTATTATTATTATTATTATCATTAGAAACTGATGATGTCACAAGTGGTTACAGCATGGAGACAAGTCACAAAATGAAGAATATCTCTGGAAAGAATGGGTTGAGATACCAATATTGTCCCTTAAGAAGGACACAAGAAGAGGCACTTTGTGATGTTGCCATGACAACAACCTTGGCTCCAGTATCTTTCCACTTTGAACCAAGTTGAGTGGAGTTGAAATCTACCCTTCTATTGAAAGTCTCAAGAAACGTCTCAAAACATTAATTGTTTTTAAGAAGGCTTTTCATTGAAATTTTTTTCATATAAGGTGTTATTATCCAACTGTGTTAGTTATTGTACAGAAAACACATGACATGAGCGCAAATATCCCGCAATATCGTACAGTTGGTTATTGTACACTACCGTGCATGGGCTCATCCTGTTACACTTGTTTCTCCTAGTTTTCTTTTGAGTTATTGAGAAAGGTTGAAAACGGTTAAGTTGAATAATAGATCTCTTATTAGACATTAATTTTTGGTGTGAAGTATTGCTGTATATTTTACTCATTATTTGTATTTTGGATGCCCTGTGGGCTCGTCAAAATACAGCAAAACTTGGGCTATTTCTGATTTAAAATTTAAGGATTTTCGATGAACATTTGCAGTTTGTGATATACATGTGTCATAAAATGTGCCACATAAGTTTGCGCAGACAATGCCACTAGTCATCGAAAACATTGTACTTTCATTTTCATTCTGTTGTATATTTGTTCACACAGGAGGAATCATGCACTATTCGGGTGTCTGATTTTCCGCAAACATTAATTTTTCTTTCTTTTTTCTTAATAAATAGTTCACTTATTATTTACACACAAATTGAAAGCAAAAGTTAGAAGAAAAAAGTTACATGAGACACATTACAATGTGTGGTTCCATAAAATATCCATACCTACCCCACGGAGGGTCACGGAAATTCCGAGGGGTGTGGGGTCTAAAAGCAGGAATTTTCCAAAGGGGAGGGGGGTAAACAAAGAGTTTTCTTTCGAGAGGGTTTCAAGTTCGATCGAATGAACAAACGTTTACTTCCCCACTTTCTTGATCGATTGAAGTAACCAAAACAAATGTAGCGCTCTGCCCGTTGATAGTAATGTCAGTAATATTCTTTGTGCTATATTTTCTTTGTTCTATAGGGCTTCATGCAACCTCGATATGTCTTAGAGCTGTTTTGGAGTTGGACTTCGTGCCGAACCGCCAAATTACAAAATGGCTGACTTGAGAAAAGTAGTCACCAGCAAGCGACTGAGTTCTCGTTGAGTTCATTTCAGTTGTTCAACAGTCTTTTATTCTTTAGCTGACCATTATTATAAGCTGTGGTGTAAGCAATATCCCTCCCCCAGATTCGTATATGAGGTACGATTTCTGTAGTACACAATACGTCTGCAAACGGCAAAGTACGAGTTAGCGGAAATCTAGCAAGCCACTCTCTTTTGCTCACTTCACCTCGCCTCATTTCCGCTAATAATTTATGCTGCTCAGTTAAACGGCACAAAAACTTTAATCGCTTATTTTTTGAGCGTTTTATTTCATAAAATATATGGAGAAATCCCTGTCTTAAAGAGAAAATGCGAGCGATATCTGACAGATGTTTTGAATGGAGAACATGTTGCGTGACAATTTAGGCCTTTCCTGTTGATGAGTCGCTGATAAGCGTCTCTGTTTTAAAACGACATATTTTTAGAGATAATGAATTAAAACTACTCTAAAACTTTAAACCTGCAACAGACAAAAATATTATGGAGGTATATGTTGTGGTATTTTTCACAGTTTTGCCTGAAGAGCTAAAAAATACAGACGTAATAAATTGAAATGTGTGTTTGAAAGTAATTGAATATGTTGTTGTGAAGCTTAAAACCTCGTATTTGAAAGAACATAAATTTTGAGAACCTTTTTTAGAATGAAAACATATTCCAATTAAATCTGCTAGAGTATATGAGCTTATTTACGTTACGTTTTGCCCGAAGAGCTAAAAATACGGACGTGTTAAATTTCAATGCATGTGTAAAAGTAAAAGTAATTCGATATGTTGTTGCGAAGTATACACCCTTTTAATAAGTTGCAGCGCCATTTTGAATGTTTAATTAATGATGTCATTCGCGGAGAGCTTTCAGCCGCCATCTTGAATGATCTCATCATGCCTCATCGCACCATGTCAACAGAAGAGACAAAGAAAGGTCAGTCTCAATTGCTGTATCCCGTTCCTATTGTTTTAATTCGCTAATAGGATTATATCCTTTTGACAGGCTCTAATAATCGCAACTGTGCTGTTCCTCTGTGCAAATCATATGGGAATGTGTTCGATAACAATCGCAACAGATACGTGACTTACCACAAAATACCAAGCAATCAAGAAGTGAAGCAGGCTTGGGTGCAAAGAATTAGAAGGGAGGAAAACTCAGCGTTTAAAGTATGTAAGTGATTTCTATGAAAGTGCAAATCTTTCCTGTTTCGCAGCTGATCGTCTTTTCGGTGCTCTTTCTAGGTCCAGAAGCACACAGTTGTCTGCTCGCTTCATATCAGGGATGAGGACTTAGAATATTCGAACTTTAGTGGTCGGTGGTTTGTCAAGACTGGTTGTCTTCCCTCAGTGTTTAAATGTTGGGAGCACAAGCCATATCTCATTCCTAAGTCCCAGAAGAAGAGGAAGTTGAATAAGATTCAGCTTCAATCGAGCGAAACAAGTTGTAAAAGACAACAAAGTGATCAAAATTACACTGAATGCACACCTGAACCAGCCAAAGTTTGCGTTGAGTCTTACTGTGATGAGGCTGCGGGAGAGGACTTGGATGAGACAGAGGCTGAAAAATCTGAAAGGCTTAAAGCTGAAATTTTATCACCAAGGGAGCAGATAAAAATTGCCAACACAAAAATCCAGCAGCTCGAGCAAACTGTGCAAGAAATGGAGTTCTGCGTTGAAAATATTGAAGACAAAGATATATGTTTTTACACTGGATTCCCGAATCGTGAAGTCTACAAAAGCAGTGTTAACTTATCTTAACGCAGGTCCCAATGGTGAAAACTTGGTGTACACCCGAAATGATTCAAGGCCTGACATAGAATCTACCCTGTTGCAAAATTGGACGACCCAGAAAACTGACTCCTACAAATCAATTCTTTCTATTCCTCTGCAGGGTGAGGGTTGGGCTTTTTGAACGTGATCTCGCTTATAGATTTAACATTTCTGTTGGAACTGTCAGTAACACTATTGTCTCGTGGGTAAATTTCCTATATCTTAGACTTGGATCATTAAGCATTTGGCCCAGTAAAGAGAAAATAGTAGAGACAATGCCTGATTCATTTAAATCTAAATACAAAGAAACCAGGCTGAGTGCTAACAAGAGTGCTACCACATTGAAGGGGCTTGTGGGAATCTCCCCAAGTGGTAGCCTAACGTTTATCAGCCAATTATACACGGGTTCAGTCTCAGACAGGGAAATCACTGAACGCTGTGGTATTCTCAAAATGCCATTTCAAGCTGGTGACACTTGTGATGGCAGACAAAGGGTTTGACATTCAAGATCTGCTGGATCCAATTAGTGTCAAGTTAAACATGCCACCATTAATTTTCTGCACATGCAAGACCAAATGCCCGCTCAAGATGTTGTGGAGACACATTAGCTGCTGAAAGAATACATGTTGAGAGGGCCATCAATAAAATAAAAAACTTACATATATTTGATCAGATTATTCCCTTATCTCTGGCTCGTTCTATCAACCAGATATAGACAGTTTGTGGATTACTGACTCTGTTTCAAAACCCTATCATTTCATAATGCATCAATATTGCTTGTTTGCTTGTATTAATATAGATAAATAATGCTTAAGATTGCTATTGTTATGTCAGAGAATTTTCTTTTCTCTGTCTCTTGAATGGGAGGCCTGTTCACAGCCGGGCTAAAAGTGACCGAGAGAAGGCAGTCTAGAAAATGCAAGTGTGCACTGTGTTGTTGCATGAAAGCTGACAACAATGACATTCTTTATTTTAATATCATAACACAAAGTAATATCAAACATACGTTTCTATCGCAAAATCTATGAATTACAACATTTAAGCTTGTAGTTTTAACATCTTTATGTTAAGTAAACACATGAATGGAGATTTAACATACTTAGAAATAAACCTCTTGGATTGGCTTGTGCAATCTCAATTTCAACTTCTTGGATTATCAAGTTAAAGCTTCATGGCCTCTCGCATTACATGTAGTTGGTAAAAATTTGTCAGTTTGACAATCATTGACTTCCAAAATAACTCATCAAACTTTATTTGCTGTACAATAAGGCCTTTCTGGAAATACACCACAAAGTCACACCATTTTAATCCTGAGAGACCCAATTGACCTTGTACTTGATAGTAATAATGGTGGTCTTTTTTAAGTTCAGGCTTCCCATCAATAAGGTGACAGTAAAAACTTGGGTCAGAGCATGCCTCCTCTGGTGTCAAATTTCTTAGGGTAAAAGGACATTTGATCTCCACTAAGCCATAACCAAATTCCTTATCTATCACCCTTCTGTCTGGTGAAGCAGCTAGCCATGGCATTGCGTTTGAAATAATAACGCCACACTCTAATACCTGAATATTATTACCAATATCTTTCATGTATTCAGCATATCTGTTTGCTGTTTTTGATTCATTTGACACACCATATCTGATAGCAGCTACACTGGAAAGATCCTTCTCAGTCAAAAGATTATTCTGGACAAATTTCGTTTGAGAGAGATTGAGTTTCCGTTTGCACACTAGTCCAAAATTGCTGCTAGTTAACCTGAATCTTCTGATTTGGAACCATAATGGGTTGTTGCTTTGCCCTCTGGTTTCTTGTTTAGTTAAAGATGGATCAGGGACTTTTTATTGACTGATAAACTGGTCCTCCTGATTAGTAAGAGGCCCTTGCAATCCCACAACTGGTGTTTCTCTAACAAGGGGGAGATCACGGAAGGAGTCATCAACAGCTCTGGGTCTTTGTAGAGCAGGAAATTACATTAAAATTCCCCTCTGTCAGAGCAAGCTGATAGCACACTCCCACGTGGAAACTTGTGTCCATTTAATTTAGTTGGAATTGTTGGTGGTTCCTGCTTATACACTGTGCAGAATCCTAGAGAAGGATTAATTTGCTTAAGTGACTCAAACAGATTATTTGCCCCATCATTATTTTGAACAGGGGGCTGTCTGGCTTCATACAAGGTACATCTTAAACCCTCTGAACATTTCTCTCTGTATTTAGGGTTGATAACCTTAAATCCCATGATAGGTTCTGGGTTTATGCCCTGGGTTCTAGGTTTGTGCCACTGTTGTGGATTATCTGTGCATGTCCCAAATTTGGGGAATTCAGGGGCCTTTAACTTGATGACATGGTCAATTAGATATAATAAGCCCATGGTATGGTTGCAGTAGCCAGTTTGCTCCTGCTGCACAAGAACATTTAGCATTGCTTACATTTCCAGTTACTGACAGTGTAACTGTAACATTGTGGGGTCAATCATTTTTCTCTGGGATCTGAAACACTTCCCTTTTACATGTATTTCATTGTCGTTAAACCGACAACAGACATCATGACAGTAATTTTCATAGAAAAACTTGTATCCCTTTTCAAGGGGTTTTTCAACATAGCTTTTTGCATCTCTTCCAGTTTTTTAGCATGTTCAACAATGTTCAGGTAAGAAAACTGTTTTGGAAGAACTGATGTATCACTGCTCCAGTCCTCCTCCATGTCTGTAACTGGGTCCTCGGGTTCCTGGTTATCTGGATTAGTCAGCTGTGTATCCACAGTGCAGAAATTGCATTTTGCTTTCTTTGCATGTGTGTATGCTTTCCCAGGATCAGGATCAACCAGAGTAAGATTTTTATCCAAGTTCTGCCTTACCCTAAAATCCACAATAAATATAGATATGGCAAAAAAGAGTAAACAAAGATAAATTCGCAATGGCACGAAATGGCACACATCAACCACATTTTCGTTTTTAAAAAGAAAGTTTACTGGGAAACAAGCTCAGCCCTTGTGTCTGCAGACTTGAAACGTAGTCCTCGACAGCTCAACCAGAACTTGAACTCGTTCTTCTTGCATTTGTGTAAATCTGCTCTCGATATTATAGAGCCAGGGATATCTTCGCAGGAAAGCTGGAATAAATCCCGGAAATGAATTACGTACAAGACAGGTTATATTACGATTACAAATAGGAATAATAAAACAAACAAGTCCTCTAGATAGATTGTCAAAACATACCTCTGCACAAGAACAAACTGGCCGTTCGACAGAGCTTTCCTCTGAGCTTGAGCATGCCATGTTGGCCACGAGCAAACAGGTCATACAAAGATGGTGGCTGAAATCTATCCGCGAATGACGTCATTGATTAAAAATTCAAAAGGGCGCCGGGACTTATTAAAAGGGTGTATAGAATAAGTTAAACCTCGTTATTCAAAAGAACGTAAACTTTTAGAATGATTTTTAGATTATCGTGAATAGAAACGGTTTCCAATTAAACTTACTAGTGTGTTTGAGCTTATCGAGCCAGTATTATGCTATGTTTTCCTTTTTTTTTTTTGTTGAGCACGTTCCTCAATTCAATTACTTCACTACACAGGGAGGCATCTGAAATAAGCTTATGATTTTGCAGGATTGATCTTTATCACGTAGTTAAGTTTGCGTTAGTAAACAAATATGAGCAATGAAACAGAATGTATTTCTTGTTTTTTTTTTTTTTGTGAAGCTGGACTTTCCAGGGGGTAGGGAAGCCTGGTCAAAAAAATCACGGAAATTCCGGGGGGTGGGGGGGGGGGATCTTACAATCACCCCTTGGAATGGAAATTCCAAGGGGGTGGGGGGTATAAAATTAAAAACCCTCCGTGGGAGGTGTATGGATATTTTCTGGAGCCGCACAATACAAAAAGCATACAAATTTACATTGAATATATATTATTGATATAAATACAAATACAGGCCTGATTACATAATTAAAAGACAAAGGAAGAAAAAAAAAAGGAAAAGAAACCTAATGGGAAAAAAATATAGGCAAAAACAACAACGCTACCAACAACGAAGACAGCTTATCTCAAAGACTTCCTTTGCTCAGTACCAGCAATCTCCCCTCCTTTTGGTAGTCATTTGACAATTATAGGTCTTCCAAGTCACTCTCTCAATATATTCACACTGACTCTCTGTCAGGCGAAGTTTTAATGAACAGCTTCCCATCGATTGTCCAGGCACTAAGTATCAAATTATTCTTCCTCTTCTTGATCGCTTTGGAGAACAGCTCTCGTCTATAAATGTAACTTGTATGGTTCTCGTTTACATAAATGCGTTGATCCTCCAAGGCAGCATTAGCATAGCTCGGGAAAATGTCGGACACCCATACGCCTTTCAACTTGGTTCTTTCTTTGTAAAGTCGAGACTTGATTTCATGGCTAACGAATTTCAAAATTTTGGCCTCAGTATGCTTCCTTTTCAATTTATGCTAAATTTCAATGTCTTATGACATTCAAAGCTTCTCCTAATCGCACCTCTGTAGAGCTCCTCCATAGAACTATATGCATTATCAGGCACACCAATAATCTCTAAAGAGAGGCCCTGTAAGGGTAAATTTCAACAAGCGACATGGCCCTGAAACAGCGACATAAGGCAGAAGAAATGGCGACAAACAACACAAAGATGGATTGAAACTGCGACAGCGACGAATACAAGCGCAAATACCATAGCAAAATACAGACAGGGATATGCCTTCCTCCTCAATACGTGAAATGAAGGGTTTTGAAATTCAGACTACCAACATGCGTAGCCCCTCCTAAAAGGGTCTCTAAAGAGTTTTTACGTGTGTACTGTTCCAGCTCCTCCAGACCTTCCTCGAGCCTTTCCCTCTCCTCAGCCTGGTCCTTAAGCTTCCTCTTGATACTATTTACTTCACTCTCCAAAGTGGCATTGGCTTTCTCAGCTTTTGCTAGTTGTAACTTGAGACTGTCTGTTTCTCTTCAGTTGGCATTGAGGGAGGATTTGAGCTCACGTAGTTCCTGCTTGAACTGTTGATTCTCTAAGAGGATCTTTGAAACCATGATTTGTAGATCAATCAGCATCTCTCTGATAAACTAGGCTCAGTTTGACTGCTAGTGTTCGCAGTGCCTTCTTCTTCACAGCTTTCCGCCATATTTGATTTCTTTGCCACACTGGCGTCTTCATCCAAAGAACCTCTGTCTCTTCGCTTTTTTTTATGACTCACTGAAGTCATTTGAGATAGAGCTGTTCAACATAACTCTGAGACGGGTGATCTTGCCATTTAACCGAAGAAAACATTAATTTAAGGAGGGAGATTCAGCTCTGGTCAAAAAACATGTCTGACCACGTTGGCTCCATGCATGCTCTCTCCACAAACATTAATGGTCTTACATGTAAGTGATATTTCTGTCATTGTCATCACGGATCCGGAAAACAATAGATATTTTGAACAAACAAAGAGAAGTATTCAAAGATGTAACGTTCCCATCATACAATTTCACTGAAATTACGCTGTATTACTTGTTGACTCAAAATATATAACGTGTTAAATTAGATAGATAGATCGGTCCAATTACGCTCGACAATTGTACTATAAAGAATTATTTTTCGGAGAGAGTCTGTTTGAATTTTGTGCTAATGTTCCTTTGACCAATGAAAATTTTGTTACTAATTTAATTAGCAGTTAACAGGTGACAATGTTGCACCGGTTCCCCATTCCGCAGTCTTATTATTTTTACTTTCCGTCTTAGGCATAGGGGGCCCTCACATCAAAGATGTAGACATGAATAAAACATTGAAGCTTGCTTTCTTTTGTTGTTTGTTTGATTGGGAAAGGTGGCCATTTTGAATAATTTGGAAGCGGTCATCTTTTAGAGGTCTGGGGCGAGTAAAGAAGATTGGATGTTTTCCAGATTTCCCAAAAGCAAGCCAAGAATGATAAAAAGACAAGGGATGGAACTCACCGACGGCTTTTGTTGTATGTCTGCCACCATCAGGGGGTGACAGAAGTAGATTGAGAAAGATGACTGAAAGTTATATATCAAGCAGCCTCAAGACAAAAAGCTCGTTATTAAAAACCTTTTTTAAAATCAGCTAACAGGAACTGTACTATTCTCATTAGAGCAAAGGCACGAAAATTGTCATGTTTACAGCCCTGTTTAGGCTCATGGTTACTTATAAGCGCTTTTGATGAGACTCATAAACAAGAAATGTTCCACAAAGCCAAATAAAAAAAAAATACCGTAAACATCGGCGTATAAGCCACACCTTTTTACCTAAAACTTCGCTCAAAATTGGGGGTGCGGCTTATCTGTGAGAACATCTTGAAAAAAATCTAATTTTCCATGAATCATCCCCAAAACAACAAAATAAAGTCAGAAAACCACGCTATCTTCGAGAACTCGCGTGGTAAATGAGCCTCTGTTTCTCCGTTGTTGACAACTTTGATGGCGAATTTGTCAAAGCAATTCACCTTTTCGGCGTTAGATTTCACGTGTAGTGTCACGCGACTTTTGCCGACTTTTGACGTAAACAAACCTCGGAAGTTCAGACATCTGGTACTCAAACAACCCTGCACATCTACAAACTACGAGTCGCTATCTCAAGTTCCCGTTACTGTATAATTTTTCCATTACTTGAAGTCTTTGAAACTCGAATAGTTTCAGGTTCAAAATGTCAAAACAGAAGAATAAGAGCGACTAAATTTTTGGACTTGAATAGCTTTAACTCGAAAAATGCTGGGGAAAAGTTCATCGGGGAAAGCGCTCTTGTGTTCAAGTACATTTTCGTACCTTTTTATACTTGTTATAAGGATTAAAATGCGTGTTTGAGTCTTATTCAGTCTACAAATTGAATCACCGATCCGTAGTGAAAAGGACTTCACTTCAGCCAATATCACCACAATATGTTCATTTATAAGCTTAAATGAAATGACTCTGCTATGAATTTGTGAAAAAAATTTTTTTCCAAATCTTGAGCTTCTAAACTCGGGGTGCGGCTTATCTGCGAATGCGGCTTATACGCCGGTGTTTACGGTACTTCCTCACTTTGGAAGAGAATGTACAAACTGTAGCTGCAAAACTGACTGCACCTGCCAATTCATTGTCTGACTACTGGAACAAGATACTTTGTCTTTTGTTCCTCACTCGCTCGGTGAACTGTTAGTGTACATTCAAAAACTGAAAGATTTCATCCTTCTTCGAAACAACTGAAAAGCGTCCTTGAATGTGCCTTGCACTGAAAACATTGCAGATTTCAAATGCACCAATCAGAACGTACGAACTTTCTACTTCCACCTTAAACCATTGACTCCTGCGTGTTTTCGCATGTTTTGCATAAATTAAAATTTGTCAAGAGAACAAAAAAATACCTAAATACGCAGTAGAGAACTAAACATTGTAGGCTTCCCAAATTAACTTCTTTTTACACTGGAATAGTCAAATAAATCTATTCTGATGTAAAAAACTATGGCTGCGTATCATTTACAGTATTGTGCAAAAGTAATGCAAGTCAATTTCGACGAATTTCCTGGCTTTTCTCGGCTTTTCGACAAAATTTCGCTCACCGCGAAATTGCGGCAATGACACCTATTGCGGCGTGACACCTATTGTTTCATTCTGCGCGAAAGTTCGCGCGATAATTCACGATGCTCGCTCTTTCGAAGCGACCTTTCAAGCGATAATTCGCGCCGCTCGAAATTTCGCGGCGATTGTTCAAGCGAATTTTCGTTTTGTCTGTCAATTCTCCCACATTTCTGGGCAATGTTTTGCTGCATTCGAAATTCGACTCGATATAAACCATCTCTATGGTGCGGTTGTGTGCATAAAAAGCAGCTGTGATCCATCTGCTTATGCAGTCTCTCGATCAACTGAACCAATTTTAGGTAATTGTTGTGTCAAACTTACCTGGTTATTCTCCAAAGAAAGCCCTACTGTTATACTATACTTGAATCCAAAAGCGTTGTAGCTCTTATATGTTCCGTATTTAAAACTAGTGATACTTGTCAATGCGCGAGCGAATGAAATTTATTTAGTAAACATCAGCCGCGCATCAGTCGGCTTTTGTTTTGCAAGCGTCACGGCAAATTTTTAAAAAGTCAACTCCGGTTTTAAAAGCCCTATAAAAATGATTGAAACAGGAAAACACTCCGCATTTAGAGGCACAATTTGTAATAAGGATTACACGATGCGTCGAGTATTTCTTGGGACCGTATTGCGAGCGAATAGTTTTTTAGTAAACATTAGCCGCTGGTGAGCGCGTCAGTAGCGCTTTTGTTTTGCAATCGTCAAAAAGTCATAACTCCGGTTTTAAAAGGCCCAAAAAGATGATTGAAACTAGAAAATACTCTACATTAAAAGGTCCGATTTGTAATAGAGATTACAACGATGTGCTGAGTATTTCTTGGTACTTTATTGCAAACGAATTCGATTTTTTTCTTCACAAGTGTGCAAGCATGGTGCTTACAAAGGAATATTAATATCCGAAAACTTTGAATAGGAAGCAACACAATGTTTGAAAAAATATTTACATTCATTACGCTGAAGTCGATATCAATCTTTGCAGAAAACGAAAAAAACATCCGCAGAAAACTCTGTGATCTAAATGGTAATTCGAGACGTCAACTGAGACACGTATTTATACACCGTATGCAAATTTTGAATGATTCATTCTGTAACGCAATGAATAGATCTCAAAGCCGTCAAGACAGCAAACTGCTTTCTCAGCTGTGTTGAAAAGCGATGGTGTTGCTTAAAATATATTTCTATGCTATTTCTTCGAGTACGCATGTTTTGCTGGGAAATTAAAGTGGCAAAGAGGCAGACCATCAGACAGTCGGCCGTGACATCGTGCATGTGATTTTAATGAACTTGCAATGCAAGTCTTGTTTTGTCTTGCCTGTCAAAGAAGAGTTCGCGTTTTCAATGTCGATGTAAGGGCAAGGAAACGTTTATATTCGTAGAAAACTTGGATATCTCCGTTCTATCAAGTTTGAACTATATCAGAACACTGATGTGGGTTTGCAAATGCGTGGATAGCCGAAACACGAACGAAACTTGATTCTGCATGTTAAGCATGTCTCGTGTTTACGATTAAATCGTCGTCCTTGGATAAGTTGTTTGTGATGAGTTTACTTACATTTGCAAGCTACTTAACTGCACAAAACTAGAGTGTTTTGCCTTCGTTTTCAGAACAAATTGAGTTCGCAGTCTTAAAAAGCTCTTAAAGGTAAGTTCTTTGTACAGTGTATTCTATGTGTCGAATCAACATCGGTATCTGAACTGGCGGTTTCAAACCGTTCGCTAAATTGACATTCATGTACAGCTGTAGACTTGAGGTCTTGCAATTGCCCGGGTCTTTTAAATTTTATTTTACCCTCTCGAAGTTTTATAAGTCAATAGTACCGCCACAGCCACAGATTTCAAAACAGTAAAACGCATTTCATTTTTTCGGCAATCATTGTTCAATGGCATAGATCGCGAAGGAAACTGTACGAACGCTGGTGTCGCCATTCAAAGCTCAGCGAAATTTCTTGAACTGGCTACCGAAATTACGCTCAGGATCTCGAAATTTCGTTTACGTCCCGAAAAATCGCCGTATTATCGCGCTTTGTTTAAGCGAAATTTCGCTCGAAACGCCCCAAATTTACGCTCGAACTTTCGAGCGAACTTTCGCTGGAAAGTTCACGAGAACAAAGAACGAAATTCGCGCATTTCACTTGCATTACTTTTGCACAATACTGTATTAGCCAGAAAACAACCTTGAAGATGAAAAAAAAAAAAAAAAAAACCTTGAAGATGAAAATTGCTGAAATTTTCTGCATGGTGACGAAAGCCGCTTGCATCTCGAATTTCAACCAGGTTATGCAAATTAGTCAGTGTTTACAAAATACTGCTTCCTGAGCCCAACTATCAATTAAAAAAGACAGAATAATCGACTACAGGCTTTTCTAGCCAAAAATTTTATTCAGATAAACAATACATTTGGCTTCTAGAAGCAAAAAACTTTCGATTTTCTTGCGTGCATGAACACTCGTAGGTAATTTTTGCAGACACCACAGCTGTGTTTATGGCGATGGCTTGATCGGCCGTTGGATGGCTTTACGAGCAAAATTACAAAAATTATATGAATCCATGAGCTATGGGAAACATGGATTTTCAGTTCTCATCGAACGTTGTTTCAAGCAAACAGCGATGAAATATGTCAACTATTCAATAAAACTATCACCTTACGGTCAGTTCTGCTGTCCCTTGTCTTTGATTCTTGCTTTATCTTCTGCAAATATCCCTGTTTCTCCCCAATTCTTCGGTGAGTTCGATGTGCTTACTTTTGCCGCTCGCCATTTTGAAAAACCACTCATTCCCAGTTCTACGCAGCCAACTAGAAAACCTCCTAAAGCCACCCAAAAGCCACTGGGTAGGAAGCTCTTGGGCTGTTGCTAGGAGATTTGTGCCTTTGGCCAATCGTAGGGCCGAAAAGACAATCGCTATTGTTTTTCAAATTCGCCTTCAGCTGGTAAGAGCAAAAAGCTCTTTCCAGTCCCCCGACAGAACCTAATTTGAATTGTAACTCTTAATCCGTTGCACGACGACCTTCCATATATGGAAGTCCGTCGTGCAATGTTCTTACGAGCTTGTAACCATAACCTGGAAAAGATGGCCTACCCATTGGGATTTAGTGCGGCTTTAGGAGGTTTCTAGTTGGCTGCGTAGAACTGGGAATGAGTGGTTTTTCAAAATGGCGGGCGCTAAAAGTAAGCATATCTGGCTCGAACTCACCGAAGAATCGGGGAGAAACAGGGATATTTGCAAAAGATAAAGCATAAATCAAAGACAAGGGACAACAGAACTGACGGTAAGGTGATAGTTTTATTGAGTAGTCGACATATTTCATCACTTTTTGCTTGAAACAACGTTCGATGAGAACTCAGAATCCATGTTTCCTATAGCTCATGATGAATCTGGAGGAAACCATCAGTTAAACAAGTTTTAAAAAGCAAATCAACATTCAAAAACAACATTTACCATTCTGTAGTGTTTTTCCAGGTCTTGTGCAAAAGTAATGCAAGCGAAATGCGTGAATTTCGTTCTTTGTTCTCGCGAACTTTCGAGCATAAATTCAGGGCGTTTCAAGCAAAATTTTGCTTAAACAAAGCACGATAATACGGCGATTTTTCGGGACGTCAACGAAATTTCGAGATCATCAGCGTAATTTTGGTAGCCAGTTCAAGAAATTTCGCTGAGCCTTGAACGGCAACACCAGCGTTCATGCAGTTTCCTTCGCGATCTGTGCCATCGAACAATCTTGTCAAGATTGCCAAATAAGTGAATTGAGTTTTACTGGTTTGAAATCTGTGGCTGTGGCGGTACTATTGACTTATAATACTTCGAGAGGGTAAAAGAAAATTTAAAAAACCCAGGCAATTGCAAGACCTCAAGTCTACAGCTGTACATGAATGTCAATATAGTGAATGGTTTCAAACTGCCAGTTCAGATACCGATGTATATCTATATGCGACGCATAGCAGACACTGTACAAAGAACTTACCTTTAGGAGCTTTTTAAGACTGCCAACTCAATTTGTTCTGAAAACAAAGGCAAAACACTATAGTTTTGTGCAGTTAAGTCCCTTACAAATGTAAGTAAACTCATCACAAACAACTTATCCAAGGACGATGATTTAATCGTAAACACGAGGCATGGTTAACATGGAGCGTTTCGTTCGCGTTTTGGCGATCCACGCATTTTGCAAACGCACATCAGTGTTCTGATATAGTTTAAACTTGATGGAACGGAGATATCCAAGTTTTCTACGAATATAAACGTTTCCTTTCTCTTACATCGACAATGAAAATGCGAACTCTTCTTTGACAGGCAAGACAAAACAAGACTTGCATTACAAGTTCAATGAAACCACGTGCAGGATGTCATGGCCGATAGTCTGATGGTCTTGTGGATGGACTCGCCAAGATCTTTGCATCTTTACCAGTTTAATTTCCCAGCAAAACAGGAATACTCAAAGAAATAGCATAGAAATATATTTTAGACAACACCATCGCCTTTCAACACAGCTGAGAAAGCAATTTGCCGTCTTGATGGCTTTGAGAGCCATTCATTGCGTTACAGAATGAATCATGCCAAATTTGCATACAGTGTATTACATGACTCGAGTGACGTCTCCAATTACCTTTTAGATCACAGAGTTTTCTTTGGATGTTTTTTCGTTTTCTGTGAAGATTAATGTGATATCAACTTGAGCGTAATGAATCGAAATATTTTTTCAAACATTGCGCTGCTTCCTATTCAAAGTTTTCGGATATTAATATTCCTTCTCACCGGAGTGGCCATGCTTGCACACGTGTGAAGAAAAACATCGAATTTGTTTGCAATAAAGAACCGAGAAATACTCGGTGCATCACTGTAATCTCTATTACAAATGGGACCTTGTAATGTAGAGTATTTTCTGGTTTCAATCATCTTTATGGGCCTTTTAAAACTGGAGTTATGACTTTTTATAAATTTGCTGTGACAATTGCAGAACAAAAGCGCTACTGACGCGCTTACCAGCGGCTAATGTTTACTAAAAAAATATAATTCGCTCGCAAAAGGGGGCTGAGAAATACTTGACGCATCATGTCATCCTTATTACAAATTGTGCCTCTAAATGAGGAGTGTTTTCCTGTTTCAATCATCTTTATAGGGCTTTTAAAACGGGAGGTATGACTTGATGCTTGCAAAACAAAAGCGTTACTGACGCGCTCATCAGCGGCTAAATGTTTACTAAAAAATATCATTCGCTCGCGCGTTGACAAGTATCACTAGTTTTAATTACAGAACATATGAGAGCTTCAATGCTTTTGGATTAAACAGTAGGGCTTTCTTTGGAGAATAACCAGGTAAGTTTGACACAACAGTTACCTAAAATTGGTTAAGTTGAGCGAGAGACTGCATACGCAGATGGATTACAGCTGCTTTTCACACACACAACTGCACCACAGAGATGGTTTACGTCGAGTCGAATTTCGAATACAGCAAAACATTGCCCAGAAATGCTGGAGAATTGACAGGCAAAACGAAAATACGCTCGAAAAATCGCCACGAAATTTCGAGCAGCCAGAATTATCGCTTGAATGTTCGCTTCGAAAGTTCCAGCAGCATGAATTATCGCGCGGAATGAAACAATGGGTGTCACGAAATTTCGGCGATTTATCGCCGCAATTTCACTGTGACCGAAATTTCGTCGAAAAGCCGGGAAAAGCCAGGAAATTTGTCAAAATTTACTTGCATTAATTTTGCACAATACTGTAAAATCAATTTGAGGTCCGCCGTTCGGTTTAAACTTTTGAGCGACTTTTAGGTTGTCTCTTGCAAACCGAAGGAATCTCAACGTGAAATGGTTTTTCGTCGCTTTAAAGACCTCCATGTCCTCTTTTTTGAAGGTCAGTTATTCTTCAGGATGATTTCTTTCCATTTTGAACTTCAAAAGTGAACTATCTTAATTTTCAGAGCAGAAATATACATCTTGAAATCTACGACCGATCCGTGCGTACCGCCATTATCTTTGTTTGCAAACTCCATGCGGTTGGTTAAAAAGCCGCCTTTCCCCTACCCCCTAAAACTCATAAATATATGCGCAGAAGACAGTTTCTGATTGGTTTATATATCTCCTTAACAATTGGCAGCTTTAGAGGGCACAAAAGTACCTAGTAGGGGAGGTAGGGGATAAAGGGTCCTCCATGCGGAACATATGCGTGGCCCAGGGGGGGTACTCAAAGTATACGTTTCGGGGGGGTCCAACGTATTTTTTTGGGTTGAAAATTTACATGCTCGGTATTTTTTTGGGTCAAGAGAGCTGTCACGTATTTTTTTAGGTCTTAAAAAAATACGCGTATTTTTTTGGGTCTTATCTCCGAGCGAACTTTTCGTTTCGGGTTTTCGTTGCGATCAGTGGATCAGAAAAATATTCATTCGAACTTTTTTTCAGCGACGTGTGTTCCATGTTCTTGTATTTTTTTGAGTTGGAGATTTATTTTTTTGGGTCTAAAATTTCAGGCTTGTGTATTTTTTTGGGTTTGCAATATGAAGCTCCGTCGGACCCCCCCCCGTCATGTATACTTCGAGTACCCCCCTGGGGCGCGCGGCACGGCCGGTTTTGGCCGGTGTAGGAGTCAGTAAGTTAAATCTGCCAATCAAGTGAAAAAAATTCGCAATTATAACTTCCATCACCCCATGAGGGTGGAAGACATGCTTTGTACGAAATCAAGCATCTGGAAAACGACATCAAAACATTAAAGCTTAAGGTTACTCCGGACCTTCGCGGGTGTCCTTGGGGAAAAAATTCGTATGCGCGCCGTTTTAAAGGAAAACACGGCAAACTATATATCGTTGGAAAGCTTAAGAAATGTAGATATTTTCGAAAAAAAATTATAAATTGCCAGTTTCTTCAATTCCGCAAAAGAAAATCGCAAACAACCATGAAAATGACCATGGGTCATTCAATTGGATTAATAAGGTATCAAATTCAAGTTACTGGCAAAATAACTGCAAAGTGTTAATCACAAAGGATCAGTTGTCAAAAGTGTGTCAGCATTTTTCGATATTCTGACTGGTTATTTTTTAACTAATTTGTCAAGTTCGAGCAGCAAAGAATGCGCGATGGGCATTGCATCGAAGATCGCTACGGGTGAAATGTTATAAATTTAAAAAATCCCCGACACACTTTCGTTTCACAACATCTAAGGAATGTTCAGGCCAAATTTCACAGAAATCTGCCGAATTTTGGTACCCTATTAATTCATTTGTTTAATTGAATGACGCATGGTCATTTTGGCGGTCACTTTTGCAATTTTCTTTTGTGGAATTAAAAAACTGGCAATTCATATTATTTTCCGAAATCTACATTTATTAAGCTTTCCAACGATATATAGTTTGCCGTGCTTTCCTTTAAGAAGGCGCGCATATGAATTTTTTCCCGGAGGACACGGGAGGACACCCGCGAAGGTCCGGAGTAACCTTACAGTCAACACGGTTCACGCATGAACGATTGTGGAATGAAGATTGCATTCTTCACGTGCACATTCCTTTCTTTAATTGGATGACCGTATTCTTGAAAAGTACGGGCCACGTGTATTGCAGCATTACACGCGCGTAACACGCATGAAAAGACGCCATATTGCGTGCAATTTACTTGCGTGATACGCGAGAGTAATAGAAAAATACACGCACTTGCGTGTAAAAAATTACACGCAGTTTCTCTTGAAGTGCGAGTAAAATTTTCAGGCAAAGATTGCCTCCATGCTCATTAAATGCGTGCAACAGGAGGCTGACATTCGCAGTGTACGTTGTTGACAGTAATCTCCCAAACGATTTGCGCATTTGTATTGCGATGGGGAAATTATATTTAGCGACATGAAGTGTAACTTGGTATTACAGCTGCCATAAAATAATTCACCATTTTTTCGACAGGCCATCAGATATTTGAAGCTCTCTCGGGGAATGTACCGAACATTGGCGCTTGATGAAGCGATAGATTACAAATTATCGAAAGCTTCCGAGTTTCCTTCGTGAGTATGTTAGCAGTGAATCAGCGGAAAGCCAGTGGAAAGCCACTCATTTGATTCGGTTAACTTCAACTTTTACACAACGTTCCCTGGTTTCTAAGATAAAAATAAAATGTATTATGACGGCTGTTGTTCAGTTCAGAAGGATATCTGGAACAAAAATTAATACTGTGGCTTTGTGCATGCTGGCCGTAATCGAATGCGTCGTCCAAATTATCTTGAATTGTTTACGTTTCGCAAGTCAGACTGAAAGTGCATCACTTTTATTCTTGTTTTAATAAACTTGGTAGTTTTTTTACTTCCAGTCAAACAGCATGATTCTCAGTAGCATAAAAACTGCCCTTACGTTTACCCCTTTCTCTACTCTTACGTTATTCTCACTGCTAAAAACTTGGCCTAGCTTGAATAAATTACATTCTTGTCTTGCTGATAACGGTGGAGTCATTGAGCCGTGACGCGGTGCCACAGCTACTTTTTTTTAAGGACTGATGTGTTGTTTCAAGCGTTGTTATTTTCCCAACTTTAACGCTTTCCATCGCTTAAAAATTGGACCATCCAAAAGAAAAAGCTTTAAAAAGAAAAGCTTTAAATTTTTCAAGTTGTTTGTTTTTTTCAAGGCGCTTTGCCAATGAATGACGTGCAATCAGTTCTAATTTACATTTGTGCTTGTTGGTAAACAAAGTCGTGACAAGTCACACGATTTTCAAATGTTCGGTTTTCTGATCGTTGCAAGAAGTTTCTTATTCTGACGTGTACCGCTGAATGTCTACAAATAACAGAAACAGTAAAGCTGCCATATTGCTCGCATTTTATGCGCGTGTAAATGCTGCAATCCACGTGACCTGTGGTGATTCTTCGAAAGTTCACACGTAACATCAGAAATCGTCTACATGGCGCACTCCAAAGAAGTGCTAATCAACTACTTCTGACAGGGAATTCCTGTCATCCGTCATGAGGAACTTTGGCCATGAAAAAAATTCGCAGCATGCATTCATTAAAAGCGTTATTTTACGCCAATCATTTCTGTCAGCAATGAAGAGAATTATATCAACACGAGCGACCGGTATGTGTCCTTGCGGTTACTTAACAGCATGCCTACATTAAGATTATGAGAAAGGCGATCACGCCGTGAAGTAAAAATTATTACAGGAAAGAACGAGCGCAGTCAGCGCAAGTGCGTGGATTTTCAGGTAAGTTTGTCTGTTTTTCGAGTAACCTCCTTTTGGCTCTGTCGAATTCCAGCAACACAAAGGGTTTAGGTCGCACGACTTGTCACCATACGCCAGGAAACGAAATCTAGAACAGGCCCACTGAGAAGTATTCAGACTTGTCACGCCGTTTGTAATGATGTGGTGCGACATGTGTTCGTCGTTTCAGTTTTATGGTAAATTTTCCTTGCTAGACCGCCACTATAGTCCTTTGTGACAACTATAACCGGCTGATGCATGCAATTGCGATTTTAGTAGATTATCCTGGTCAGGCTGTAAAAAGAGAATTTTAATTTTGTGTGAGAATTATCTGGCAGGAATTTATTTCAACATTACGTAAGCCTGCAAATTCTCCTCGATGCTTCTTAGAAAACTGAAAGTTCATAGTTGTTTTTACTAAGCTGCGTTGCTGATTTGCATGTAGGTCGAGCAAGAATCCGACATCGATCAAATTTTTAGGCTACTGACTTTTATGTGAAGAAACGTATGTTAGAGGACCCACGGGACGTGGTGGCGCTTTCACGACTCGATTATAATTTATTCGAGCTACACTAGTATCATGTATTAAACCTCTCCCAGCCGCGAGTCATTGCGTTTCCTTTTGATATTTTACTTACTTTATTCCACGTATATAAGGTTTCCAACCTAAATACCTACTTGTAGCGACTGCTTGGGTAATACCAGGCTTTCTTCAAAACATTATATTGAATTTGTGTTTTGCGTGTAACACAATGGTGGCGGGAAATGTAAGGTTTTGAAAATCGCGCGCGTCTAAACGACGGCCGCTCCACGAAGCTATGGAATCGAGACAAAAAGAGACGAGAGACCTTTGGTAAGTGGCAATAAGAATTACAATTTTAAATACGTGTATACCTTAAGGCGAAATATTAGCATCGCACTCTAGCTTTATTCTGATTTTCTCACATAATATGCTGTAACTGGAAACTTGATCGCTATCGTTACGCTTTGTTTTCCTCGGGTATGATATACCTGGAAGAATACTTTTAACATCACGCTTTAGTTTATTCTGTCTAGCTAACATCGCTTTAAAGCTTATTCTGTCTTCCTTGGGTAGTATATACCTGGAAGCGGAATTTCTAACGTCGCTTTATAGCTTATTCTGTCTTCCTTGGGTAGCATATACCTGGAAGCAGAATTTCTAACATCGCGCTTTAGTTTATTCTGTCTTCCTTGGGTAGCATATACCTGGAAGCGGAATGTCTAACATTGCGCTTTAGCTAATTCTGTCTTCCTTGGGTAGCATATACCTGGAAGCGGAATGTCTAACATTGCTTTATAGCTTATTCTGTCTTCCTCGGGTAGCATATACCTGGAAGCAGAATGTCTAACATCGCTTTAAAGCTTATTCTGTCTTCCTTGGGTAGCGTATACCTGGAAGCGGAATTTCTAACATCGCGCTTTAGCTTATTCTGTCTTCCTTGGGTAGTATATACCTGGAAGCGGAGTTTCTAACGTCGCTTTAAAGCTTATTCTGTATTCCTTGGATAGCATATACCTGGAAGCAGAATTTCTAACATCGCGCTTTAGTTTATTCTGTCTTGCTTGGGTAGCATATACCTGTAAGTGGAATGTCTAACATTGCTTTAGAGCTTATTCTGTCTTCCTTGGGTAGCGTATACCTGGAAGCGGAATTTCTAACATCGCGCTTTAGCTTATTCTGTCTACCTTGGGTAGCATATACCTGGAAGCGGAATGTCTAACCTTGATTTAGAGCTTATTCTGTCTTCCTTGGGTAGCGTATACCTGAAAGCGGAATTTCTAACATCGCGCTTTAGCTTATTCTGTCTTCGTTGGGTAGCATATACCTGGAAGTGGAATGCCTAACATCGCTTTATAGCTTATTCTGTCTTCCTTAGGTAGTATGCATATACCTGGAAGATTCTGTTATTTGTGCAATAAAAAAGAAGCAAAGCAAAACAAAAGATTAACCGATTGCCATGTTTTCATTTACAATTAATGTACATTGAATGAAGTTGTATTACGACTCTAAAAGCATCATATTTTTTGAAAACCTTTTTCCGGGTCTTACAGGTAGCGGGGCGGAGAATTTATTCAATTCAATATTACCGGTTAAACAATTGTATTCTTGAGTTTACCAACATTAGTGTTGTATCTTCATTAATCCGGAAATTGCGGTTACTTTCATTTCAGTTTAGGAGAGCTTGAATTACTTTTTTGTGGGCGTTTGTCTGATTTCCTAGTGTGTTCAGCTAAAACCTCAAGAGACGGAGCGGTGTCAAACCTTGGCTTTGAATTACTTATGCAAATTAGCTGGCTGCACATTCAATGTGTAGCCAGCTCATTTGCATAACATTTTTTCGCACCTCAAAGCTTGTCATGTCAAGGATCTTTACCTCCACAAGAAAATGGTTGAGTCGTCGCGGGGACTAAATAGTGTCGGACGATTTTATGAACAGCTCCTTTTGGCACTCTCGTGTTCCGTGGTTCCTTGGAATTGACAGCCCCAATCCAGCATTGCAAAGGTTAACGATTTCGTTCCTTGCATTAGCAGGCAAAGGTTCGTACTCGTTCCCGTTGCATTAGAAGGCAAAGGTTTACCAGAATCGTAAAAGCCCCCAAGCGAATTTCTTGCCATTTGGAGTTAGCAAACCTAAACTTTCATGTTCCGATCATGTGCAAACCTATGTACACCGGCCGCAACACACCGCGGCGAAAATAAAATTGTGGTGGTTGTTGTTTATATTTTCTGCGGGTTTCCGATTCCACGAAACCTCCAGCTAAAGAATAAGTTGCCTTTGTTACAATTAGAGACTCCTTTGGATTTTCTTTCTAAGGATTGCTGTTGTCAATTTTCTCTTTACGGGTTATTTTTGTCGGCTTTATGTTCTCGCCATTTTTTGTGCCGGGCTTGAAAACAATAAAAATTTCACGCGTGACATACCGGAAAACTGAGCTAGAAAACTAACTTTTCAGTTCTGTTCGGAAAGTTTGAATTATTATTACGATGTTACAAAAAAAATTTCGAATAACTAAAATATAGTTTCGAATATAGAATCCAAGTTTCAAAGAATCGCTAAATTTTTCGAAGAATGAAATCGAAGAATGAACTAATCGATGAATATTTGAAGTTGAACGTTCATGCATGCAGCGGAATACCCATGACGCGCGTTGACTAACATTTGTTCATCATAATTAGTTCATCACCTTACCTTGCCACAAACCTGTTTTCGTGAAATTACGAGGGAGATTTAGCTATGTGTTTCCCCGATATTCGAAGGCTCTCCTTCCAGTTTCATCCCTTGTCTATTTCTTAGAGTTTACGAACGGTTTCCCAAGGTTTCTCGGTCCCACACCTCGAAAAGATGACCCCGCCACAATTATTCAAAATGATCAGAGACACGAACAACAAAGGCAAGCAACCTTCAATGTGTTATCCATGTCTACACATTTGATGCGAGGGCCCCCTTTGTCTTAGGCGAAGCGTAAGGTAGTTTTTACGCGAATCGCTACTTAAAGAATCTTACCGGAGACTAGCGCCCGTCTGTCGTCAAATGGAATTTTGCTGTGTCTTGACAGAAGTAGTCGCTCTTGATCTAGTGAAGCTTTCCTTGTTTCTGTCGCATGCCTGATGTAGTAGCGATGTTCTCCTTTCTCGTTTTCTCTACAGGTATGTGGTCTGTTATCGGAAGCCGTGGCCCAGATCACCAGTACGTGCTTTCTCGCTCCCTCCCACTCCACAACTTCGGGTGAAAGTATGGGTAAGTATTCGGGTTTAATGTTGGCTCGACATGCTCTCAAAATCTCCTTCTGTATTTGGTCAAGATTCGTCGCTGGAATACCGAGTGGTGGAAGAATGATTTGGCGGTCATCTCTTACATGGACTTCCTCATTTTCTTTTTCTTCCACGCCAATAATGATGTATCCGCCATTGTCATTGTAAAAGTCGTTAGCAAAGGCGCAAATTGAATGGGTTACTTGCCAGTAAGTCCCACGCGGACCACTTTCCTTTTGGTTGTGCCATGCTTTTTTGAGCTCCACACGCTGTTTCTCGACTCCTTGTAGCTGCAATAAATCTTGTACATTTATCGGAAGACTTGACGTAACCTCAGCCATGTTTTCGTTTTCCAATGTTTTCCCGTCTCGGAACCCTCGGATACTCACTTCTGGCGGTGGGCGTCCTACGACCGCAATGCACGCTGGTATTTGTCTCGGGCCAAAATTACTTCTTTCCAGGGCGGAAAAAGGTTCTTTCCGTTCAAAATATCGTAGCTTTTGTGATTTTTGCGATGGATATCCTAGTTTTGACATGTTGTCGATCTTAGGAATCAAAGATTTCCTCAGACTTCAGTGCGTGGAGTTTAAAATATCGGTTTTCTGTGTCGCGAAGCCTCGACGGGACTTGCATGCATTTAAGCCCGAGGTAAGAATCATGATTGTAAACATAAATATTTAGATAAGACACCTATATTTAAACACGATGTAGGATGTAAGCTTAAATTTAATGATGTAATGTTCGCAAGAGGGCTGCCCTTTAGCTTCATTAACCACTACGAATAAGTATATCGTGTCTTGAATTGAAACAAGGGAAACATTGACTTGACGTAACCTCAGCCATGTTTTCGTTTTCCGTCTCGGACACTCACTTCTTCTATGCTGTTCTTGAGGTACGTCCGGATTATCCCTCTATTTAAGGACAGGCGTGGCTCGCGTTTCAACCAATGAGAATGCAGGATGTGATTCGAGTATCGCGTTTCAAAACAAACCATAAAAATTCAAGATGGCGGACGAAACGAGAGCCGCGAGAGCTTTATAATACGTTTCTTCGGAAGATATATACATCACGAGAGTGCTCGAATTGAATTTAAGTTCTGCCATGAAGAGAACCGTTGGTTTTTTGTTCAATATCACAGACAAAACGCCTTGGATAACGTAGTTTGTCCTCGGACAGAAGAAAACGCAACGAACGCAAAATTTGGAACTGCGAGCAACGATGGTTTATCGACCTGCTTGTTATCTTTCTTTGTAAAGAGACCATAGAATTGGTAAGCATCTCTGCTCCCTATTGTCACCCTATTCTATTGGATCGTTATTTTTCTGAAGCATAGAATCGATTTAGATGTTCAAATAAATGCCTCTTCTATCGAGCGATTTGTGGGTTAAAATCGACAGGACATCCATGGTTGCATGTTGCAACCTCGTATCATCATTGTAAATAAATTTTAAGTTAACTCAAAGAAAACTGTATTCCTTCTTGTCCAAGTACTACTATAGATTTATACTATATGCTGTGAATGATGCAGAAAGAGTCAGGGTTGACAGGGGGAAGATTCCTTCATCAGTTTTATTCTTGGTTGATTTTAATAGATCTTTTGGTGTGCATGTACGGCTTTCGTTACTTTTAGGGGACTCGCGCTATATAGAGAAAAAATTGTCTGAATGCACGCGCAAAAATGACGAATTTAATTTACTCGCAAAAATGACGAATTCAATTAACTGCACAAAGTTTAGCAATAACTAAACTCAACAATTACAAAGCTAACCGTCGTAGAATCAGTGCTTTGCCCTAAACAGAAGTGTAGATGAGTTCTTAGGCCTAATCACTATCGGTCAGTGCTTTACCCTAAATACTGTAGATGAGTGTTTAACCGTTTTTCATTTTGTTTTCATTTGTTCCTCTCGCTAATAAACGCGCGTCATCAAATTTGTCACTCGTCATCAAATTTGTCACTCGTCATTTTTGCGCGTTCATTCAAACAGTGTTTCATTGGTTTTTTTCCTATGTAGCGCGAGTCCCCTAAAAGTAACGATAGCCGCATGTACAGTAGTTTCAGATTAATTTAACATCAAATTCAGTCAACTGGAGAGTGGGTTATTTGTGTTGTATTTTAAAAAATGTATAAGAATGAGTAGTGAATACGAATGAATAAGAAAAATTTACCAAGAGGTCAAGAGGTTTTGTCAAGGTTTTCTTGGAAATTTAAATAAAGTATACAAAACAGATGCAGTCTTGAAAATCTACTTTCTTTATTTTTCCACTCTGCACAGTAGTTTCAACCCTTTATCCACCATGTACAGTATTTTCTCATTTTGATGGTAACAATATACATCAGTCAATTTCAGTAGGGTCCATGTCCTCCCAAGCCAACTCAAAGGCATGGTGTATACCAAAAAAAAAAATGTTCAAATGCAGCAGGGTACAAATTTAAAAAAGGAGAAAAATTCCACCTATCTAATCACCAGCAAGTAAGGTTGAAAACACAAGAATGTCGGGTGCCCCAGGGTACACTCTGGGTTTGGCTCATATTCGACCCCTGGGTTTTGAATGTAATAAAATGCCTGACTAGTGCCCAGGGGGGGGGGGGGGAATTGGTACTGCTTAAATTAGCTGAAGCATAATAACCATTTAAATACAAAAGTACAAGCACAAAAAAAGGAGTCAAGTTTTGTTATTGCAGCAGTTCACAGATTCACAGTTCCATGAAATTTTCTCTTCGCTGAATGCAGGATCTGAAACAAATGGCAGATTTAGTCAGTGTTGACCACAACTGCTTTCATCCTGTTCATAAGTAATTTATGTGTGCATAGTTTTTAGCATAATTAATGGCAGAATAATTACACTTCAGTGCTATCTACAAACCTTAACTTCCATGTTTTTATGGCCCTCGATATCAGGTAGACGGGATTCCACAATCTCCTTTACCCTTTGCTCCATTCCCCTAGACACTTGAAGAATCCATGAGCAGGGGATGACTGCCCCACCACCAGCCTGTCTGTTCTGTTGCCACTCCTGTGTGGTTGGTGGTTTCCTGCTGGCTGTTGGCTCTCCAATGATACAACTGTAACAGAGAAACAGAAAATTTTATTTTAATCTGGAGAGCAGAGAATTCAAACAAAATAAAACCATAACCTGAATATGTAAATTAGAACTTGTGGTGACACTTTCCAAACAAGATGTGACAGTATTCCCTGGTATTGGTATTTTTGGAAGCTGTGGCATAAGAGACTTAAGGCCTGATCAACATTTGGCCAGGTTTAAGAATAAATGCAAAGCCCTAAAATCTCTATTGATTTGTGGCTCACGAAGCAAATAATTACTTGAATTGTAGGACAAAAAGAACACTAACCCATTAACAGACTTCACTTTGCCTTCTTCCAACAGCTGGATGAAGGTCTTGTTGAGGAAGTACTGCACCCGGCCAATTGTTTTCCCCATCACGTCACTAACTCTATATTCCTTCCTCTTCGACTTGCTCCTCATAACCGTCCGCTTCGTTTCCTCATCGAGATCTTGCGGGACCTTGCATAATAGCGCGTACTCGTCTTTAGCCACGCTCGAGTCTTCCCTTTCGACATTCACTCGGTAGCCAACAGGCAACTTGATTCCAAATTCATGGTACCTAAAAATGAAAAGCTGAGTTCAACATCTCCATGTTTATTCAACAATATATTTCCCAGAGCAAAGTACTTAAAATCTTTAAGCTTCGAGGCTTACCCTTTGATCACGCCATTTGTGATCTGTACCGCCATCATCATGTCCATTTCCGAGTCTTCCCCTTCATCCAGAAAAGTGCGGTCTAGTACATAAAAACGGCGAATATGATTTGAATCATGAACTGACCTAGTCTTCATAACAGTAGGGGCAAACTTACTGACCTCGTTTCGCCATATTTCACGGGAAATTCGAAGAAATACTCTCTCCAAACGGCTAAAATCCTTGCTACTACCAACTCCACACTAGCAAAAGCAGCTAAAAGCAGCATGTGACATTAGTTCGCGCGACGTTTTCCCGGCGAAAAATGTCGACTTCCCATTGGCTTAGACACTATGGCATTGTGACTGCTGCAAGTGTGATTCGTTGAAATGGATGAACCGGATGTTTACAAGCTGAGGAATCTCGACGAGTCGATCAGCTGGCGACAAAAATGGATTCTAATGGAAATGATTCCTCCAAAAACGACTCAAATCAAGAGGATAAATCAAAGTAAGAGCACCAAGAAGGTTTCTATTTATTGCCCTGTTGTTAGAAACTGTTTTTCTAAAATCCAAGCCCGCACAAGAGCCGATTTATGTGCGACAACACGCAAAACTCGTTTGGCTCATTTCGCATCCACGTGAATATTTATTTCATGGTTCAATTTTACAATTGTTAGCAAACAAGCCAATACCAGTGGGACTGGATGGAGACATGTGCAGGGGGCCAAATGAAGTTTGACTGCATCTAATAATCCACCCCAATAAAACACTCTAACAAGTAATTTTACTTGACCCAAATTAGCTTTATTTTTTAGCAAGTTTGTCTGTATAAAATAGAAAAAAAGAATTCAATGTCTTGTTGGTGTTAATGATGGTAACGATATGCATCGGTCGATTTCAGTAGGGTCCATGTCCCCCCAAGACAACTCAAAGGCATGGTGTATACCAAAACAAAAATGTTCAAATGCAGCAGGGTACATTAAAAAAGAAGGAAAATTACACCTATCTATCACCAGCAAGTTAGGTTGAAAACACAAGAATGTCAGGTGCCCCAGGGTACACTCTGGGTTTGGCTAATACTCGACCCCCAGGATTCGAATGTAATAAAATGCCCGACTAGTGCCCAGGGGGGGGGGGGGGGGGGAGGAATGGGCACTGCTGAAATTAACTGGTGCATAACACTTCAATAAAAATTGTAATAGCCATTTAAAATTTAAATACAAGCACAAGAGTCGTTTTGTTATTCCAGCAGTTCACAGTTCTTACCATGTCATCTGTATGACAGATTCAAACAAACATGAGCAGGGGGATTCTTGAGGGGGATTCTCTAGAGCCCCAAAAGAAACATTTAAAGCAGAAATGACACAAAAAAGATAGCCTACTGTAAATTCGCCTGAACACTCGCATTTTCAGGGCTGGTTCCTAAGAAAAATGCCAAGTATACAAAGCTCAGAGGCAGTGAAATGGTAGGTTCCCAAGCCAGAAATAAGGCACTCAGAAGTTTTGAATTGTGAATGCAAGTGATTAATGTCTTTGCTTTTGTTTGTTATCTTGTTGTTCTTGTTAGATTAATATAAGCCCCTTATATCTCTCGTGGATAGTTTGATGAGTGAAACATGCGAGTATGCTCAACAATCATGCGTGGGATCTATTTTTCTTGCTCATTCGCATGTTTACCCATTTGACTATCCCCAAAAGAAATTAGGGACTATTTGAAGTATATTCTTTCTACATTTGATGTTACAGTTCTATTGGTCTATTTTCTCTTCATTTCCTTTTCTATTTACATGGCAGATGTCAACTAAATATGAATGTTCACATAAAAAAAGGAAATGCAGTAGCATCTCAATCAAACTCGAACCCTCAATAACTCAAGCCTCTCATTAACTCAAACTGATATCAGTTGACTCAGCCTGATTCATAACAGTATTCTAACCCCCGAGATCTCGAACTTTTGCTAACACAAACAGTTTTGAGTTTCCCTTGATGGTTCGATTTATTAACATTCTACTGTACTTGTTTCATTTGCATACTATTGAAGTCAGACATCTTCAACTGTTTCATGTACATTCTCTTCATAATCCAAGTCATCTCTCTTCAGCACCTGGCTAATGTCTTCATAAAGAGAGATTATGACTTCCTTTTTGGTTGATGACAACCTCTTCTGAATAAGGCTTAGCTTTTCCTTAAAAAATTCAAGTGAAGAATCATCCTTAATCTTAACAATAAGATCTTCAATCATTTTAACTAGATCTGCCTTCTTAATGTTAGCAAGCTGGGATGCTGCCTCCCTCTCTTCTTGTGTCACGTACAGAGTTGTTAATGGCAGGTCTGCTCTCTGGCTACCTTTGATGAGAACCTCTTCAAATACCATTTCTCTGTTGGAACTTGCAATATCAGTAAGATCCACCAGACTTTTGTCCAAAGGCTTACCATCAAGAGATATGTGGGTCTTCTCGTCAAATGGGTTGATCAAGTGACTGCAAGTGGAGGGGAAAACAAGTTTGATATGAATAAATGTACATCTCAGTTTCCATAAATAAATAATAACATGCTGAATAAATGAAACACTGGATCTTTTGTACAGATCATGGCTGCCAGGCCATAATGTAGCCCATTTACCAGAATATTTAACAATATGACATTTCATCCCAAGTTTTCGGAGAAATAAATTTGGTTCTTCAGTTTCAATTGATATGTGGTGTCTTGTAAAGCCCTTCTACCCAAACTTATAACTAATAAGCACTTTCTAACCTTTCACATCTTAGTTTTATGCGCCAAGCCAGAATTTCCTTGCTGATGTCATCCCTCTTTCTGGACAATTGAGCTTCATCTTTAGGATCCTTCATTCCAATACAGGAGAATGTAGTACCCCTCAGCTACAATGTACAAATAATAATAATAATAATAATAATAATAATAATAATAATAATAATAATGATAATAATTTATCGCATGAAATAGTTAAAGGGGTTGGAGATTGACTTGCATGTAAGATTCACACAAGTTTTTTTTGGTACATACAGTTTGGAAAAAATCGCTTCAATGCAAAAAACATGTATTACTTAAACTAGATAGCAAAGCGGTGTAAAACCTTGATTGAATAGCAAAGTTACCTTTGTAAGCTCATCATGGTTCCTAAATATTGTCAACCATTCTCTAGCCGTCATTGCACCATTCTCCCAGCATTTGGAGGATTTGTTTATTTCCTCCAGTTGGGTATCAAGGCCTTCCCCTTTGGAGTTGTTGCCACTTGTGCTAACCGCTTCATGCTTCTCAATGAACTTCTTCAGTTCTTCTGGGTAAAGGGTACGCTCACATCTACATGTTTAAATGTGCAAAAAATAAGATTACCTGTCAAAAATTATCATAATTTCAAACCCATGCCTATGTTTGGAAAAAAGTAAATGGATGTTATCAACTTTGATCACCAAAACAGTCACTTTCCTCAGTCTCAAGGAGAGCAAGGTACATGCATAATACATTAGAAAGGTGGGTTTTTTAAAAAAAAATGACATCTTTAAAGATCACTACTGTCTTCTATATCTGTAGGTTATGGGCTGTGAACATTAACCCTTTAAACTCCAATGTCAACATGCATATTCTCCATACTAATCTCCACACATTTCCTTTGGTACTGATGAGGAGAATTTGTCTTACAATCAAGACCTTTTTTCTAGGTGATCATTTCCCTTATTCTCATAAGCATTTTGTTTGATTAAGCAGAGATATTGTGAGGAGAAATTAGATGCTGGTCCCTTCTTGACCTAGGGGTTCAAGGGTTAAAAGCTGTGATACAATTGCAGATCAAACAGTGCCACTAATCAAAATTAACATTTACAAATTAACCATTTGTGAATCGATTGAACTTACTGTACCTGTCTTGCAACTCAATTAGCTGATACTTTGATGTGAATGGCCTGAAACTGAACAAGGGTGCAAATCCTGTCTGACCACTGTTGACATATGCACTGTTGTTCTGCCTGATGCCGATGTGATACATCCTCACAGAGCCAACATAGCGCCAAGTTTACTCGAATAGATACAGGTAATTACTGCATTTGACGTTAGGCATTTACTGATACAAATAGTCATTGACAGACATTGGCAATTTACTGGCCATTCTGTCACGAACATATGGCACCAGCAACTCACACCAGTTCCCTCGCTCCATGACGTTTAGCATCGTCATTGAATGGTGATGGTTTTTAGCTCCTTTTGCATAGTTCAAGGCACTTTCTGAGGTGAATCCAAGTTCCTTCGCCAAACTACTTATGAAGACATCCCAGTCCACTGAAAAAAATGTCTTAACCATGTTCATCTCTACATGAAGTGGACCAATACGCAGCACAACCCAATCGAATTCCTTAGCACAACCAACACTTTCCTCATCCTTATGGAAGGCCTTTAAATGATCTTTCCATTCTTTACCATAGAAGGTAACAGTACCAGCCTCGGAGGCTTCTTTCTGGACACAGTTAAGACAGATGACTGTCTCTTCTACAATGCTCACAGCAATCATGAAAGGAAGACCATCCATGGTTACAGTAATCCACTCTCGCGAACCAGCACCACTAAAACCATAACGTGTTACACGTGCTGTGCGACCAACACGACGAAGCACTTCAGTGACGGCCTTCTGAGAGTTTGGATTTACAAACACTGGATCAGAAACAGAAATTTTAACAGCAGTAGGTGCATGGTTGGAGGGGACGTGGCTCCATTCAACAACAAATTCTTCGTGAACTGTCTTAACCTCCTGGCGCAAACTGGAATCCTCAACATTCATGACTACTTCATTCTCCTTGAACCTGTAGTGGTACTTTTTAACCGGCTCCACAAGTGCTGTGCCCAGGATGTCTTCACCAGACAGCTTTCTCTCTGCTGCTTTCAAATCAACTCTGCATTCTTTGTTGATGCATTTTCGTTTTGTCTTTGGCATTACAGTTGCACAATTGGGACATACATGTACCCGGCTGTTTTCTCGCAGGCTAATTTCCTTGACTTTCAAATCAACATCATCTTTCAACAACCCACTCTCAACCATTTGTTCAGAAACAACTTCCTTGAGACAGTCATGAATCAACACCTTATTCTGAAAATAAAAACAAAAATAAAAATGTTTTGTTCTTCAAAGAATGCAGAGATTTGAGGACACCTTTGTACATTTTAATCCAATACCTCACCCAGGAAGAGGGGGCATTACACTGGAATGTAGAGGTCTAATTATATCAAGGTTTGATTTATTTGTTTGTTAGCTTTTTGAGGGAGGGGGGAGGGTGGAATTTCAAACCAATTTAATTTCTATTTTCTTTTGCCTCAGAGTCATTACCATGATATGAGACAAAAGAGAACAGAAGATAATATACCAAAACATGTAAAATAATACAATGTTTACAATCAAGCAGTTGGGATTATTATATAAATGCAAATCTTTAAATCTCTAAGGAACAGCAGGGTAGCAAGTAAAAAAAAAAAAAAAAAAAAAATTAATAATAATAATAATAATAATAATAATAATAACAGTTACAACCGCTATATTAACTGTTGTTAGTTGCAGGTTTCCAAAGTCCCAGTAAGAGAGGTTTAGCTGCGGTACTAGTTGTCGTTTTCAGATAAACAAAATACTAGCAACAGTACCTCTCTTCTCAGCAACTCCTGCATCTTATCTGTGAACTGGATTCCCTTCCTGAGTTGGTTGTGCAAACTGTCATCATCCTTGGCTTTGTGTAGACCATCTTGCCAGCATCTACGCATGGGAGATGACAACTACAATTAACAAAAGCATCTAAACTGACTTGTATCAGCACTTATGTGTAAAACATAATGTACTGTTTCCATTAATTACAGATGCATTAGAATGTATTTCCATCTACTAAATTGGGAGCATACACTTAAACAAAGTACTAGATTGGTTAACAAATGTACATGGATCTGGAAGTGTATCAGAGAAACCAAACAAACTTTTCATGCTCTTCTCAAGTCTGACCACATTTGTTTAAGCATTGAAATCAACAGTTTATTAAGACACAACCAAGTAAATGATTGTTCCAAGAGAAGAAATTAAAAGTAGATGTGTGCTTTTCAAGACATCCTGGATGCAATTAATCCCAACTACCAATGATGATAAGCTTGCACAATAATAATTGGACAATTTAATATTTTATACATCCACATTATTATTACCTTGGAGCAAGATCTCCTCTTGTTTGGAAGGAACCTCCACTGTCAACCTCAGCCTGGCAAACACTTGTAACCACACTCACCCTTGCCTTTTGCCCAACTTTCACTTTCCATTTCCTTTGCACGATCTGGTCATTATCGATGGCAACCATACAGTCTCCAGAAGGAAATTCCTTAGCTTCCGAGGTGAGATCTCTTGTCCAAACTTTCAAGGTTGAGTATGATCCACCAGGGAGAACCTTGCCGAACATGTTTATCGTCAGCTTTGAGTTACTAATGGCAAGAAGACTGATATTGATCATGAAGCTAGATGGGCCAACAAAGTTCACACCTTGCAGATTGTAGAGATGTTCAAGAGCTAAACAACGGTGAAAGTGATTCTTCTCAGGGGAAGCAAGGCCATTCACAACAGCTTTCATAATTAGATTTCTTCTCGAAAACCAGTCCTCTGCCCTAAAATTCTGCAAGGTACCTAGATCCTTGTAGGTTTGGGCAAAAGACTGGCAGTCCACCTGTATCTTTTGCCTCTGAAGCCGGACAACCTCATGCACAACTTTTGCCTGCAGATCTTCTGGCATTTCACAAACAGAGTCTGATAAATTACTTTCTCTTAGGACATGGAGGTCCTCTACATGGTTTAACAGCTTCACCAATTGCTGTCTGGGAATAGACGAGCACAGTTCCACCAAGATTGCATGCTGGTCTTGCTCTGGTATCCTTCCAATGCATTCCCTTAAACAATCCATTGAAAAGCTGTAGATTCGAGGAGAACTTACATGTAATTGAGCTTCATCCTCTGAAGCTGAGTCAGTGCCACTTTCATCATGTTCATGTCCCTTCAACAAGTCACCTTCACTCATCCTTGCTTTTTTGGCTTTTGATGGCCTCCCTCGTCGTGTTTGCAGGTGTGACTCACAAACAGCACAACTTTCACCATGAGGATACCATGTTCTTGCGACGGTAGCAGTTTTTATTTTACCTTCAAGGTACTCATTCTTGCCACAAATAAGACGGCATTTCACGCAAACAAAACTTGGATGGACATTTGGTGAATCCACCAAAACAGACACTTGCCATATTCTATTTACTTCAGTGGTCAACTTAGATGCTGCAACTTTTCGCTTGTGATCCTTAATTTTTTGCCCGCAAATTCGGCAAAGAGCCTCAAGTCTCGCATGGTGCACTTCCATGCCAAGATAAACAACCCTAAAGAAAACAACATATTACATAAAAAGTCCATTCTCGTCAGCAAGAAAGCGAAAACTGTTCAAAACAACACAGTTCAATCAAGTTACTCTCAAGTGTCATGTTACAGTGGTTTTGGGTAAAAACAGTGCCTTGACTTCTGGAAAAGTCTACCGAAAATCTAGCTTGTCTACCAGGCTGACACTTGGCATGGTGAAATTTTATCGACATAAGAAACGGCAAAAAATACTGCGAGCTTCACAAAAAATGCGTGAATCGAGTAAAAAACGAAACTTATTCACCTACCTTGAAATCGCGACACAAAATGGCGCTACATCGTAGCGTTTCTTCCTCGAAAATTTGCAAAAACACTGCCTCAAATCTTCTGAATTCGCATCCAAAATGGCCACTGAAGACTCCTCGCAATGTTTCGTAACCAAAAGTCCCGGATGGACGCTCATGCGTTTCTACAGACAAAGGATTTCATTGTTGCCCGGGATATTCGAAAAATGGCCGCCATTTTAATGGTGAACAATAGATTCGTGACGTCATCAATGTCCTTAAATATAGGGATAATCTCAAGGGATAATCCGGACTGTAATCTGGTACAAGGTGAGGTTTTCTCTGATTGGTGTTCTCTGATTGGTGTATGAGCTCTGAGCTCTGATTGGTGTTCTCTGATCTTGTGCCTTTGCAAACCTAGCACGTGTTTAGCACGTGGAGGAGCTGCGGTGGTGCATGCGCAGTTGCGATCACTTTTCGCAAGATGGAGGTCACTGTCAGTCTGTGAACTGTTCGTGCTAAGTTTGGTTGTGCCATGCTTTTTTGAATGTTTACTATTTTGTGGCTCTAGTTTAACCTCTTCATACCAGCTTCTGAGCTATGATATTTCGTTTTGGAGGACGGCACATTAGTCTTTTTTAAACCCGTGGCTAGTAGACATATTGATTTGAGGTTTAAAGATGGCAAACTGCGTCGAAGAACTCCGAGGAAAAAAGAGTTTTGGACAATATGGCGGCCCTGTAAAATGCCGAATAGAGTACAGTACCCAAAAGAGTACGACGCATAAATTATGACTTATTGTGCAATATCCGTCTCAGCAGGAAGTAATTTAGTCTCACATTGTCATCCAACGCACGCTTTCTACATTTTTAAAATGAGCCAGCTTAAAACCTTATTCTCCCCAGTATCGGCCAAAACCACCCATCAAAAGAAAAGAGATGAAAAGTTAAGGCGGCAATCAACCACACAACTACAAAATCAAAAGCGTTGGCAGCTTCTATTATGTAATCCCGCATTCACCCTGACTGTGTGAGCAATTGTCACTCGATCTTAAAAACCATGTCACGCATACCCTTGACATGCTTGATACAGTGCAACCAAAATAAACCCGATGTGTTTAATATTGATCACGCCAGCGACAAAGCGTTTTAAAATATCTGCAGAAGTAAGAGTTTCGCATCTCGGATGAGCAAGTGTAAGCAAAGGTTGACAACTGTACAGTTCGAATGGAACCTCCACCGGGAAGTTGAAAGCGAGAACGTGTACTCCAGGCTTAAAAGAATCGCTTCTTACAAAGTTTCACAGGTTAATAGTCAGATCTGAAGGAAATAAAAGTGTACTGCTTCGTGCAGAATAGAGAATGATGCTTGTCTACCCTAACGGGTAACAGGCAGATCCCAAAGCGTGCCAAATAGAATACGAGAATGATGCCTGTCTAACCAAGTGTTTAATAGGCAGATCTCATTGCGTGCCGAATAGAGTGCGTGAATGATGTTTGTCTACCCTAATAGACAATAGGTACATCTAAACTTTAAAACACACACACACACACACACACACACACTAAAAAATGGTGTTCTCGTGCCGAATAGAGTACGAGAATGATGCTTGTCTAGCGAAGTGATTAATAGGCAAATCTAACGGAAAAAAGGTAGAACAAATAGGATTGGAGTGCGTGCCGAATAGAGTACGAGAATAATGCTTGTCTAACCAAGTGATTAATATGCACTCTACGGCAAAAAAAGTTAAACAAATAGGGATTGTAGTGCGTGCCGAATACAGTACGAGAATGATGCTTGTCTAACCACGTGATTAATAGGCATATCCAAGGGAAAAAAGTAAAACAAATAGGGATTGTAGTGCGTGCCGAATAGAGTACGAGAATAATGCTTGTCTAACCACGTGATTAATAGGCATACCTACGGGAAAAACAGTAAAACAAATAGGGATTGTAGTGCGTACCGAATAGAGTACGAGAATAATGCTTGTCTAACCACGAGATAGATAGCTTTATTAAGAAGTAAAATCATTGCAGCCCCCGGGCTACGGGAAAAAAAAGTAAAACAAATAGGGATTGTAGTTCGTGCCGAATAAAGTACGAGAATAATGCTCGTCTAACCACGAGATAGATAGCCTTATTAAGAAGTAAAATCATTGCAGCCCCCGGGCTACGGGAAAAAAAGTAAAACAAAAAAAATAGGGATTGTAGTGCGTGCCGAATAGAGTACGAGAGTAATGCTTGTCTAACCACGTGATTAATAGGCATATCTACGGGAAAAACAGTAAAACAAATAGGATTGTAGTGCGTGCCGAATAGAGTGCAAGAATAATGCTCGTCTAACCACGAGATAGATAGCTTTATTAAGAAGTAAAATCATTGCAGCCCCCGGGCTACGGAAATAAAAGTAAAACAAATAGGATTGTAGTGCGTGCCGAATAGAGTACGAGAATAATGCCTGTCTAACCACGTGATTAATAGGCATATCTACGGGAAAAAAGTAAAACAAATAGGATTGTAACGCGTGCCGAATAGAGTACGAGAGTAATGCTTGTCTAACCACGTGATTAATAGGCATATCTACGGGAAAAAAGTAAAACAAATAGGATTGTAATGCGTGCCGAATAGAGTACGAGAATAATGCTTGTCTAACCAAGTAATTACATGTAATAGGCATATCTACGAAAAAAGTAAAACAAATAGGAATTGTAGTGCGTGCCGAATAGAGTACGAGAATAATGCTTGTCTAACCACGTGATTAATAGGCATATCTACGGGAAAAACAGTAAAACAAATACGGATTGTAGTGCGTGCCGAATAGAGTACGAGAATAATGCTTGTCTAACCAAGTGATTAATAGGCATATCTACGGGGAAAACAGTAAAACAAATACAGATTGTAGTGCGTGCGAATAGAGTACGAGAATGATGCTTGTCTAACCAAGTGATTAATAGGCATATCTACGGGAAAAAAAGTAAAACAAATAGGATCGTAGTGGGTACCGAATAAAGTACGAGAATAATACTTGTCTAAGCAAGTGATCAATAGGCAAATGTAACGGAAAAAAGGTAAAACAATTGTTGATCTACTGCGTGCCGAATAAAATACGAGAATAATGCTTGTCTAACCAAGTGATTAATAGGCCTATCTACGGAAAAAACAGTAAAACAAATAGGGATTGTAGTGCGTGCCGAATAAAGTACGAGAATTGTGCTTGCCAGTAACCAAGTGTTTAATAGGCAGACCTGAAAAAGCTCAAGGCCTTTTATTTCTTTTCTGCTAGTCAAATAAATTTCATATCAAACGTCGATTCAGTCTGACTGATCTTATCACGCTCTAACGCTCACAAATAGCAGCAACGCCGTTTCGCGAGTCTGCAGTGGTGTGACATTTTAATAACCGACTTCCTAAGTTCGTCACTCTACTCGGTCTTGTGAAGTTCTTCGTGTTAACCCATTCACTCCTAAGAGTGCTTAAATGTGTAAAATACAAGATAAATCCCAAATATCATTTTGTAAAATACTTTAATACCGTATAAATGGTGCAATGTGAAATTACTGCTGACGAGGTTTCATTTGAACGGTCACACCTCAGGATTCCATCCACAGACTCAAAAGTCAGTCTCACCTTAATGTTTCCACAACTGACTCTGGGAGTGAAAGGGTTAACAGTGGAATTGAATCTTACCTACCATATATAATACATATACATAAAAAAATGCGCTATGTAAGGAAGTTACAAAAAAATATTGAGTTCTGCAACTCAACGTTCCCCTTCTAAAACTCTGGAATGTTCCTTAGAAATATCGAGAACTGAATCGATTATTAGTCTCGATTATTAGAAGTTGAAGTTCCTTTCTGCTAAACTAGAAATGCCTCTTTCATATTGCCCCTGGTATCTTGCGACCACATCGTCATCAGCTTTTTCGCCCGATAAAATGCATGCAGCTACCCCGAAGTCCAACGCCAGCCACAGTTCTTTCATTTCCTTTTCTATTTCTTCGAGTACCTGAGCTTTCTTCTGACGTTTGGGTTTCTGTGTCAGACGAAAAGTGTAAGCAAAGCTCGCTACTTCGTCTGCAACGTCCCGATGTGAAATAGAACTAGTTGGCGACTTCTACTCCTCTCGTGCTTTGTTTTCCTTAAGGTATTTGTAAAGCATGCCCGCGTACAAGGTGGATACTTTCTGTTTTCCATTCTTCTCCCACTGCACTCGATAGAAATTTAGAACTCTCCTTTCTTTGACAACGCCCAATACGTTCCTTACCTGAAAGGGATCCTTTGCATCTTTTTTGGTTTTGGCTGGTACATTTTCTGGATCTTTAAAGAGTACAACTTCACCAACAGAGAATCGTGCAATTCGCTCCTCTGAAACCCGAAAGCGATGTCTGGTGTTGTTAGCAATCATGCGCTCTGTCGCTTCGAGGGCTTGCAATCGCGTCTCCTCTCTTATACGTGCCAGGCTGCACCCAATTTCCAACCTTTCTGCAAAAGAAAACACTGGCTCCACAGAGACATCTTCAAAGGTGCGATGCTCGTCATCATCGTTCTCTTCGTTGCTATATTGTAGTGGAAACGCTTCTGAGAAAGAGAAGGCATCGTCTTCTCCGAACCGCTCCGTCATCTACAAAAGGCACTTCGTCAAAAAAATATTCGTCATCTGGGTACCTGAATTCAGCTGTGTGACGCCCTTTTAACACCCTAAACGGAACATCCTAAATGGTGTGATGCCAAGTGTTAATAATTTCCTTCACCACAAGTGGAAGAAGATAGGGCCATAGCTTGGCTTGTTCTTCAGTTGGTCTTTGGCACAGTAGTTTGGCAAGCTTTTTCTGGACCCTTTTGTTAAGGTTCTCCACCTGGCCTTGACTTTGTGGGTGGTACGGCCTCCCATGGAGGATTCTAATGCCAAGAGATTTACACAGTTTCTTGACAACCTCGTTGATAAATTCTGTGCCATTATCGGTCTGCAAGTACTTTGGTGGCCCTTCATCATAAAAGAAGAAATTATGTAAAATGGAGTGCACCTCGTTCGCCGATTTTGTTTTTGCCGGTATCAACCAGCAAAACTTCAAGAAGCAGTCTTTGATGACCAAAATATACCGGTATTGCCCTCTGGTTTTGGTCATAAAGGACCGCTTCTTGCCAGGGGCCATGTCAATAATGTCCGCCTGTATCCTCTCCAGAGGCACGTAAGAACGGACATGGCGGGGCGGAGGGGAGATAGTAGGGAACGAAGTATGTAGTTGGCATGCCGGGCACGATTTCAAAAATTCCTTGGCCAACTGCTTAATACCGTTGCAGTAGAAGCGAAGACAGAACTGCCTTACTAAGCTATTAATGTCTACAACAGTACAAACTCCCGATGGGGAGGAATGAATCTCCCTCAGTCGTTCGATCGCCTCTTCCTTGGTGACAAAATACACCGTTCCGTCGTCTGCCGAGAGACCATCCCGAGTGTGCTGCAAATATAAAATGCTTTGCTCTTCGTCCAGTCCACTTGATAACCTGTACCTCGGTTTGGTTGTTTTCCCATACCAAAACAACCTATCTCTGTGTTTCAAAAAGAAAGCACGCAGCACTTGCCACCCTTCCTCACTAAGAGAGTCCGGTTTTACTGCCTTTCTATCTCGCAAGAAGGGCAAATATTAAAAAAACATTGAAAAGTGTCGACCAGCACGCTGAACACATTGGTCCCACGAAGGCACCACAATCCTCGCACCCTGCAATATTGAAACAATGGCCTTTCACTAACAATCAAAGAATTAACCAAATACCGACTAACTCTTGAGTTTCTGAGTTATGTCATTCCGCAATTCGTACTGTATTCGGCACGCATGTTCAGAATACTGACCTACACGGTATATTTGTTATACGAGTACGAACAGTAAAGGTAGGTCACTTTTTATCCTGATATATACTGCTTATTTCCGTAGAATGCCTATTAATCACTTGGTTAGACAAGCATTATTATCGTACTTTATTCGGCACGCACTACAATAACTATTTGTTTGACCGTTTTTCCCGTAGATATGCCTATAATCACGTAGTTAGACAAGCATCATTCTCGTACTTTATTCGGCACGCACTACAATCCCTATTTGCTTTACCGTTTTTTCCGTTAAATTTGCCTATTAATCACTTGGTTAGACAAGCATCATTCTCGTATTCTATTCGGCACGCACTATATCAACAATTGTTTTACCTTTTTCTCTGTTAGATCTGCCTATTGAGCACGTGGTTAGACAAGCATCATTCTCGTACTTTATTCGGAACGCAGCACAATTCTTATTTGTTTTACTTTTTTTTCCCGTAAGTTTGCGTATTAATCACTTGGTTAGACAAGCATTATTCTCGTATTCTATTCGGCACGCACTATATCAACAATTGTTTTACCTTTTTCTCTGTTAGATCTGCCTATTAATCACTTGGTTAGACAAGCATCATTCTCGTACTCTATTCGGTACGCACTACAATCCCTATTTGTTTTACTGTTTTTCCCGTAGATATGCCTATTAATCACTTGGTTAGACAAGCATCATTCTCGTACTCTATTCGGCACGCACTACAATCCGTATTTGTTTTACTGTTTTTCCCGTAGATATGCCTATTAATCACTTGGTTAGACAAGCATCATTCTCGTACTCTATTCGGCACGCACTACAATCCGTATTTGTTTTGCTGTTTTTCCCGTAGATATGCCTATTATGCGCCGATCAATTCGAAAGCTCAACATCCCCCCCCCGGGCAACCCCCCGGGCATTTGAACTTTTGAAGATTGGCTTTTTCAAATTCCCTCCCCTCGGGGCAAGAAAGCAGTTCAAATGCCCCACCAATTAGTACTCAATCAAGCACTTTACATGCCTTCCAGAAAGAGATATGCCGTAATGACACTTCAATCTTCTTTTAAAGACCCTTTTCAACGAGTTATTCACTAACAAAGGCGAAATTCTATCTTGTTAATCCGTCAGACCCCGCAAAAACCGAAAAATTCACGGGCCTACTACGTCAGAACAAGAGGTAAATCCGGTTCAAATTCCCCACCCTTCCAACACAACGTTCAAATTCCCAGCTCCCCGGGCACGATGCATAGTCAAATGCCCGGGGTATGCCCGGGCGGGGTATGTTGAAGTTTCGAATTGATCGGCGCATTAATCACTTGGTTGGACAAGCATTATTCTCGTACTCTATTCGGCACGCACTAGAATCCCTATTTGTTTTACTGTTTTTCCCGTAGATATGCCTATTAATCACTTGGTTAGACAAGCATTATTCTCGTACTCTATTCGGCACGCACTACAATTCCTATTTGTTTTACTTTTTTCGTAGATATGCCTATTACATGTAATTACTTCGTTAGACAAGCATTATTCTAGCTCGTACTCTATTCGGCACGCATTACAATCCTATTTGTTTTACTTTTTTCCCGTAGATATGCCTCTTAATCACGTGGTTAGACAGGCATTATTCTCGTACTCTATTCGGCACGCACTACAATCCTATTTGTTTTACTTTTTTCCCGTACATATGCCTATTAATCACGTGGTTAGACAGGCATTATTCTCGTACATCTAGTCGGCACGCACTACAATCTTATTTTTTTTACTTTTTGCCGTAGATATGCCTATTAATCACGTGGTTAGACAAGCATTATTCTCGTACATCTAGTCGGCACGCACTACAATCCTATTTGTTTTACTTTTTTCCCGTAGATATGCCTATTAATCACGTGGTTAGACAGGCATTATTCCCGTACTCTATTCGGCACGCACTACAATCCTATTTGTTTTACTTTTTTCCCGTAGATATGCCTATTAATCACGTGGTTAGATAGGCATTATTCTCGTACATCTAGTCGGCACGCACTACAATCCTATTTGTTTTACTTTTTTCCCGTAGATATGCCTATTAATCACGTGGTTAGACAGGCATTATTCTCGTACATGTAGTCGGCACGCACTACAATCCTATTTGTTTTACTTTTTTCCCGTAGATATGCCTATTAATCACGTGGTTAGATAGGCATTATTCTCGTACATCTAGTCGGCACGCACTACAATCCTATTTGTTTTACTTTTTTCCCGTAGATATCCCTATTAATCACGTGGTTAGAAAGGCATTATTCCCGTACTCTATTCGGCACGCACTACAATCCTATTTGTTTTACTTTTTTCCCGTAGATATGCCTATTAATCACGTGGTTAGACAGGCGTTATTCTCGTACATCTAGTCGGCACGCACTACAATCTTATTTGTTTTACTTTTTGCCGTAGATATGCCTATTAATCACGTGGTTAGACAAGCATTATTCTCGCACATGTAGTCGGCACGCACTACAATCTTATTTGTTTTACTTTTTTCCCGTAGATATGCCTATTAATCACGTGGTTAGACAGGCATTATTCTCGTACATCTACTCGGCACGCACTACAATCCTATTTGTTTTACTTTTTTCCCGTAGATATGCCTATTAATCACGTGGTTAGACAAGCATTATTCTCGTACATCTAGTCGGCACGCACTACAATCTTATTTGTTTTACTTTTTTCCCGTAGATATGCCTATTAATCACGTGGTTACACAGGCATTATTCTCGTACATCTATTCGGCACGAACTACAATCTTATTTGTTTTACTTTTTTCCCATAGATATGCCTATTAATCACGTGGTTAGACAGGCATTATTCTCGTACATCTAGTCGGCACGCACTACAATCCTATTTGTTTTACTTTTTTCCCGTAGATATGCCTATTAATCACGTGGTTAGACAAGCATTATTCCCGTACATCTAGTCGGCACGCACTACAATCCTATTTGTTTTACTTTTTTCCCGTAGATATGCCTATTAATCACGTGGTTAGACAGGCATTATTCTCGTACTCTATTCGGCACGCACTACAATCTTATTTGTTTTCCTTTTTGCCGTAGATATGCCTATTAATCACGTGGTTAGACAGGCATTATTCTTGTACTCTATTCGGCACGCACTACAATCCTATTTGTTTTACTTTTTTCCCGTAGATATGCCTATTAATCACGTGGTTAGACAGGCATTATTCCCGTACATCTAGTCGGCACGCACTACAATCGTATTCGTTTTTCTTTTTGCCGTAGATATGCCTATTAATCACGTGGTTAGACAGGCATTATTCTCGTACATCTAGTCGGCACGCACTACATTCTTATTTGTTTTACTTTTTTCCCGTAGATATGCCTATTAATCACGTGGTTAGACAGGCATTATTCTCGTACATCTAGTCGGCACGCACTACAATCCTATTTGTTTTACTTTTTTCCCGTAGATATGCCTATTAATCACGTGGTTAGACAGGCATTATTCTCGTACATCTATTCGGCACGCACTACAATCCTATTTGGTTTACTTTTTTCCCGTAGATATGCCTATTAATCACGTGGTTAGACAGGCATTATTCTCGTACATCTAGTCGGCACGCACTACAATCTTATTTGTTTTACTTTTTTCCCGTAGATATGCCTATTAATCACGTGGTTAGACAGGCATTATTCTCGTACTCTATTCGGCACGCACAACAATCCTTTTCGTTTTACTTTTTTCCCGTAGATATGCCTATTAATCACGTGGTTAGACAGGCATTATTCCCGTACATCTAGTCGGCACGCACTACAATCCTATTTGTTTTACTTTCTTCCCGTAGATATGCCTATTAATCACGTGGTTAGACAAGCATAATTCTCGTACTCTATTCGGCACGCACTACAATCCTATTTGTTTTACTTTTTTCCCGTAGATATGCCTATGAATCACGTGGTTAGACAGGCATTATTCCCGTACATCTAGTCGGCACGCACTACAATCTTATTTGTTTTACTTTTTGCCGTAGATATGCCTATTAATCACGTGGTTAGACAGGCATTATTCCCATACTCTATTCGGCACGCACTACAATCCTATTTGTTTTACTTTTTTCCCGTAGATATGCCTATTAATCACGTGGATAGACAAGCATTATTCTCGTACATCTAGTCGGCACGCCCTACAATCCTATTTGTTTTACTTTTTCCCGTAGATATGCCTATTAATCACGTGGTTAGAAAGGCATTATTCCCGTACTCTATTTGGCACGCACTACAATCCTATTTGTTTTACTTTTTTCCCGTAGATATGCCTATTAATCACGTGGTTAGACAGGCATTATTCTCGTACATCTAGTCGGCACGCACTACAATCCTATTTGTTTTACTTTTTTCCCGTAGATATGCCTATTAATCACGTGGTTAGACAGGCATTATTCCCGTACTCTATTCGGCACGCACTACAATCCTATTTGTTTTACTTTTTTCCCGTAGATATGCCTATTAATCACGTGGTTAGACAGGCATTATTCTCGTACATCTAGTCGGCACGCACTACAATCTTATTTGTTTTACTTTTTGCCGTAGATATGCCTATTAATCACGTGGTTAGACAAGCATTATTCTCGTACATCTAGTCGGCACGCACTACAATCCTATTTGTTTTACTTTTTTCCCGTAGATATGCCTATTAATCACGTGGTTAGACAGGCATTATTCTCGTACATCTATTCGGCACGCACTACAATCTTATTTGTTTTACTTTTTTCCCGTAGATATGCCTATTAATCACGTGGTTAGACAAGCATTATTCTCGTACATCTAGTCGGCACGCACTACAATCCTATTTGTTTTACTTTTTTCCCGTAGATATGCCTATTAATCACGTGGTTAGACAAGCATTATTCCCGTACATCTAGTCGGCACGCAGTACAATCCTATTTGTTTTACTTTTTTCCCGTAGATATGCCTATTAAACACGTGGTTAGACAGGCATTATTCTCGTACTCTATTCGGCACGCACTACAATCTTATTTGTTTTCCTTTTTGCCGTAGATATGCCTATTAATCACGTGGTTAGACAGGCATTATTCTCGTACTCTATTCGGCACGCACTACAATCCTATTTGTTTTACTTTTTTCCCGTACATATGCCTATTAATCACGTGGTTAGACAGGCATTATTCTCGTACATCTAGTCGGCACGCACTACAATCTTATTTTTTTTACTTTTTGCCGTAGATATGCCTATTAATCACGTGGTTAGACAAGCATTATTCTCGTACATCTAGTCGGCACGCACTACAATCCTATTTGTTTTACTTTTTTCCCGTAGATATGCCTATTAATCACGTGGTTAGACAGGCATTATTCCCGTACTCTATTCGGCACGCACTACAATCCTATTTGTTTTACTTTATTCCCGTAGATATGCCTATTAATCACGTGGTTAGATAGGCATTATTCTCGTACATCTAGTCGGCACGCACTACAATCCTATTTGTTTTACTTTTTTCCCGTAGATATGCCTATTAATCACGTGGTTAGACAGGCATTATTCTCGTACATGTAGTCGGCACGCACTACAATCCTATTTGTTTTACTTTTTTCCCGTAGATATGCCTATTAATCACGTGGTTAGATAGGCATTATTCTCGTACATCTAGTCGGCACGCACTACAATCCTATTTGTTTTACTTTTTTCCCGTAGATATGCCTATTAATCACGTGGTTAGAAAGGCATTATTCCCGTACTCTATTCGGCACGCACTACAATCCTATTTGTTTTACTTTTTTCCCGTAGATATGCCTATTAATCACGTGGTTAGACAGGCGTTATTCTCGTACATCTAGTCGGCACGCACTACAATCTTATTTGTTTTACTTTTTGCCGTAGATATGCCTATTAATCACGTCGTTAGACAAGCATTATTCTCGCACATGTAGTCGGCACGCACTACAATCTTATTTGTTTTACTTTTTTCCCGTAGATATGCCTATTAATCACGTGGTTAGACAGGCATTATTCTCGTACATCTAGTCGGCACGCACTACAATCCTATTTGTTTTACTTTTTTCCCGTAGATATGCCTATTAATCACGTGGTTAGACAAGCATTATTCTCGTACATCTAGTCGGCACGCACTACAATCTTATTTGTTTTACTTTTTTCCCGTAGATATGCCTATTAATCACGTGGTTACACAGGCATTATTCTCGTACATCTATTCGGCACGAACTACAATCTTATTTGTTTTACTTTTTTCCCGTAGATATGCCTATTAATCACGTGGTTAGACAGGCATTATTCTCGTACATCTAGTCGGCACGCACTACAATCCTATTTGTTTTACTTTTTTCCCGTAGATATGCCTATTAATCACGTGGTTAGACAAGCATTATTCCCGTACATCTAGTCGGCACGCACTACAATCCTATTTGTTTTACTTTTTTCCCGTAGATATGCCTATTAATCACGTGGTTAGACAGGCATTATTCTCGTACTCTATTCGGCACGCACTACAATCTTATTTGTTTTCCTTTTTGCCGTAGATATGCCTATTAATCACGTGGTTAGACAGGCATTATTCTTGTACTCTATTCGGCACGCACTACAATCCTATTTGTTTTACTTTTTTCCCGTAGATATGCCTATTAATCACGTGGTTAGACAGGCATTATTCCCGTACATCTAGTCGGCACGCACTACAATCGTATTCGTTTTTCTTTTTGCCGTAGATATGCCTATTAATCACGTGGTTAGACAGGCATTATTCTCGTACATCTAGTCGGCACGCACTACATTCTTATTTGTTTTACTTTTTTCCCGTAGATATGCCTATTAATCACGTGGTTAGAAAAGCATTATTCTCGTACATCTAGTCGGCACGCACTACAATCCTATTTGTTTTACTTTTTTCCCGTAGATATACCTATTAATCACGTGGTTAGAGAAGCATTATTCCCGTACTCTATTCGGCACGCACTACAATCCTATTTGTTTTACTTTTTTCCCGTAGATATGCCTATTAATCACGTGGTTAGACAGGCATTATTCTCGTACATCTAGTCGGCACGCACTACAATCCCTATTTGTTTTACCTTTTTCCCGTAGATATGCCTATTAATCACGTGGTTAGACAGGCATTATTCCCGTACTCTATTCGGCACGTACTACAATCCTATTTGTTTTACTTTATTGCCGTAGATATGCCTATTAATCACGTGGTTAGACAAGCATTATTCTCGTACATCTAGTCGGCACGCACTACAATCCTATTTGTTTTACTTTTTTCCCGTAGATATGCCTATTAATCACGTGGTTAGACAGGCATTATTCTCGTACTCTATTCGGCACGCACTACAATCCCTATTTCTTTTACTTTTTTTCCCGTAGATATGCCTATTAATCACGTGTTTAGACAGGCATTATTCTCGTACTCTATTCGGCACGCACTACAATCCCTATTTGTTTTACTTTTTTCCCGTAGATATGCCTATTAATCACGTGTTTAGACAGGCATTATTCTCGTACTCTATTCGGCACGCACTACAATCCCTATTTGTTTTACTTTTTTCCCGTAGATATGCCTATTAAGCACGTGGTTAGACAGGCATTATTCTCGTACTCTATTCGGCACGCACTACAATCCCTATTTTTTTTACTTTTTTCCCGTAGATATGCCTATTAATCACGTGGTTAGACAGGCATTATTCTCGTACTCTATTCGGCACGCACTACAATCCCTATTTGTTTTACCTTTTTCTCGTAGATATGCCTATTAATCACGTGGTTAGACAGGCATTATTCTCGTACTCTATTCGGCACGCACTACAATCCCTATTTGTTTTACCTTTTTTTCGTAGATATGCCTATTAATCACGTGGTTAGACAGGCATTATTCTCGTACTCTATTCGGCACGCACTACAATCTTATTTGTTTTCCTTTTTGCCGTAGATATGCCTATTAATCACGTGGTTAGACAGGCATTATTCTCGTACTTTATTCGGCACGCACTACAATAACTATTTGTTTGACCGTTTTTCCCGTAGATATGCCTATAATCACGTAGTTAGACACGCATCATTCTCGTACTTTATTCGGCACGCACTACAATCCCTATTTGCTTTACCGTTTTTTCCGTTAAATTTGCCTATTAATCACTTGGTTAGACAAGCATCATTCTCGTATTCTATTCGGCACGCACTATATCAACAATTGTTTTACCTTTTTCTCTGTTAGATCTGCCTATTGAGCACGTGGTTAGACAAGCATCATTCTCGTACTTTATTCGGAACGCAGCACAATTCTTATTTGTTTTACTTTTTTTTCCCGTAAGTTTGCGTATTAATCACTTGGTTAGACAAGCATTATTCTCGTATTCTATTCGGCACGCACTATATCAACAATTGTTTTACCTTTTTCTCTGTTAGATCTGCCTATTAATCACTTGGTTAGACAAGCATCATTCTCGTACTCTATTCGGTACGCACTACAATCCCTATTTGTTTTACTGTTTTTCCCGTAGATATGCCTATTAATCACTTGGTTAGACAAGCATCATTCTCGTACTCTATTCGGCACGCACTACAATCCGTATTTGTTTTACTGTTTTTCCCGTAGATGTGCCTATTAATCACTTGGTTAGACAAGCATCATTCTCGTACTCTATTCGGCACGCACTACAATCCGTATTTGTTTTGCTGTTTTTCCCGTAGATATGCCTATTATGCGCCGATCAATTCGAAAGCTCAACATCCCCCCCCCGGGCAACCCCCCGGGCATTTGAACTTTTGAAGATTGGCTTTTTCAAATTCCCTCCCCTCGGGGCAAGAAAGCAGTTCAAATGCCCCACCAATTAGTACTCAATCAAGCACTTTACATGCCTTCCAGAAAGAGATATGCCGTAATGACACTTCAATCTTCTTTTAAAGACCCTTTTCAACGAGTTATTCACTAACAAAGGCGAAATTCTATCTTGTTAATCCGTCAGACCCCGCAAAAACCGAAAAATTCACGGGCCTACTACGTCAGAACAAGAGGTAAATCCGGTTCAAATTCCCCACCCTTCCAACACAACGTTCAAATTCCCAGCTCCCCGGGCACGATGCATAGTCAAATGCCCGGGGTATGCCCGGGCGGGGGATGTTGAAGTTTCGAATTGATCGGCGCATTAATCACTTGGTTGGACAAGCATTATTCTCGTACTCTATTCGGCACGCACTACAATCCCTATTTGTTTTACTGTTTTTCCCGTAGATATGCCTATTAATCACTTGGTTAGACAAGCATTATTCTCGTACTCTATTCGGCACGCACTACAATTCCTATTTGTTTTACTTTTTTCGTAGATATGCCTATTACATGTAATTACTTCGTTAGACAAGCATTATTCTAGCTCGTACTCTATTCGGCACGCATTACAATCCTATTTGTTTTACTTTTTTCCCGTAGATATGCCTCTTAATCACGTGGTTAGACAAGCATTATTCCCGTACTCTATTCGGCACGCACTACAATCCTATTTGTTTTACTTTTTTCCCGTAGATATGCCTATTAATCACGTGGTTAGACAGGCATTATTCCCGTACTCTATTCGGCACGCACTACAATCTTATTTGTTTAACTTTTTTCCCGTAGATATGCCTATTAATCACGTGGTTAGACAGGCATTATTCTCGTACATCTAGTCGGCACGCACTACAATCCTATTTGTTTTACTTTTTTCCCGTAGATATGCCTATTAATCACGTGGTTAGACAGGCATTATTCTCGTACATCTATTCGGCACGCACTACAATCCTATTTGGTTTACTTTTTTCCCGTAGATATGCCTATTAATCACGTGGTTAGACAGGCATTATTCTCGTACATCTAGTCGGCACGCACTACAATCTTATTTGTTTTACTTTTTTCCCGTAGATATGCCTATTAATCACGTGGTTAGACAGGCATTATTCTCGTACTCTATTCGGCACGCACAACAATCCTTTTCGTTTTACTTTTTTCCCGTAGATATGCCTATTAATCACGTGGTTAGACAGGCATTATTCCCGTACATCTAGTCGGCACGCACTACAATCCTATTTGTTTTACTTTCTTCCCGTAGATATGCCTATTAATCACGTGGTTAGACAAGCATAATTCTCGTACTCTATTCGGCACGCACTACAATCCTATTTGTTTTACTTTTTTCCCGTAGATATGCCTATGAATCACGTGGTTAGACAGGCATTATTCCCGTACATCTAGTCGGCACGCACTACAATCTTATTTGTTTTACTTTTTGCCGTAGATATGCCTATTAATCACGTGGTTAGACAGGCATTATTCCCATACTCTATTCGGCACGCACTACAATCCTATTTGTTTTACTTTTTTCCCGTAGATATGCCTATTAATCACGTGGATAGACAAGCATTATTCTCGTACATCTAGTCGGCACGCCCTACAATCCTATTTGTTTTACTTTTTCCCGTAGATATGCCTATTAATCACGTCGTTAGAAAGGCATTATTCCCGTACTCTATTTGGCACGCACTACAATCCTATTTGTTTTACTTTTTTCCCGTAGATATGCCTATTAATCACGTGGTTAGACAGGCATTATTCTCGTACATCTAGTCGGCACGCACTACAATCCTATTTGTTTTACTTTTTTCCCGTAGATATGCCTATTAATCACGTGGTTAGACAGGCATTATTCCCGTACTCTATTCGGCACGCACTACAATCCTATTTGTTTTACTTTTTTCCCGTAGATATGCCTATTAATCACGTGGTTAGACAGGCATTATTCTCGTACATCTAGTCGGCACGCACTACAATCTTATTTGTTTTACTTTTTGCCGTAGATATGCCTATTAATCACGTGGTTAGACAAGCATTATTCTCGTACATCTAGTCGGCACGCACTACAATCCTATTTGTTTTACTTTTTTCCCGTAGATATGCCTATTAATCACGTGGTTAGACAGGCATTATTCTCGTACATCTATTCGGCACGCACTACAATCTTATTTGTTTTACTTTTTTCCCGTAGATATGCCTATTAATCACGTGGTTAGACAGGCATTATTCTCGTACATCTAGTCGGCACGCACTACAATCCTATTTGTTTTACTTTTTTCCCGTAGATATGCCTATTAATCACGTGGTTAGACAGGCATTATTCCCGTACTCTATTCGGCACGCACTACAATCCTATTTGTTTTACTTTTTTCCCGTAGATATGCCTATTAATCACGTGGTTAGACAGGCATTATTCTCGTACATCTAGTCGGCACGCACTACAATCTTATTTGTTTTACTTTTTGCCGTAGATATGGCTATTAATCACGTGGTTAGACAAGCATTATTCTCGTACATCTAGTCGGCACGCACTACAATCCTATTTGTTTTACTTTTTTCCCGTAGATATGCCTATTAATCACGTGGTTAGACAGGCATTATTCTCGTACATCTATTCGGCACGCACTACAATCTTATTTGTTTTACTTTTTTCCCGTAGATATGCCTATTAATCACGTGGTTAGACAAGCATTATTCTCGTACATCTAGTCGGCACGCACTACAATCCTATTTGTTTTACTTTTTTCCCGTAGATATGCCTATTAATCACGTGGTTAGACAAGCATTATTCCCGTACATCTAGTCGGCACGCAGTACAATCCTATTTGTTTTACTTTTTTCCCGTAGATATGCCTATTAAACACGTGGTTAGACAGGCATTATTCTCGTACTCTATTCGGCACGCACTACAATCTTATTTGTTTTCCTTTTTGCCGTAGATATGCCTATTAATCACGTGGTTAGACAGGCATTATTCTCGTACTCTATTCGGCACGCACTACAATCCTATTTGTTTTACTTTTTTCCCGTACATATGCCTATTAATCACGTGGTTAGACAGGCATTATTCTCGTACATCTAGTCGGCACGCACTACAATCTTATTTTTTTTACTTTTTGCCGTAGATATGCCTATTAATCACGTGGTTAGACAAGCATTATTCTCGTACATCTAGTCGGCACGCACTACAATCCTATTTGTTTTACTTTTTTCCCGTAGATATGCCTATTAATCACGTGGTTAGACAGGCATTATTCCCGTACTCTATTCGGCACGCACTACAATCCTATTTGTTTTACTTTTTTCCCGTAGATATGCCTATTAATCACGTGGTTAGATAGGCATTATTCTCGTACATCTAGTCGGCACGCACTACAATCCTATTTGTTTTACTTTTTTCCCGTAGATATGCCTATTAATCACGTGGTTAGACAGGCATTATTCTCGTACATGTAGTCGGCACGCACTACAATCCTATTTGTTTTACTTTTTTCCCGTAGATATGCCTATTAATCACGTGGTTAGATAGGCATTATTCTCGTACATCTAGTCGGCACGCACTACAATCCTATTTGTTTTACTTTTTTCCCGTAGATATGCCTATTAATCACGTGGTTAGAAAGGCATTATTCCCGTACTCTATTCGGCACGCACTACAATCCTATTTGTTTTACTTTTTTCCCGTAGATATGCCTATTAATCACGTGGTTAGACAGGCGTTATTCTCGTACATCTAGTCGGCACGCACTACAATCTTATTTGTTTTACATTTTGCCGTAGATATGCCTATTAATCACGTGGTTAGACAAGCATTATTCTCGCACATGTAGTCGGCACGCACTACAATCTTATTTGTTTTACTTTTTTCCCGTAGATATGCCTATTAATCACGTGGTTAGACAGGCATTATTCTCGTACATCTAGTCGGCACGCACTACAATCCTATTTGTTTTACTTTTTTCCCGTAGATATGCCTATTAATCACGTGGTTAGACAAGCATTATTCTCGTACATCTAGTCGGCACGCACTACAATCTTATTTGTTTTACTTTTTTCCCGTAGATATGCCTATTAATCACGTGGTTACACAGGCATTATTCTCGTACATCTATTCGGCACGAACTACAATCTTATTTGTTTTACTTTTTTCCCGTAGATATGCCTATTAATCACGTGGTTAGACAGGCATTATTCTCGTACATCTAGTCGGCACGCACTACAATCCTATTTGTTTTACTTTTTTCCCGTAGATATGCCTATTAATCACGTGGTTAGACAAGCATTATTCCCGTACATCTAGTCGGCACGCACTACAATCCTATTTGTTTTACTTTTTTCCCGTAGATATGCCTATTAATCACGTGGTTAGACAGGCATTATTCTCGTACTCTATTCGGCACGCACTACAATCTTATTTGTTTTCCTTTTTGCCGTAGATATGCCTATTAATCACGTGGTTAGACAGGCATTATTCTTGTACTCTATTCGGCACGCACTACAATCCTATTTGTTTTACTTTTTTCCCGTAGATATGCCTATTAATCACGTGGTTAGACAGGCATTATTCCCGTACATCTAGTCGGCACGCACTACAATCGTATTCGTTTTTCTTTTTGCCGTAGATATGCCTATTAATCACGTGGTTAGACAGGCATTATTCTCGTACATCTAGTCGGCACGCACTACATTCTTATTTGTTTTACTTTTTTCCCGTAGATATGCCTATTAATCACGTGGTTAGAAAAGCATTATTCTCGTACATCTAGTCGGCACGCACTACAATCCTATTTGTTTTACTTTTTTCCCGTAGATATACCTATTAATCACGTGGTTAGAGAAGCATTATTCCCGTACTCTATTCGGCACGCACTACAATCCTATTTGTTTTACTTTTTTCCCGTAGATATGCCTATTAATCACGTGGTTAGACAGGCATTATTCTCGTACATCTAGTCGGCACGCACTACAATCCCTATTTGTTTTACCTTTTTCCCGTAGATATGCCTATTAATCACGTGGTTAGACAGGCATTATTCCCGTACTCTATTCGGCACGTACTACAATCCTATTTGTTTTACTTTATTGCCGTAGATATGCCTATTAATCACGTGGTTAGACAAGCATTATTCTCGTACATCTTGTCGGCACGCACTACAATCCTATTTGTTTTACTTTTTTCCCGTAGATATGCCTATTAATCACGTGGTTAGACAGGCATTATTCTCGTACTCTATTCGGCACGCACTACAATCCCTATTTCTTTTACTTTTTTTCCCGTAGATATGCCTATTAATCACGTGTTTAGACAGGCATTATTCTCGTACTCTATTCGGCACGCACTACAATCCCTATTTGTTTTACTTTTTTCCCGTAGATATGCCTATTAAGCACGTGGTTAGACAGGCATTATTCTCGTACTCTATTCGGCACGCACTACAATCCCTATTTTTTTTACTTTTTTCCCGTAGATATGCCTATTAATCACGTGGTTAGACAGGCATTATTCTCGTACTCTATTCGGCACGCACTACAATCCCTATTTGTTTTACCTTTTTCTCGTAGATATGCCTATTAATCACGTGGTTAGACAGGCATTATTCTCGTACTCTATTCGGCACGCACTACAATCCCTATTTGTTTTACCTTTTTTTCGTAGATATGCCTATTAATCACGTGGTTAGACAGGCATTATTCTCGTACTCTATTCGGCACGCACTACAATCTTATTTGTTTTCCTTTTTGCCGTAGATATGCCTATTAATCACGTGGTTAGACAGGCATTATTCTTGTACTCTATTCGGCACGCACTACAATCCTATTTGTTTTACTTTTTTCCCGTAGATATGCCTATTAATCACGTGGTTAGACATGCATTATTCCCGTACATCTAGTCGGCACGCACTACAATCCTATTTGTTTTACTTTTTTCCCGTAGATATGCCTATTAATCACGTGGTTAGACAAGCATTATTCTCGTACTCTATTCGGCACGCACTACAATCCTATTTGTTTTACTTTTTTCCCGTAGATATGCCTATTAATCACGTGGTTAGACAGGCATTATTCCCGTACATCTAGTCGGCACGCACTAGAATCCTATTTGTTTTACTTTTTTCCCGTAGATATGCCTATTAATCACGTGGTTAGACAAGCATTATTGTCGTACTCTATTCGGCACGCACTACAATCCTATTTGTTTTACTTTTTTCCCGTAGATATACCTATTAATCACGTGGTTAGAGAAGCATTATTCCCGTACTCTATTCGGCACGCACTACAATCCTATTTGTTTTACTTTTTTCCCGTAGATATGCCTATTAATCACGTGGTTAGACAGGCATTATTCTCGTACATCTAGTCGGCACGCACTACAATCCCTATTTGTTTTACCTTTTTCCCGTAGATATGCCTATTAATCACGTGGTTAGACAGGCATTATTCCCGTACTCTATTCGGCACGTACTACAATCCTATTTGTTTTACTTTATTGCCGTAGATATGCCTATTAATCACGTGGTTAGACAAGCATTATTCTCGTACATCTAGTCGGCACGCACTACAATCCTATTTGTTTTACTTTTTTCCCGTAGATATGCCTATTAATCACGTGGTTAGACAGGCATTATTCTCGTACTCTATTCGGCACGCACTACAATCCCTATTTCTTTTACTTTTTTTCCCGTAGATATGCCTATTAATCACGTGTTTAGACAGGCTTATTCTCGTACTCTATTCGGCACGCACTACAATCCCTATTTGTTTTACTTTTTTCCCGTAGATATGCCTATTAATCACGTGGTTAGACAGGCATTATTCTCGTACTCTATTCGGCACGCACTACAATCCCTATTTTTTTTACTTTTTTCCCGTAGATATGCCTATTAATCACGTGGTTAGACAGGCATTATTCTCGTACTCTATTCGGCACGCACTACAATCCCTATTTGTTTTACCTTTTTCTCGTAGATATGCCTATTAATCACGTGGTTAGACAGGCATTATTCTCGTACTCTATTCGGCACGCACTACAATCCCTATTTGTTTTACCTTTTTTTCGTAGATATGCCTATTAATCACGTGGTTAGACAGGCATTATTCCCGTACTCTATTCGGCACGCACTACAATCCTATTTGTTTTACTTTTTTCCCGTAGATATGCCTATTAATCACGTGGTTAGACATGCATTATTCCCGTACATCTAGTCGGCACGCACTACAATCCTATTTGTTTTACTTTTTTCCCGTAGATATGCCTATTAATCACGTGGTTAGACAAGCATTATTCTCGTACTCTATTCGGCACGCACTACAATTCTATTTGTTTTACTTTTTTCCCGTAGATATGCCTATTAATCACGTGGTTAGACAGGCATTATTCCCGTACATCTAGTCGGCACGCACTAGAATCCTATTTGTTTTACTTTTTTCCCGTAGATATGCCTATTAATCACGTGGTTAGACAAGCATTATTGTCGTACTCTATTCGGCACGCACTACAATCCTATTTGTTTTACTTTTTTCCCGTAGATATGCCTATTAATCACGTGGTTAGACAGGCATTATTCCCGTACATCTAGTCGGCACGCACTACAATCTTATTTGTTTTACTTTTTTCCCGTAGATATGCCTATTAATCACGTGGTTAGACAGGCATTCTTCTCGTACATCTAGTCGGCACGCACTACAATCCTATTTGTTTTACTTTTTTCCCGTAGATATGCCTATTAATCACGTGGTTAGACAGGCATTATTCTCGTACTCTATTCGGCACGCACTACAATCCTATTATTTTTACTTTTTTCCCGTAGATATGCCTATTAATCACGTGGTTAGACAAGCAATATTCTCGTACATCTAGTCGGCACGCACTACAATCCTATTTGTTTTACTTTTTTCCCGTAGATATGCCTATTAATCACGTGGTTAGACAGGCATTATTCCCGTACTCTATTCGGCACGCACTACAATCTTATTTGTTTTACTTTTTTCCCGTAGATATGCCTATTAATCACGTGGTTAGACAGGCGTTATTCTCGTACATCTAGTCGGCACGCACTACAATCTTATTTGTTTTACTTTTTGCCGTAGATATCCCTATTAATCACGTGGTTAGACAAGCATTATTCTCGCACATGTAGTCGGCACGCACTACAATCTTATTTGTTTTTCTTTTTTCCCGTAGATATGCCTATTAATCACGTGGTTAGACAGGCATTATTCTCGTACATCTAGTCGGCACGCACTACAATCCTATTTGTTTTACTTTTTTCCCGTAGATATGCCTATTAATCACGTGGTTAGACAAGCATTATTCTCGTACATCTAGTCGGCACGCACTACAATCTTATTTGTTTTACTTTTTTCCCGTAGATATGCCTATTAATCACGTGGTTACACAGGCATTATTCTTGTACATCTATTCGGCACGAACTACAATCTTATTTGTTTTACTTTTTTCCCGTAGATATGCCTATTAATCACGTGGTTAGACAGGCATTATTCTCGTACATCTAGTCGGCACGCACTACAATCCTATTTGTTTTACTTTTTTCCCGTAGATATGCCTATTAATCACGTGGTTAGACAAGCATTATTCTCGTACATCTAGTCGGCACGCACTACAATCTTATTTGTTTTACTTTTTTCCCGTAGATATGCCTATTAATCACGTGGTTAGACAGGCATTATTCTCGTACATCTAGTCGGCACGCACTACAATCCTATTTGTTTTACTTTTTTCCCGTAGATATGCCTATTAATCACGTGGTTAGACAAGCATTATTCCCGTACATCTAGTCGGCACGCACTACAATCCTATTTGTTTTACTTTTTTCCCGTAGATATGCCTATTAATCACGTGGTTAGACAGGCATTATTCTCGTACTCTATTCGGCACGCACTACAATCTTATTTGTTTTCCTTTTTGCCGTAGATATGCCTATTAATCACGTGGTTAGACAGGCATTATTCTTGTACTCTATTCGGCACGCACTACAATCCTATTTGTTTTACTTTTTTCCCGTAGATATGCCTATTAATCACGTGGTTAGACAGGCATTATTCCCGTACATCTAGTCGGCACGCACTACAATCGTATTCGTTTTTCTTTTTGCCGTAGATATGCCTATTAATCACGTAGTTAGACAGGCATTATTCTCGTACATCTAGTTGGCACGCACTACATTCTTATTTGTTTTACTTTTTTCCCGTAGATATGCCTATTAATCACGTGGTTAGAAAAGCATTATTCTCGTACATCTAGTCGGCACGCACTACAATCCTATTTGTTTTACTTTTTTCCCGTAGATATGCCTATTAATCACGTGGTTAGACAGGCATTATTCTCGTACATCTAGTCGGCACGCACTACAATCCCTATTTGTTTTACCTTTTTCCCGTAGATATGCCTATTAATCACGTGGTTAGACAGGCATTATTCCCGTACTCTATTCGGCACGTACTACAATCCTATTTGTTTTACTTTATTGCCGTAGATATGCCTATTAATCACGTGGTTAGACAAGCATTATTCTCGTACATCTAGTCGGCACGCACTACAATCCTATTTGTTTTACTTTTTTCCCGTAGATATGCCTATTAATCACGTGGTTAGACAGGCATTATTCTCGTACTCTATTCGGCACGCACTACAATCCCTATTTCTTTTACTTTTTTTCCCGTAGATATGCCTATTAATCACGTGTTTAGAATGGCATTATTCTCGTACTCTATTCGGCACGCACTACAATCCCTATTTGTTTTACTTTTTTCCCGTAGATATGCCTATTAATCACGTGGTTAGACAGGCATTATTCTCGTACTCTATTCGGCACGCACTACAATCCCTATTTTTTTTACTTTTTTCCCGTAGATATGCCTATTAATCACGTGGTTAGACAGGCATTATTCTCGTACTCTATTCGGCACGCACTACAATCCCTATTTGTTTTACCTTTTTCTCGTAGATATGCCTATTAATCACGTGGTTAGACAGGCATTATTCTCGTACTCTATTCGGCACGCACTACAATCCCTATTTGTTTTACCTTTTTTTCGTAGATATGCCTATTAATCACGTGGTTAGACAGGCATTATTCCCGTACTCTATTCGGCACGCACTACAATCCTATTTGTTTTACTTTTTTCCCGTAGATATGCCTATTAATCACGTGGTTAGACATGCATTATTCCCGTACATCTTGTCGGCACGCACTACAATCCTATTTGTTTTACTTTTTTCCCGTAGATATGCCTATTAATCACGTGGTTAGACAGGCATTATTCTCGTACTCTATTCGGCACGCACTACAATCCTATTATTTTTACTTTTTTCCCGTAGATATGCCTATTAATCACGTGGTTAGACAAGCAATATTCTCGTACATCTAGTCGGCACGCACTACAATCCTATTTGTTTTACTTTTTTCCCGTAGATATGCCTATTAATCACGTGGTTAGACAGGCATTATTCCCGTACTCTATTCGGCACGCACTACAATCTTATTTGTTTTACTTTTTTCCCGTAGATATGCCTATTAATCACGTGGTTAGACAGGCGTTATTCTCGTACATCTAGTCGGCACGCACTACAATCTTATTTGTTTTACTTTTTGCCGTAGATATCCCTATTAATCACGTGGTTAGACAAGCATTATTCTCGCACATGTAGTCGGCACGCACTACAATCTTATTTGTTTTTCTTTTTTCCCGTAGATATGCCTATTAATCACGTGGTTAGACAGGCATTATTCTCGTACATCTAGTCGGCACGCACTACAATCCTATTTGTTTTACTTTTTTCCCGTAGATATGCCTATTAATCACGTGGTTAGACAAGCATTATTCTCGTACATCTAGTCGGCACGCACTACAATCTTATTTGTTTTACTTTTTTCCCGTAGATATGCCTATTAATCACGTGGTTACACAGGCATTATTCTTGTACATCTATTCGGCACGAACTACAATCTTATTTGTTTTACTTTTTTCCCGTAGATATGCCTATTAATCACGTGGTTAGACAGGCATTATTCTCGTACATCTAGTCGGCACGCACTACAATCCTATTTGTTTTACTTTTTTCCCGTAGATATGCCTATTAATCACGTGGTTAGACAAGCATTATTCTCGTACATCTAGTCGGCACGCACTACAATCTTATTTGTTTTACTTTTTTCCCGTAGATATGCCTATTAATCACGTGGTTAGACAGGCATTATTCTCGTACATCTAGTCGGCACGCACTACAATCCTATTTGTTTTACTTTTTTCCCGTAGATATGCCTATTAATCACGTGGTTAGACAAGCATTATTCCCGTACATCTAGTCGGCACGCACTACAATCCTATTTGTTTTACTTTTTTCCCGTAGATATGCCTATTAATCACGTGGTTAGACAGGCATTATTCTCGTACTCTATTCGGCACGCACTACAATCTTATTTGTTTTCCTTTTTGCCGTAGATATGCCTATTAATCACGTGGTTAGACAGGCATTATTCTTGTACTCTATTCGGCACGCACTACAATCCTATTTGTTTTACTTTTTTCCCGTAGATATGCCTATTAATCACGTGGTTAGACAGGCATTATTCCCGTACATCTAGTCGGCACGCACTACAATCGTATTCGTTTTTCTTTTTGCCGTAGATATGCCTATTAATCACGTAGTTAGACAGGCATTATTCTCGTACATCTAGTTGGCACGCACTACATTCTTATTTGTTTTACTTTTTTCCCGTAGATATGCCTATTAATCACGTGGTTAGAAAAGCATTATTCTCGTACATCTAGTCGGCACGCACTACAATCCTATTTGTTTTACTTTTTTCCCGTAGATATGCCTATTAATCACGTGGTTAGACAGGCATTATTCTCGTACATCTAGTCGGCACGCACTACAATCCCTATTTGTTTTACCTTTTTCCCGTAGATATGCCTATTAATCACGTGGTTAGACAGGCATTATTCCCGTACTCTATTCGGCACGTACTACAATCCTATTTGTTTTACTTTATTGCCGTAGATATGCCTATTAATCACGTGGTTAGACAAGCATTATTCTCGTACATCTAGTCGGCACGCACTACAATCCTATTTGTTTTACTTTTTTCCCGTAGATATGCCTATTAATCACGTGGTTAGACAGGCATTATTCTCGTACTCTATTCGGCACGCACTACAATCCCTATTTCTTTTACTTTTTTTCCCGTAGATATGCCTATTAATCACGTGTTTAGAATGGCATTATTCTCGTACTCTATTCGGCACGCACTACAATCCCTATTTGTTTTACTTTTTTCCCGTAGATATGCCTATTAATCACGTGGTTAGACAGGCATTATTCTCGTACTCTATTCGGCACGCACTACAATCCCTATTTTTTTTACTTTTTTCCCGTAGATATGCCTATTAATCACGTGGTTAGACAGGCATTATTCTCGTACTCTATTCGGCACGCACTACAATCCCTATTTGTTTTACCTTTTTCTCGTAGATATGCCTATTAATCACGTGGTTAGACAGGCATTATTCTCGTACTCTATTCGGCACGCACTACAATCCCTATTTGTTTTACCTTTTTTTCGTAGATATGCCTATTAATCACGTGGTTAGACAGGCATTATTCCCGTACTCTATTCGGCACGCACTACAATCCTATTTGTTTTACTTTTTTCCCGTAGATATGCCTATTAATCACGTGGTTAGACATGCATTATTCCCGTACATCTTGTCGGCACGCACTACAATCCTATTTGTTTTACTTTTTTCCCGTAGATATGCCTATTAATCACGTGGTTAGACAAGCATTATTCTCGTACTCTATTCGGCACGCACTACAATCCTATTTGTTTTACTTTTTTCCCGTAGATATGCCTATTAATCACGTGGTTAGACAGGCATTATTCCCGTACATCTAGTCGGCACGCACTAGAATCCTATTTGTTTTACTTTTTTCCCGTAGATATGCCTATTAATCACGTGGTTAGACAAGCATTATTCTCGTACTCCATTCGGCACGCACTACAATCCTATTTGTTTTACTTTTTTCCCGTAGATATGCCTATTAATCACGTGGTTAGACAGGCGTTATTCCCGTACATCTAGTCGGCACGCACTACAATCCTATTTGTTTTACTTTTTTCCCGTAGATATGCCTATTAATCACGTGGTTAGACAGGCATTATTCTCGTACTCTATTCGGCACGCACTACAATCCTATTATTTTTACTTTTTTCCCGTAGATATGCCTATTAATCACGTGGTTAGACAAGCAATATTCTCGTACATCTAGTCGGCACGGACTACAATCCTATTTGTTTTACTTTTTTCCCGTAGATATGCCTATTAATCACGTGGTTAGACAAGCATTATTCTCGTACGCTATTCGGCACGCACTACAATCCTATTTGTTTTACTTTTTTCCCGTAGATATGCCTATTAATCACGTGGTTAGACAGGCATTATTCCCGTACATCTAGTCGGCACGCACTAGAATCCTATTTGTTTTACTTTTTTCCCGTAGATATGCCTATTAATCACGTGGTTAGACAAGCATTATTCTCGTACTCTATTCGGCACGCACTACAATCCTATTTGTTTTACTTTTTTCCCGTAGATATGCCTATTAATCACGTGGTTAGACAGGCATTATTCCCGTACATCTAGTCGGCACGCACTACAATCCTATTTGTTTTACTTTTTTCCCGTAGATATGCCTATTAATCACGTGGTTAGACAGGCATTATTCCCGTACATCTAGTCGGCACGCACTACAATCCTATTTGTTTTACTTTTTTCCCGTAGATATGCCTATTAATCACGTGGTTAGACAGGCGTTATTCTCGTACATCTAGTCGGCACGCACTACAATCTTATTTGTTTTACTTTTTGCCGTAGATATCCCTATTAATCACGTGGTTAGACAAGCATTATTCTCGCACATGTAGTCGGCACGCACTACAATCTTATTTGTTTTTCTTTTTTCCCGTAGATATGCCTATTAATCACGTGGTTAGACAAGCATTATTCTCGTACATCTAGTCGGCACGCACTACAATCTTATTTGTTTTACTTTTTTCCCGTAGATATGCCTATTAATCACGTGGTTACACAGGCATTATTCTCGTACATCTATTCGGCACGAACTACAATCTTATTTGTTTTACTTTTTTCCCGTAGATATGCCTATTAATCACGTGGTTAGACAGGCATTATTCTTGTACTCTATTCGGCACGCACTACAATCCTATTTGTTTTACTTTTTTCCCGTAGATATGCCTATTAATCACGTGGTTAGACAGGCATTATTCCCGTACATCTAGTCGGCACGCACTACAATCGTATTCGTTTTACTTTTTGCCGTAGATATGCCTATTAATCACGTGGTTAGACAGGCATTATTCTCGTACATCTAGTCGGCACGCACTACATTCTTATTTGTTTTACTTTTTTCCCGTAGATATGCCTATTAATCACGTGGTTAGAAAAGCAGTATTCTCGTACATCTAGTCGGCACGCACTACAATCCTATTTGTTTTACTTTTTTCCCGTAGATATACCTATTAATCACGTGGTTAGAGAAGCATTATTCCCGTACTCTATTCGGCACGCACTACAATCCTATTTGTTTTACTTTTTTCCCGTAAATATGCCTATTAATCACGTGGTTAGGCAGGCATTATTCTCGTACATCTAGTCGGCACGCACTACAATCCCTATTTGTTTTACCTTTTTCCCGTAGATATGCCTATTAATCACGTGGTTAGACAGGCATTATTCCCGTACTCTATTCGGCACGTACTACAATCCTATTTGTTTTACTTTATTGCCGTAGATATGCCTATTAATCACGTGGTTAGACAAGCATTATTCTCGTACATCTAGTCGGCACGCACTACAATCCTATTTGTTTTACTTTTTTCCCGTAGATATGCCTATTAATCACGTGGTTATACAGGCATTATTCTCGTACTCTATTCGGCACGCACTACAATCCCTATTTCTTTTACTTTTTTTCCCGTAGATATGCCTATTAATCACGTGTTTAGACAGGCATTATTCTCGTACTCTATTCGGCACGCACTACAATCCCTATTTGTTTTACTTTTTTCCCGTAGATATGCCTATTAATCACGTGGTTAGACAGGCATTATTCTCGTACTCTATTCGGCACGCACTACAATCCCTATTTTTTTTACTTTTTTCCCGTAGATATGCCTATTAATCACGTGGTTAGACAGGCATTATTCTCGTACTCTATTCGGCACGCACTACAATCCCTATTTGTTTTACCTTTTTCTCGTAGATATGCCTATTAATCACGTGGTTAGACAGGCATTATTCTCGTACTCTATTCGGCACGCACTACAATCCCTATTTGTTTTACCTTTTTTTCGTAGATATGCCTATTAATCACGTGGTTAGACAGGCATTATTCCCGTACTCTATTCGGCACGCACTACAATCCTATTTGTTTTACTTTTTTCCCGTAGATATGCCTATTAATCACATGGTTAGACAGGCATTATTCCCGTACATCTAGTCGGCACGCACTACAATCCTATTTGTTTTACTTTTTTCCCGTAGATATGCCTATTAATCACGTGGTTAGACAAGCATTATTCTCGTACTCTATTCGGCACGCACTACAATCCTATTTGTTTTACTTTTTTCGCGTAGATATGCCTATTAATCACGTGGTTAGACAGGCATTATTCCCGTACATCTAGTCGGCACGCACTACAATCCTATTTGTTTTACTTTTTTCCCGTAGATATGCCTATTAATCACGTGGTTAGACAAGCATTATTCTCGTACTCTATTCGGCACGCACTACAATCCTATTTGTTTTACTTTTTTCCCGTAGATATGCCTATTAATCACGTGGTTAGACAGGCATTATTCCCGTACATCTAGTCGGCACGCACTACAATCTTATTTGTTTTACTTTTTTCCCGTAGACATGCCTATTAATCACGTGGTTAGACAGGCATTATTCTCGTACATCTAGTCGGCACGCACTACAATCCTATTTGTTTTACTTTTTTCCCGTAGATATGCCTATTAATCACGTGGTTAGACAGGCATTATTCTCGTACTCTATTCGGAACGCACTACAATCCTATTATTTTTACTTTTTTCCCGTAGATATGCCTATTAATCACGTGGTTAGACAAGCAACATTCTCGTACATCTAGTCGGCACGCACTACAATCCTATTTGTTTTACTTTTTTCCCGTAGATATGCCTATTAATCACGTGGTTAGACAGGCATTATTCTCGTACTCTATTCGGCACGCACTACAACCCTATTTGTTTTACTTTTTTCCCGTAGATATGCTTATTAATCACGTGGGTAGACATGCATTATTCTCGTACTCTATTCGGCACGCACTACAATCTTATTTGTTTTCCTTTTTGCCGTAGATATGCCTATTAATCACGTGGTTAGACAGGCATTATTCTCGCACTCTATTCGGCACGCACTACAATCTTATTTGTTTTCCTTTTTGCCGTAGATATGCCTATTAATCACGTGGTTAGACAGGCATTATTCCCGTACTCTATTCGGCACGCACTACAATCCTATTTGTTTTCCTTTTTTCCCGTAGATATGCCTATTAATCACGTGGTTAGACAAGCATTATTCTCGTACATCTAGTTGGCACGCCCTACAATGCTATTTGTTTTACTTTTTTCCCGTCGATATGTATATTAATTACGTGGTTAGACAGGCAATATTCTCGTACATCTAGTCGGCACGCCCTACAATCCTATTTGTTTTACTTTTTTCCCGTCGATATGTATATTAATTACGTGGTTAGACAGGCATTATTCTCGTACATCTAGTCGGCACCCACTACAATCTTATTTGTTTTACTTTTTTCCCGTAGATATGCCTATTAATCACGTGGTTAGACAAGCATTATTCCCGTACATCTAGTCGGCACGCACTACAATCTTATTTGTTTTACTTTTTTCCCGTAGATATGCCTATTAATCACGTGGTTAGACAGGCATTATTCTCGTACATCTAGTCGGCACGCACTACAATCTTATTTGTTTTACTTTTTGCCGTAGATATCCCTATTAATCACGTGGTTAGACAAGCATTATTCTCGTACATCTTGTCGGCACGCACTACAATCTTATTTGTTTTACTTTTTTTCCCGTAGATATGCCTATTAATCACGTGGTTAGACAGGCATTATTCTCGTACATCTAGTCGGCACGCACTACAATCCTATTTGTTTTACTTTTTTCCCGTAGATATGCCTATTAATCACGTGGTTAGACAGGCATTATTCTCGTACATCTATTCGGCACGCACTACAATCCTATTTGTTTTACTTTTTGCCGTAGATATGCCTATTAATTACGTGGTTAGACAGGCATTATTCCCGTACTCTATTCGGCACACACTACAATCCTATTTGGTTTACTTTTTTCCCGTAGATATGCCTAGTAATCACGTGGTTAGACAGGCATTATTCTCGTACATCTAGTCGGCACGCACTACAATCTTATTTGTTTTACTTTTATCCCGTAGATATGCCTATTAATCACGTGTTTAGACAGGCATTATTCTCGTACTCTATTCGGCATGCACAACAATCCTTTTCGTTTTACTTTTTTCCCGTAGATATGCCTATTAATCACGTGGTTAGACAGGCATTATTCCGGTACATCTAGTCGGCACGCACTACAATCCTATTTGTTTTACTTTTTTCCCGTAGATATGCCTATTAATCACGTGGTTAGACAGGCATTATTCCCGTACATCTAGTCGGTACGCACTACAATCTTATTTGTTTTACTTTTTGCCGTAGATATGCCTATTAATCACGTGGTTAGACAGGCATTATTCCCGTACTCTATTCGGCACGCACTACAATCCTATTTGTTTTACTTTTTTCCCGTAGATATGCCTATTAATCACGTGGTTAGACAAGCATTATTCTCGTACAGCTAGTCGGCACGCACTACAATCCTATTTGTTTTACTTTTTTCCCGTAGATATGCCTATTAATCACGTGGTTAGACAAGCATTATTCTCGTACATCTAGTCGGCACGCACTACAATCCTATTTGTTTTACTTTTTCCCGTAGATATGCCTATTGATCACGTGGTTAGACAGGCATTATTCCCGTACTCTATTCGGCACGCACTACAATCCTATTTGTTTTACTTTTTTCCCGTAGATATGCCTATTAATCACGTGGTTAGACAGGCATTATTCCCGTACTCTATTCGGCACGCACTACAATCCTATTTGTTTTACTTTTTACCGTAGATATGCCTATTAATCACGTGGTTAGACAAGCATTATTCTCGTACATCTAGTCGGCACGCACTACAATCCTATTTGTTTTACTTTTTTCCCGTAGATATGCCTATTAATCACGTGGTTAGACAAGCATTATTCTCGTACATCTAGTCGGCACGCACTACAATCTTATTTGTTTTACTTTTTTCCCGTAGATATGCCTATTAATCACGTGGTTAGACAGGCATTATTCTCGTACATCTATTCGGCACGCACTACAATCTTATTTGTTTTACTTTTTTCCCGTAGATATGCCTATTAATCACGTGGTTAGACAGGCATTATTCTCGTACATCTAGTCGGCACGCACTACAATCCTATTTGTTTTACTTTTTTCCCGTAGATATGCCTATTAATCACGTGGTTAGACAAGCATTATTCCCGTACATCTAGTCGGCACCCACTACAATCCTATTTGTTTTACCTTTTTCCCGTAGATATGCCTATTAATCACGTGGTTAGACAGGCATTATTCTCGTACTCTATTCGGCACGCACTACAATCTTATTTGTTTTCTTTTTTCCCGTAGATATGCCTATTAATCACGTGGTTAGACAGGCATTATTCTTGTACTCTATTCGGCACGCACTACAATCCTATTTGTTTTACTTTTTTCCCGTAGATATGCCTATTAATCACGTGTTTAGACAGGCATTATTCTCGTACATCTAGTCGCCACGCACTACAATCTTATTTGTTTTACTTTTTACCGTAGATATGCCTATTAATCACGTGGTTAGACAAGCATTATTCTCGTACATCTAGTCGGCACGCACTACAATCCTATTTGTTTTACTTTTTTCCCGTAGATATGCCTATTAATCACGTGGTTAGACAGGCATTATTCCCGTATATCTAGTCGGCACGCACTAGAATCGTATTCGTTTTACTTTTTGCCGTAGATATGCCTATTAATCACGTGGTTAGACAGGCATTATTCTCGTACATCTAGTCGGCACGCACTACATTCTTATTTGTTTTACTTTTTTCCCGTAGATATGCCTATTAATCACGTGGTTAGACAAGCATTATTCTCGTACATCTAGTCGGCACGCACTACAATCCTATTTGTTTTACTCTTTTCCCGTAGATATACCTATTAATCACGTGGTTAGAGAAGCATTATTCCCGTACTCTATTCGGCACGCACTACAATCCTATTTGTTTTACTTTTTTCCCGTAGATATGCCTATTAATCACGTGGTTAGACAGGCATTATTCCCGTACTCTATTCGGCACGCACTACAATCCCTATTTCTTTTACCTTTTTCCCGTAGATATGGCTATTAATCACGTGGTTAGACAGACATTATTCCCGTACTCTATTCGGCACGTACTACAATCCTATTTGTTTTACTTTTCTCCCGTAGATATGCCTATTAATCACGTGGTTAGACAAGCATTATTCTCGTACATCTAGTCGGCACGCACTACAATCCTATTTGTTTTACTTTTTTCCCGTAGATATGCCTATTAATCACGTGATTAGACAGGCATTATTCTCGTACTCTATTCGGCACGCACTGCAATCCCTATTTCTTTTACTTTTTTTCCCGTAGATATGCCTATTAATCACATGTTTAGACAGGCATTATTCTCGTACTCTATTCGGCACGCACTACAATCCCTATTTGTTTTACTTTTTTCCCGTAGATATGCCTATTAATCACGTGGTTAGACAGGCATTATTCTCGTACTCTATTCGGCACGCACTACAATCCCTATTTGTTTTACTTTTTTCCTGTAGATATGCCTATTAATCACGTGGTTAGACAGGCATTATTCTCGTACTCTATTCGGCACGCACTACAATCCCTATTTGTTTTACCTTTTTCCCGTAGATATGCCTATTAATCACGTGGTTAGACAGGCATTATTCTCGTACTCTATTCGGCACGCACTACAATCCCTATTTGTTTTACCTTTTTCCCGTAGATATGCCTATTAATCACGTGGTTAGACAGGCATTATTCCCGTACTCTATTCGGCACGCACTACAATCCTATTTGTTTTACTTTTTTCCCGTAGATATGCCTATTAATCACGTGGTTAGAGAGGCATTATTCCCGTACATCTAGTCGGCACGCACTACAATCCTATTTGTTTTACTTTTTTCCCGTAGATATGCCTATTAATCACGTGGTTAGACAAGCATTATTCTCGTACTCTATTCGGCACGCACTACAATCCTATTTGTTTTACTTTTTTCCCGTAGATATGCCTATTAATCACGTGGTTAGACAGGCATTATTCTCGTACATCTAGTCGGCACGCACTACAATCCTATTTGTTTTACTTTTTTCCCGTAGATATGCCTATTAATCACGTGTTTAGACAGGCATTATTCTCGTACATCTAGTCGGCACGCACTACAATCTTATTTGTTTTACTTTTTGCCGTAGATATGCCTATTAATCACGTGGTTAGACAAGCATTATTCTCGTACATCTAGTCGGCACGCACTACAATCCTATTTGTTTTACTTTTTTCCCGTAGATATGCCTATTAATCACGTGTTTAGACAGGCATTATTCTCGTACATCTAGTCGGCACGCACTACAATCTTATTTGTTTTACTTTTTGCCGTAGATATGCCTATTAATCACGTGGTTAGACAAGCATTATTCTCGTACATCTAGTCGGCACGCACTACAATCCTATTTGTTTTACTTTTTTCCCGTAGATATGCCTATTAATCACGTGGTTAGACAAGCATTATTCCCGTACATCTAGTCGGCACGCACTACAATCGTATTTGTTTTACTCTTTTCCCGTAGATATGCCTATTAATCACGTGGTTAGACAGGCATTATTCTCGTACTCTATTCGGCACGCACTAGAATCCTATTATTTTTACTTTTTTCCCGGAGATATGCCTATTAATCACGTGGTTAGACAAGCAATATTCTCGTACATCTAGTCGGCACGCACTACAATCGTATTTGTTTTACTTTTTTCCCGTAGATATGCCTATTAATCACGTGGTTAGACAGGCATTATTCTCGTACTCTATTCGGCACGCACTACAACCCTATTTGTTTTACTTTTTTCCCGTAGATATGCCTATTAATCACGTGGTTGGACATGCATTATTCTTGTACTCTATTCGGCACGCACTACAATCTTATTTGTTTTCCTTTTTGCCGTAGATATGCCTATTAATCACGTGGTTAGACAGGCATTATTCTCGTACTCTATTCGGCACGCACTACAATCCTATTTGTTTTCCTTTTTTCCCGTAGATATGCCTATTAATCATGTGGTTAGACAGGCATTATACTCGTACATCTAGTTGGCACGCCCTACAATCCTATTTGTTTTACTTTTTTCCCGTCGATATGTATATTAATTACGTGGTTAGACAGGCAATATTCTCGTACATCTAGTCGGCACGCCCTACAATCCTATTTGTTTTACTTTTTTCCCGTCGATATGTATATTAATTACGTGGTTAGACAGGCATTATTCTCGTACATCTAGTCGGCACCCACTACAATCTTATTTGTTTTACTTTTTTCCCGTAGATATGCCTATTAATCACGTGGTTAGACAAGCATTATTCCCGTACATCTAGTCGGCACGCACTACAATCTTATTTGTTTTACTTTTTTCCCGTAGATATGCCTATTAATCACGTGGTTACACAGGCATTATTCTCGTACATCTAGTCGGCACGCACTACAATCTTATTTGTTTTACTTTTTGCCGTAGATATCCCTATTAATCACGCGGTTAGACAAGCATTATTCTCGTACATCTAGTCGGCACGCACTACAATCTTATTTGTTTTACTTTTTTCCCGTAGATATGCCTATTAATCACGTGGTTAGACAGGCATTATTCTCGTACATCTAGTCGGCACGCACTACAATCTTATTTGTTTTACTTTTTGCCGTAGATATCCCTATTAATCACGCGGTTAGACAAGCATTATTCTCGTACATCTAGTCGGCACGCACTACAATCTTATTTGTTTTACTTTTTTCCCGTAGATATGCCTATTAATCACGTGGTTAGACAGGCATTATTCTCGTACATCTAGTCGGCACGCACTACAATCCTATTTGTTTTACTTTTTTCCCGTAGATATGCCTATTAATCACGTGGTTAGACAAGCATTATTCTCGTACATCTAGTCGGCACGCACTACAATCTTATTTGTTTTACTTTTTTCCCGTAGATATGCCTATTAATCACGTGGTTACACAGGCATTATTCTCGTACATCTATTCGGCACGCACTACAATCTTATTTGTTTTACTTTTTTCCCGTAGATATGCCTATTAATCACGTGGTTAGACAGGCATTATTCTCGTACATCTAGTCGGCACGCGCTACAATCCTATTTGTTTTACTTTTTTCCCGTATATATGCCTATTAATCACGTGGTTAGACAAGCATTATTCCCGTACATCTAGTCGGCACGCACTACAATCCTATTTGTTTTACTTTTTTCCCGTAGATATGCCTATTAATCACGTGGGTAGACAGGCATTATTCCCGTACATCTAGTCGGCACGCACTACAATCTTATTTGTTTTACTTTTTTCCCGTAGATATGCCTATTAATCACGTGGTTAGACAGGCATTATTCTCGTACATCTAGTCGGCACGCACTACAATCCTATTTGTTTTACTTTTTTCCCGTAGATATGCCTATTAATCACGTGGTTAGACAAGCATTATTCTCGTACATCTAGTCGGCACGCACTACAATCCTATTTCTTTTACTTTTTTCCCGTAGATATGCCTATTAATCACGTGGTTAGACAAGCATTATTACCGTACATCTAGTCGGCACGCACTACAATCCTATTTGTTTTACTTTTTTCCCGTAGATATGCCTATTAATCACGTGGTTAGACAGGCATTATTCTCGTACTCTATTCGGCACGCACTACAATCCTATTATTTTTACTTTTTTCCCGTAGATATGCCTATTAATCACGTGGTTAGACAAGCAATATTCTCGTACATCTAGTCGGCACGCACTACAATCCTATTTGTTTTACTTTTTTCCCGTAGATATGCCTATTAATCACGTGGTTAGACAGGCATTATTCTCGTACTCTATTCGGCACGCACTACAATCCTATTATTTTTACTTTTTTCCCGTAGATATGCCTATTAATCACGTGGTTAGACAAGCATTATTCTCGTACATCTAGTCGGCACGCACTACAATCCTATTTGTTTTACTTTTTTCCCGTAGATATGCCTATTAATCACGTGGTTAGACAAGCATTATTCTCGTACATCTAGTCGGCACGCACTACAATCCTATTTGTTTTACTTTTTCCCGTAGATATGCCTATTGATCACGTGGTTAGACAGGCATTATTCCCGTACTCTATTCGGCACGCACTACAATCCTATTTGTTTTACTTTTTTCCCGTAGATATGCCTATTAATCACGTGGTTAGACAGGCATTATTCCCGTACTCTATTCGGCACGCACTACAATCCTATTTGTTTTACTTTTTGCCGTAGATATGCCTATTAATCACGTGGTTAGACAAGCATTATTCTCGTACATCTAGTCGGCACGCACTACAATCCTATTTGTTTTACTTTTTTCCCGTAGATATGCCTATTAATCACGTGGTTAGACAAGCATTATTCTCGTACATCTAGTCGGCACGCACTACAATCTTATTTGTTTTACTTTTTTCCCGTAGATATGCCTATTAATCACGTGGTTAGACAGGCATTATTCTCGTACATCTATTCGGCACGCACTACAATCTTATTTGTTTTACTTTTTTCCCGTAGATATGCCTATTAATCACGTGGTTAGACAAGCATTATTCTCGTACATCTAGTCGGCACGCACTACAATCTTATTTGTTTTACTTTTTTCCCGTAGATATGCCTATTAATCACGTGGTTAGACAAGCATTATTCCCGTACATCTAGGCGGCACGCAGTACAATCGTATTTGTTTTACTTTTGGCGTAGATATGCCTATTAATCACGTGGTTAGACAGGCATTATTCTCGTACTCTATTCGGCACGCACTACAATCTTATTTGTTTTCCTTTTTGCCGTAGATATGCCTATTAATCACGTGGTTAGACAGGCATTATTTTCGTACTCTATTCGGCACGCACTACAATCCTATTTGTTTTACTTTTTTCCCGTAGATATGCCTATTAATCACGTGGTTAGACAAGCATTATTCTCGTACATCTACTCGGCACGCACTACAATGTTATTTGTTTTACTTTTTGCCGTAGATATGCCTATTAATCACGTGGTTAGACAGGCATTATTCTCGTACTCTATTCGGCACGCACTACAATCCTATTTGTTTTACTTTTTTCCCGTAGATATGCCTATTAATCACGTGGTTAGACAGGCATTATTCTCGTACATCTAGTCGGCACGCACTACAATCCTATTTGTTTTCCTTTTTGCCGTAGATATGCCTATTAATCACGTGGTTAGACAGGCATTATTCACGTACTCTATTCGGCACGCACTACAATCCTATTTGTTTTACTTTTTTCCCGTAGATATGCCTATTAATCACGTGGTTAGACAGGCATTATTCTCGTTCATCTAGTCGGCACGCACTACAATCTTATTTTTTTTACTTTTTGCCGTAGATATGCCTATTAATCACGTGGTTAGACAAGCATTATTCTCGTACATCTAGTCGGCACGCACTACAATCCTATTTGTTTTACTTTTTTTCCGTAGATATGCCTATTAATCACGTGGTTAGACAGGCATTATTCCCGTACATCTAGTCGGCACGCACTACATTCCTATTTTTTTTACTTTTTGCCGTAGATATGCCTATTAATCACGTGGTTAGACAGGCATTATTCTCGTACATCTAGGCGGCACGCACTACATTCTTATTTGTTTTACTTTTTTCCCGTAGATATGCCAATTAATCACTTGGTTAGACAGGCATTATTCTCGTACATCTAGTCGGCACGCACTACAATCCTATTTGTTTTACTTTTTTCCCGTAGATATGCCTATTAATCACGTGGTTAGACAGGCATTATTCTCGTACATCTAGTCGGCACGCACTACAATCCTATTTGTTTTACTTTTTTCCCGTAGATATGCCTATTAATCACGTGGTTAGACAGGCATTATTCCCGTACTCTATTCGGCACGCACTACAATCCTATTTGTTTTACTTTTTTCCCGTAGATATGCCTATTAATCACGTGGTTAGACAGGCGTTATTCTCGTACATCTAGTCGGCACGCACTACAATCTTATTTGTTTTAGTTTTTGCCGTAGATATCCCTATTAATCACGTGGTTAGACAAGCATTATTCTCGCACATGTAGTCGGCACGCACTACAATCTTATTTGTTTTACTTTTTTCCCGTAGATATGCCTATTAATCACGTGGTTAGACAGGCATTATTCTCGTACATCTAGTCGGCACGCACTACAATCCTATTTGTTTTCCTTTTTTCCCGTAGATATGCCTATTAATCACGTGGTTAGACAAGCATTATTCTGGTACATCTAGTCGGCACGCACTACAATCTTATTTGTTTTACTTTTTTCCCGTAGATATGCCTATTAATCACGTGGGTACACAGGCATTATTCTCGTACATCTATTCGGCACGAACTACAATCTTATTTGTTTTACTTTTTTCCCGTAGATATGCCTATTAATCACGTGGTTAGACAGGCATTATTCTCGTACATCTAGTCGGCACGCACTACAATCCTATTTGTTTTACTTTTTTCCCGTAGATATGCCTATTAATCACGTGGTTAGACAAGCATTATTCCCGTACATCTAGTCGGCACCCACTACAATCCTATTTGTTTTACCTTTTTCCCGTAGATATGCCTATTAATCACGTGGTTAGACAGGCATTATTCTCGTACTCTATTCGGCACGCACTACAATCTTATTTGTTTTCTTTTTTCCCGTAGATATGCCTATTAATCACGTGGTTAGACAGGCATTATTCTTGTACTCTATTCGGCACGCACTACAATCCTATTTGTTTTACTTTTTTCCCGTAGATATGCCTATTAATCACGTGTTTAGACAGGCATTATTCTCGTACATCTAGTCGCCACGCACTACAATCTTATTTGTTTTACTTTTTGCCGTAGATATGCCTATTAATCACGTGGTTAGACAAGCATTATTCTCGTACATCTAGTCGGCACGCACTACAATCCTATTTGTTTTACTTTTTTCCCGTAGATATGCCTATTAATCACGTGGTTAGACAGGCATTATTCCCGTATATCTAGTCGGCACGCACTAGAATCGTATTCGTTTTACTTTTTGCCGTAGATATGCCTATTAATCACGTGGTTAGACAGGCATTATTCTCGTACATCTAGTCGGCACGCACTACATTCTTATTTGTTTTACTTTTTTCCCGTAGATATGCCTATTAATCACGTGGTTAGACAAGCATTATTCTCGTACATCTAGTCGGCACGCACTACAATCCTATTTGTTTTACTCTTTTCCCGTAGATATACCTATTAATCACGTGGTTAGAGAAGCATTATTCCCGTACTCTATTCGGCACGCACTACAATCCTATTTGTTTTACTTTTTTCCCCGTAGATATGCCTATTAATCACGTGGTTAGACAGGCATTATTCCCGTACTCTATTCGGCACGCACTACAATCCCTATTTCTTTTACCTTTTTCCCGTAGATATGGCTATTAATCACGTGGTTAGACAGACATTATTCCCGTACTCTATTCGGCACGTACTACAATCCTATTTGTTTTACTTTTCTCCCGTAGATATGCCTATTAATCACGTGGTGAGACAAGCATTATTCTCGTACATCTAGTCGGCACGCACTACAATCCTATTTGTTTTACTTTTTTCCCGTAGATATGCCTATTAATCACGTGATTAGACAGGCATTATTCTCGTACTCTATTCGGCACGCACTGCAATCCCTATTTCTTTTACTTTTTTTCCCGTAGATATGCCTATTAATCACATGTTTAGACAGGCATTATTCTCGTACTCTATTCGGCACGCACTACAATCCCTATTTGTTTTACTTTTTTCCCGTAGATATGCCTATTAATCACGTGGTTAGACAGGCATTATTCTCGTACTCTATTCGGCACGCACTACAATCCCTATTTGTTTTACTTTTTTCCTGTAGATATGCCTATTAATCACGTGGTTAGACAGGCATTATTCTCGTACTCTATTCGGCACGCACTACAATCCCTATTTGTTTTACCTTTTTCCCGTAGATATGCCTATTAATCACGTGGTTAGACAGGCATTATTCTCGTACTCTATTCGGCACGCACTACAATCCCTATTTGTTTTACCTTTTTCCCGTAGATATGCCTATTAATCACGTGGTTAGACAGGCATTATTCCCGTACTCTATTCGGCACGCACTACAATCCTATTTGTTTTACTTTTTTCCCGTAGATATGCCTATTAATCACGTGGTTAGAGAGGCATTATTCCCGTACATCTAGTCGGCACGCACTACAATCCTATTTGTTTTACTTTTTTCCCGTAGATATGCCTATTAATCACGTGGTTAGACAAGCATTATTCTCGTACTCTATTCGGCACGCACTACAATCCTATTTGTTTTACTTTTTTCCCGTAGATATGCCTATTAATCACGTGGTTAGACAGGCATTATTCTCGTACATCTAGTCGGCACGCACTACAATCCTATTTGTTTTACTTTTTTCCCGTAGATATGCCTATTAATCACGTGTTTAGACAGGCATTATTCTCGTACATCTAGTCGGCACGCACTACAATCTTATTTGTTTTACTTTTTGCCGTAGATATGCCTATTAATCACGTGGTTAGACAAGCATTATTCTCGTACATCTAGTCGGCACGCACTACAATCCTATTTGTTTTACTTTTTTCCCGTAGATATGCCTATTAATCACGTGTTTAGACAGGCATTATTCTCGTACATCTAGTCGGCACGCACTACAATCTTATTTGTTTTACTTTTTGCCGTAGATATGCCTATTAATCACGTGGTTAGACAAGCATTATTCTCGTACATCTAGTCGGCACGCACTACAATCCTATTTGTTTTACTTTTTTCCCGTAGATATGCCTATTAATCACGTGGTTAGACAAGCATTATTCCCGTACATCTAGTCGGCACGCACTACAATCGTATTTGTTTTACTCTTTTCCCGTAGATATGCCTATTAATCACGTGGTTAGACAGGCATTATTCTCGTACTCTATTCGGCACGCACTACAATCCTACTATTTTTACTTTTTTCCCGGAGATATGCCTATTAATCACGTGGTTAGACAAGCAATATTCTCGTACATCTAGTCGGCACGCACTACAATCGTATTTGTTTTACTTTTTTCCCGTAGATATGCCTATTAATCACGTGGTTAGACAGGCATTATTCTCGTACTCTATTCGGCACGCACTACAACCCTATTTGTTTTACTTTTTTCCCGTAGATATGCCTATTAATCACGTGGTTGGACATGCATTATTCTTGTACTCTATTCGGCACGCACTACAATCTTATTTGTTTTCCTTTTTGCCGTAGATATGCCTATTAATCACGTGGTTAGACAGGCATTATTCTCGTACTTTATTCGGCACGCACTACAATCTTATTTGTTTTCCTTTTTGCCGTAGATATGCCTATTAATCACGTGGTTAGACAGGCATTATTCCCGTACTCTATTCGGCACGCACTACAATCCTATTTGTTTTCCTTTTTTCCCGTAGATATGCCTATTAATCACGTGGTTAGACAGGCATTATACTCGTACATCTAGTTGGCACGCCCTACAATCCTATTTGTTTTACTTTTTTCCCGTCGATATGTATATTAATTACGTGGTTAGACAGGCAATATTCTCGTACATCTAGTCGGCACGCCCTACAATCCTATTTGTTTTACTTTTTTCCCGTCGATATGTATATTAATTACGTGGTTAGACAGGCATTATTCTCGTACATCTAGTCGGCACCCACTACAATCTTATTTGTTTTACTTTTTTCCCGTAGATATGCCTATTAATCACGTGGTTAGACAAGCATTATTCCCGTACATCTAGTCGGCACGCACTACAATCTTATTTGTTTTACTTTTTTCCCGTAGATATGCCTATTAATCACGTGGTTAGACAGGCATTATTCTCGTACATCTAGTCGGCACGCACTACAATCTTATTTGTTTTACTTTTTGCCGTAGATATCCCTATTAATCACGCGGTTAGACAAGCATTATTCTCGTACATCTAGTCGGCACGCACTACAATCTTATTTGTTTTACTTTTTTCCCGTAGATATGCCTATTAATCACGTGGTTAGACAGGCATTATTCTCGTACATCTAGTCGGCACGCACTACAATCTTATTTTTTTTACTTTTTGCCGTAGATATCCCTATTAATCACGCGGTTAGACAAGCATTATTCTCGTACATCTAGTCGGCACGCACTACAATCTTATTTGTTTTACTTTTTTCCCGTAGATATGCCTATTAATCACGTGGTTAGACAGGCATTATTCTCGTACATCTAGTCGGCACGCACTACAATCTTATTTGTTTTACTTTTTTCCCGTAGATATGCCTATTAATCACGTGGTTAGACAGGCATTATTCTTGTACATCTAGTCGGCACGCACTACAATCTTATTTGTTTTACTTTTTTCCCGTAGATATGCCTATTAATCACGTGGTTAGACAAGTATTATCCTCGTACATCTAGTCGGCACGCACTACAATCCTATTTGTTTTACTTTTTTCCCGTAGATATGCCTATTAATCACGTGGTTAGACAGGCATTATTCTCGTACATCTAGTCGGCACGCACTACAATCCTATTTGTTTTACTTGTTTCCCGAAGATATGCCTATTAATCACGTGGTGAGACAGGCATTATTCTCGTACTCTATTCGGCACGCACTACAATCTTATTTGTTTTCCTTTTTGCCGTAGATATGCCTACTAATCACGTGGTTAGACAGGCATTATTCTCGTACTCTATTCGGCACGCACTACAATCTTATTTGTTTTCCTTTTTGCCGTAGATATGCCTATTAATCACGTGGTTAGACAGGCATTATTCCCGTACTCTATTCGGCACGCACTACAATCAGGGCTCGAGACTAACTTTTCGGCTTAGTAGCCAAGTGGCTAGTGAGAGGTTTGATTTCACTAGCCAAAGTAAATTTTCACTAGCCAGACTTTTTTGCATAATCTCATACTGTGTTCAATATGTCTAACTTTCAGCCGAGTAAAGTACTGTAAACATGCTTCTATGTAATCTCAAGAGTGAAGAACTTGAATGTTGACTATTCTTTCCAACGGTTAAAGATCCTCACACGCGGAATACAAAGTACTATGTGCCTTCGGGCAAATTCCCAGGCGCGATGTAGTTCACGCCTCTGTTTTCCGTTCCGGTCAGTTCAGGACGAATAACTCGAAGAGTTCACCTTATGTGAGCATGTCATCGTACGGAGAAACGTTGGGAAGACAAGACTAACATTATACGAACGTTGTAAGGTACGGAGAAACGTCAAAAAGACAAGACTGATACAGCACTTAACTCACGTACAGAAAAACGTCTACAAGAGAAGACTAGTAAATTATAAGCGCGTATTTAAGTGTGGAGAAACATTGAGAGAAAAAAACTAATAAGGTTCGAACTTACTAAGGTACGGAGAAACGTTGAGAAGTCATATTAAACACGTTGGTTGCAAATGCACTACGGTGGGGAGAAACGCTGCCAACGTACCAAGATACAGAGGCTAATAAAATACGCCACTACTAACTTACGGAGAAACGTTATTAGACAAACTAATTCCGTAAGAACGTTTGTGACGTACGGAAGAACGCCGAACTGACAAACAACTATAACAGTGGGACAATAAAATTACAGAGAAACGTCAATGAGACAATTAAAATCGCACTAACGTACGGATAAACGTTGAGAAGACAAGACTAATACCGTATGAACATACTAACGTACAGAGAAACGCTAAGCAGTGTCGACTTATCGTATGAATATACTAACACACTAAAAACCTTAGGGAGAGCAGAACAATGTCGTGCGAACGTGCTAACGTACAAAGAAACGTTGAGAAGGCTAGACTAAAAAATCGACCAACCCACTCACGTACGGAGAAACGTTGTGAAGACGTTACGTAGAGAGAAACGCTGGAAGAGAAACTACTGTACGAACGTAGCAGTTAATGGAAAAAGACGATAACAAAAGACTAACAATTGTGTGAACCTACCAACGTGTAGACAAATATCATATGAACGCACTAATGGACCTTTCAAGGAAACGTATGGTGAAACGTTCTGAAGACGGCTAATTTCGTTCGAACTTAGAAATGAAGGAGAAAACGTTGCCATCTGAGAAAAGAATAAGTAGGGAAAACGTTGAGAGGACAAAACAAGTATCATACGAACATTATGATATCCTTCTACGGAATAAGTTTTAATAGTTTCTGCTCACTCAATTTGCTTTTAGGATCCGATCATCAGAAGCAATATTTAGTTTGGTTTCCATCCTATCCTTTAGTGCTTTGAAATTTTCACTAGCCAAAATGGCTAGTGAAAGCGCAAAACTTACTAGCCAAAACAGAATTTCTACTAGTCTGTGACTAGTTGGCTACCGTTAGTCTCGAGCCCTGACAATCCTATTTGTTTTACTTTTTTCCCGTAGATATGCCTATTAATCACGTGGTTAGACAAGCATTATTCCCGTGCTCTATTCGGCACACACTACAATCCTATTTGTTTTACTTTTTTCCCGTAGATATGCCTATTAATTACGTGGTTAGACAAGCATTATTCCCGTACTCTATTCGGCACGCCCTACAATCCTATTTGTTTTACTTTTTTCCCGTAGATATGCCTATTAATCACGTGGTTAGACAGGCATTATTCTCGTACATCTAGTCGGCACGCACTACAATCTTATTTGTTTTACTTTTTTCCCGTAGATATCCCTATTAATCACGTGGTTAGACAGGCATTATTCTCGTACATCTAGTCGGCACGCACTACAATCCTATTTGTTTTACTTTTTTCCCGTAGATATGCCTATTAATGACGTGGTTAGACAAGCATTATTCTCGTACATCTAGTCGGCACGCACTACAATCCTATTTGTTTTACTTTTTTCCCGTAGATATGCCTATTAATCACGTGGTTAGACAGGCATTATTCCCGTACTCTATTCGGCACGCACTACAATCCTATTTGTTTTACTTTTTTCCCGTAGATATGCCTATTAATCACGTGGTTAGACAGGCATTACTCTCGTACATCTAGTCGGCACGCACTACAATCCTATTTGTTTTACCTTTTTCCCGTAGATATGCCTATTAATCACGTGGTTAGACGGGCATTATTCTCGTACATCTAGTCGGCACGCACTACAATCCTATTTGTTTTACTTTTTTCCCGTAGATATGCCTATTAATCACGTGGTTAGACAAGCATTATTCTCGTACAATTAGTCGGCACGCACTACAATCCTATTTGTTTTACTTTTTTCCCGTAGATATGCCTATTAATCACGTGGTTAGACAAGCATTATTCCCGTACATCTAGTCGGCACGCACTACAATCCTATTTGTTTTACTTTTTTCCCGTAGATATGCCTATTAATCACGTGGTTAGACAGGCAATATTCTCGTACTCTATACGGCACGCACTACAATCCTATTTGTTTTACTTTTTTCCCGTAGATATGCCTATTAATCGCGTGGTTAGACAGGCATTATTCTCGTACATCTAGTCGGCACGCACTACAATCTTATTTGTTTTACTTTTTTCCTGTAGATATGCCTATTAATTACGTGGTTAGACAAGCATTATTCCCGTACTCTATTCGGCACGCCCTACAATCCTATTTGTTTTACTTTTTTCCCGTAGATATGCCTATTAATCACGTGGTTAGACAGGCATTATTCTCGTACATCTAGTGGGCACGCACTACAATCTTATTTGTTTTACTTTTTTCCCGTAGATATGCCTATTAATCACGTGGTTAGAGAGGCATTATTCTCGTACATCTAGTCGGCACGCACTACAATCTTATTTGTTTTACTTTTTTCCCGTAGATATGCCTATTAATCACGTGGTTAGACAGGCATTATTCTTGTACATCTAGTCGGCACGCACTACAATCTTATTTGTTTTACTTTTTTCCCGTAGATATGCCTATTAATCACTTGGTTAGACAGGCATTATTCTCGTACTCTATTCGGCACGCACTACAATCTTATTTGTTTTCCTTTTTGCCGTAGATATGCCTATTAATCACGTGGTTAGACAGGCGTTATTCTCGTACTCTATTCGGCACGCACTACAATCCTATTTGTTTTACTTTTTTCCCGTAGATATGCCTAGTAATCACGTGGTTAGACAAGCATTATTCCCGTGCTCTATTCGGCACACACTACAATCCTATTTGTTTTACTTTTTTCCCGTAGATATGCCTAGTAATCACGTGGTTAGACAAGCATTATTCCCGTGCTCTATTCGGCACACACTACAATCCTATTTGTTTTACTTTATTCCCGTAGATATGCCTATTAATTACGTGGTTAGGCAAGCATTATTCCCGTACTCTATTCGGCACGCCCTACAGTCCTATTTGTTTTACTTTTTTCCCGTAGATATGCCTATTAATCGCGTGGTTAGAAAGGCATTATTCTCGTACATCTAGTCGGCACGCACTACAATCTTATTTGTTTTACTTTTTTCCTGTAGATATGCCTATTAATCACGTGGTTAGACAGGCATTATTCTCGTACATCTAGTGGGCACGCACTACAATCTTATTTGTTTTACTTTTTTCCCGTAGATATGCCTATTAATCACGTGGTTAGACAGGCATTATTCTCGTACATCTAGTGGGCACGCACTACAATCTTATTTGTTTTACTTTTTTCCCGTAGATATGCCTATTAATCACGTGGTTAGAGAGGCATTATTCTCGTACATCTAGTCGGCACGCACTACAATCTTATTTGTTTTACTTTTTTCCCGTAGATATGCCTATTAATCACGTGGTTAGACAGGCATTATTCTTGTACATCTAGTCGGCACGCACTACAATCTTATTTGTTTTACTTTTTTCCCGTAGATATGCCTATTAATCACTTGGTTAGACAAGCATTATCCTCGTACATCTAGTCGGCACGCACTACAATCCTATTTGTTTTACTTTTTTCCCGTAGATATGCCTATTAATCACGTGGTTAGACAGGCATTATTCTCGTACATCTAGTCGGCACGCACTACAATCCTATTTGTTTTACTTTTTTCCCCAAGATATCCCTATTAATCACGTGGTTAGACAGGCATTATTCTCGTACTCTATTCGGCACGCACTACAATCTTATTTGTTTTCCTTTTTGCCGTAGATATGCCTATTAATCACGTGGTTAGACAGGCGTTATTCTCGTACTCTATTCGGCACGCACTACAATCCTATTTGTTTTACTTTTTTCCCGTAGATATGCCTAGTAATCACGTGGTTAGACAAGCATTATTCCCGTGCTCTATTCGGCACACACTACAGTCCTATTTGTTTTACTTTTTTCCCGTAGATATGCCTATTAATCGCGTGGTTAGACAGGCATTATTCTCGTACATCTAGTCGGCACGCACTACAATCTTATTTGTTTTACTTTTTTCCTGTAGATATGCCTATTAATCACGTGGTTAGACAGGCATTATTCTCGTACATCTAGTCGGCACGCACTACAATCCTATTTGTACTCTATTCGGCACGCACTACAATCTTATTTGTTTTCCTTTTTGCCGCAGATATGCCTATTAATCACGTGGTTAGACAGGAATTATTCGGCACGCACTACAATCCTATTTGTTTTACTTTTTTCCCGTAGATATGCCTATTAATCACGTGGTTAGACAAGCATTATTCTCGTACATCTAGTCGGCACGCACTACAATCCTATTTGTTTTACTTTTTTCCCGTAGAGATGCCTATTAATCACGTGGTTAGACAGGCATTATTCTCGTACATCTAGTCGGCACGCACTACAATCCTATTTGTTTTAGTTTTTTCCCGTAGATATGCCTATTAATCACGTGGTTAGACAAGCATTATTCTCGTACAATTAGTCGGCACGCACTACAATCCTATTTCTTTTACTTTTTTCCCGTAGATATGCCTATTAATCACGTGGTTAGACAAGCGTTATTCCCGTACATCTAGTCGGCACGCACTACAATCCTATTTGTTTTACTTTTTTCCCGTAGATATGCCTATTAATCACGTGGTTAGACAGGCATTATTCTCGTACTCTATTCGGCACGCACTACAATCCTATTTGTTTTACTTTTTTCCCGTAGATATGCCTATTAATCACGTGGTTAGACAGGCAATATTCTCGTACATCTAGTCGGCACGCACTACAATCCTATTTGTTTTACTTTTTTCCCGTAGATATGCCTATTAATTACGTGGTTAGACAAGCATTATTCCCGTACTCTATTCGGCACGCCCTACAATCCTATTTGTTTTACTTTTTTCCCGTAGATATGCCTATTAATCACGTGGTTAGACAGGCATTATTCTCGTACATCTAGTCGGCACGCACTACAATCTTATTTGTTTTACTTTTTTCCCGTAGATATGCCTATTAATCACGTGGTTAGACAGGCATTATTCTCGTAAATCTAGTCGGCACGCACTACAATCTTATTTGTTTTACTTTTTTCCCGTAGATATGCCTATTAATCACGTGGTTAGACAAGCATTATTCTCGTACATCTAGTCGGCACGCACTACAATCCTATTTGTTTTAATTTTTTCCCGTAGATATGCCTATTAATCACGTGGTGAGACAGGCATTATTCTCGTACTCTATTCGGCACGCACTACAATCTTATTTGTTTTCCTTTTTGCCGTAGATATCCCTATTAATCACGTGGTTAGACAGGCATTATTCTCGTACTCTATTCGGCACGCACTACAATCTTATTTGTTTTCCTTTTTGCCGTAGATATGCCTATTAATCACGTGGTTAGACAGGCATTATTCCCATACTCTATTCGGCACGCACTACAATCCTATTTGTTTTACTTTTTTCCCGTAGATGTGCCTATTAATCACGTGGTTAGACAAGCATTATTCCCGTACTCTATTCGGCACGCACTACAATCCTATTTGTTTTCCTTTTTTCCCGTAGATATGCCTATTAATCACGTGGTTAGACAGGCATTATTCTCGTACATCTAGTCGGCACGCACTACAATCCTTTTTGTTTTACTTTTTTCCCGTAGATATGCCTATTAATCACGTGGTTAGACAAGCATTATTCTCGTACATCTAGTTGGCACGCACTACAATCCTATTTTTTTTACTTTTTTCCCGTAGATATGCCTATTAATCACGTGGTTAGACAGGCATTATTCTCGTACATCTAGTCGGCACGCACTACAATCTTATTTGTTTTACTGTTTTCCCGTAGATATGCCTATTAATCACGTGGTTAGACAGGCATTATTCCCGTACTCTATTCGGCACGCCCTACAATCCTATTTGTTTTTCTTTTTTCCCGTAGATATGCCTATTAATCACGTGGTTAGACAGGCATTATTCTCGTACATCTAGTCGGCACGCACTACAATCCTATTTGTTTTACTTTTTTCCCGTAGATACGCCTATTAATCACGTGGTTAGACAGGCATTATTCCCGTACATCTAGTCGGCACGCACTACAATCCTATTTGTTTTCCTTTTTGCCGTAGATATGCCTATTAATCACGTGGTTAGACAAACATTATTCTCGTACTCTATTCGGCACGCACTACAATCTTGTTTGTTTTCCTTTTTGCCGTAGATATGCCTATTAATCACGTGGTTAGACAGGCATTATTCTCGTACTCTATTCGGCCCGCACTACAATCCTATTTGTTTTACTTTTATTCCCGTAGATATGCCTATTAATCACGTGGTTAGACAGGCATTATTCTCGTACATCTAGTCGGCACGCACTACAATCCTATTTGTTTTACTTTTTTCCCGTAGATATGCCTATTAATCACGTGGTTAGACAGGCATTATTCTCGTACATCTAGTCGGCACGCACTACAATCCTATTTGTTTTACTTTTTTCCCGTAGATATGCCTATTAATCACGTGGTTAGACAAGCATTATTCTCGTACATCTAGTTGGCACGCACTACAATCCTATTTGTTTTACTTTTTTCCCGTAGATATGCCTATTAATCACGTTGTTAGACAAGCATTATCCTCGTACATCTAGTCGGCACGCACTACAATCCTATTTGTTTTACTTTTTTCCCGTAGATATGCCTATTAATCACGTGGTTAGCCAGGCATTATTCTCGTACATCTAGTCGGCACGCACTACAATCCTATTTGTTTTACTTTTTTCCCGAAGATATGAATATTAATCACGTGGTTAGACAGGCATTATTCTCGTACTCTATTCGGCACGCACTACAATCCTATTTGTTTTACTTTTTTCCCGTAGATATGCCTATTAATCACGTGGTTAGACAGGCAATATTCTCGTACATCTAGTCGGCACGCACTACAATCCTATTTGTTTTACTTTTTTCCCGTAGATATGCCTATTAATTACGTGGTTAGACAAGCATTATTCCCGTACTCTATTCGGCACGCCCTACAATCCTATTTGTTTTACTTTTTTCCCGTAGATATGCCTATTAATCACGTGGTTAGACAGGCGTTATTCTCGTACTCTATTCGGCACGCACTACAATCTTATTTGTTTTCCTTTTTGCCGTAGATATGCCTATTAATGACGTGGTTAGACAGGCATTATTCCCGTACTCTATGCGGCACGCACTACAATCCTATTTGTTTTACTTTTTTCCCGTAGATATGCCTAGTAATCACGTGGTTAGACAAGCATTATTCCCGTGCTCTATTCGGCACACACTACAATCCTATTTGTTTTACTTTTTTCCCGTAGATATGCCTATTAATTACGTGGTTAGACAAGCATTATTCCCGTACTCTATTCGGCACGCCCTACAATCCTATTTGTTTTACTTTTTTCCCGTAGATATGCCTATTAATCGCGTGGTTAGACAGGCATTATTCTCGTACATCTAGTCGGCACGCACTACAATCTTATTTGTTTTACTTTTTTCCTGTAGATATGCCTATTAATCACGTGGTTAGACAGGCATTATTCTCGTACATCTAGTCGGCACGCACTACAATCCTATTTGTTTTACTTTTTTCCCGTAGAGATGCCTATTAATCACGTGGTTAGAAAAGCATTATTCTCGTACATCTAGTCGGCACGCACTACAATCTTATTTGTTTTACTTTTTTCGCGTAGATATGCCTATTAATCACGTGGTTAGACAGGCATTACTCTCGTACATCTAGTCGGCACGCACTACAATCCTATTTGTTTTACTTTTTTCCAGCAGATATGCCTATTAATCACGTGGTTAGACAAGCATTATTCTCGTACATCTAGTCGGCACGCACTACAATCTTATTTGTTTTACTTTTTTCCCGTAGATATGCCTAATAATTACGTGGTTAGACAAGCATTATTCCCGTACTCTATTCGGCACGCCCTACAATCTTATTTGTTTTCCTTTTTGCCGTAGATATGCCTATTAATCACGTGGTTAGACAAGCATTATTCTCGTACTCTATTCGGCAAGCACTACAATCTTATTTGTTTTCCTTTTTGCCGTAGATATGCCTATTAATCACGTGGTTAGACAGGCATTACTCTCGTACTCTATTCGGCACGCACTACAATCCTCTTTGTTTTACTTTTTTTCCCGTAGATATGCCTATTAATCACGTGGTTAGACAGGCATTATTCTCGTACATCTAGTCGGCACGCACTACAATCCTATTTGTTTTACTTTTTTCCCGTAGATATGCCTATTAATCACGTGGTTAGACAAGCATTATTCTCGTACATCTAGTCGCCACGCACTACAATCCTATTTGTTTTACTTTTTTCCCGTAGATATGCCTATTAATCACGTGGTTAGACGGGCATTATTCTCGTACATCTAGTCGGCACGCACTACAATCCTATTTGTTTTACTTTTTTCCCGTAGATATGCGTTTTAATCACGTGGTTAGACAAGCATTATTCTCTTACAATTAGTCGGCACGCACTACAATCCTATTTGTTTTACTTTTTTCCCGTAGATATGCCTATTAATCACGTGGTTAGAAGGGCATTATTCTCGACATCTAGTCGGGACGCACTACAATCCTATTTGTTTTACTTTTTTCCCATAGATATCCCTATTAATCACGTGGTTAGACAGGCATTATTCTCGTACTCTATTCGGCACGCACTACAATCCTATTTGTTTTACTTTTTTCCCGTAGATATGCCTATTAATCACGTGGTTAGACAGGCAATATTCTCGTACATGTAGTCGCACGCACTACAATCCTATTTGTTTTACTTTTTTCCCGTAGATATGCCTATTAATTACGTGGTTAGACAAGCATTATTCCCGTACTCTATTCGGCACGCCCTACAAGCCTATTTGTTTTACTTTTTTCCCGTAGATATGCCTATTAATCACGTGGTTAGACAGGCAATATTCTCGTACATCTAGTCGCACGCACTACAATCCTATTTGTTTTACTTTTTTCCCGTAGATATGCCTATTAATTACGTGGTTAGACAAGCATTATTCCCGTCCGGCACGCCCTACAAGCCTATTTGTTTTACTTTTTTCCCGTAGATATGCCTATTAATCACGTGGTTAGACAGGCATTATTCTCGTACATCTAGTCGGCACGCACTACAATCTTATTTGTTTTACCTTTTTCCCGTAGATATGCCTATTAATCACGTGGTTAGACAGGCATTATTCTCGTACATCTAGTCGGCACGCACTCCAACTTATTTGTTTTACTTTTTTCCCGTAGATATGCCTATTAATCACGTGGTTAGACAAGCATTATTCTCGTACATCTAGTCGGCACGCACTACAATCCTTTTTGTTTTACTTTTTTCCAGCAGATATGCCTATTAATCACGTGGTTAGACAAGCATTATTCTCGTACATCTAGTCGGCACGCACTACAATCTTATTTGTTTTACTTTTTTCCCGTAGATATGCCTATTAATTACGTGGTTAGACAAGCATTATTCCCGTACTCTATTCGGCACGCCCTACAATCTTATTTGTTTTCCTTTTTGCCGTAGATATGCCTATTAATCACGTGGTTAGACAAGCATTATTCTCGTACTCTATTCGGCACGCACTACAATCTTATTTGGTTTCCTTTTTTCCGTAGATATGCCTATTAATCACGTGGTTAGACAGGCATTACTCTCGTACTCTATTCGGCACGCACTACAATCCTCTTTGTTTTACTTTTTTTCCCCTAGATATGCCTATTAATCACGTGGTTAGACAGGCATTATTCTCGTACATCTAGTCGGCACGCACTACAATCCTATTTGTTTTACTTTTTTCCCGTAGATATGCCTATTAATCACGTGGTTAGACAAGCATTATTCTCGTACATCTAGTCGCCACGCACTACAATCCTATTTGTTTTACTTTTTTCCCGTAGATATGCCTATTAATCACGTGGTTAGACGGGCATTATTCTCGTACATCTAGTCGGCACGCACTACAATCCTATTTGTTTTACTTTTTTCCCGTAGATATGCCTTTTAATCACGTGGTTAGACAAGCATTATTCTCGTACAATTAGTCGGCACGCACTACAATCCTATTTTTTTTACTTTTTTCCCGTAGATATGCCTATTAATCACGTGGTTAGACAAGCATTATTCCCGTCCATCTAGTCGGCACGCACTACAATCCTATTTGTTTTACTTTTTTCCCGTAGATATGCCTATTAATCACGTGGTTAGACAGGCATTATTCTCGTACTTTATTCGGCACGCACTACAATCCTATTTGTTTTACTTTTTTCCCGTAGATATGCCTATTAATCACGTGGTTAGACAGGCAATATTCTCGTACATCTAGTCGCACGCACTACAATCCTATTTGTTTTACTTTTTTCCCGTAGATATGCCTATTAATTACGTGGTTAGACAAGCATTATTCCCGTACTCTATTCGGCACGCCCTACAAGCCTATTTGTTTTACTTTTTTCCCGTAGATATGTCTATTAATCACGTAGTTAGACAGGCATTATTCTCGTACATCTAGTCGGCACGCACTACAATCTTATTTGTTTTACCTTTTTCCCGTAGATATGCCTATTAATCACGTGGTTAGACAGGCATTATTCTCGTACATCTAGTCGGCACGCACTCCAACTTATTTGTTTTACTTTTTTCCCGTAGATATGCCTATTAATCCCGTGGTTAGACAAGCATTATTCTCGTACATCTAGTCGGCACGCACTACAATCCTATTTGTTTTACTTTTTTCCCGTAGATATGCCTAGTAATCACGTGGTTAGACAGGCATTATTCTCGTACATCTAGTCGGCACGCACTACAATCTTATTTGTTTTCCTTTTTCCCGTAGATATGCCTATTAATCACGTGGTTAGACAGGCATTATACTCGTACTCTATTCGGCACGCACTACAATCCTATTTGTTTTACTTTTTTCCCGTAGATATGCCTATTAATCACGTGGTTAGACAAGCATTATTCCCGTACTCTATTCGGCACGCACTACAATCCTATTTGTTTTACTTTTTTCCCGTAGATATGCCTATTAATTACGTGGTTAGACAAGCATTATTCCCGTACTCTATTCGGCACGCCCTACAATCCTATTTGTTTTACTTTTTTCCCGTAGATATGCCTATTAATCACGTGGTTAGACAGGCATTATTCTCGTACATCTAGTCGGCACGCACTACAATCTTATTTGTTTTACTTTTTTCCCGTAGATATGCGTATTAATCACGTGGTTAGACAGTCATTATTCTCGTACATCTAGTCGGCACGCACTACAATCCTATTTGTTTTACTTTTTTCTCGTAGATATGCCTATTAATCACGTGGTTAGACAGGCATTATTCCCGTACTCTATTCGGCACGCACTACAATCCTATTTGTTTTACTTTTTTCCCGTAGATATGCCTATTAATCACGTGGTTAGACATGCATTATTCTCGTACATCTAGTCGGCACGCACTACAATCCTATTTGTTTTACTTTTTTCCCGTAGATATGCCTATTAATCACGTTGTTAGACAAGCATTATTCTCGTACATCTAGTTGGCACGCACTACAATCCTATTTGTTTTCCTTTTTTCCCGTAGATATGCCTATTAATCACGAAATTAGACAAGCATTATTCTCGTACATCTAGTCGGCACGCACTACAATCTTATTTGTGTTACTTTTTTCCCGTAGATATGCCTATTAATCACGTGGTTAGACAGGCATTATTCCCGTACTCTATTCGGCACGCACTACAATCCTATTTGTTTTACTTTTTTCCCGTAGATATGCCTATTAATCACGTGGTTAGACAAGCATTATTCTCGTACATCTAGTCGGCACGCACTACAATCCTATTTGTTTTACTTTTTTCCCGTAGATATGCCTATTAATCACGTGGTTAGACAGGCATTATTCCCGTACTCTATTCGGCACGCACTACAATCCTATTTGTTTTACTTTTTTCCCGTAGATATGCCTTTTAATCACGTGGTTAGACAGGCATTATTCTCGTACTCTATTCGGCACGCACTACAATCTTATTTTTTTTACATTTTGCGGTAGATATGCCTATTAATCACGTGGTTAGACAAGCATTATTCTCGTACATCTAGTCGGCACGCACTACAATCCTATTTGTTTTCCTTTTTCCCGTAGATATGCCTATTAATCACGTGGTTAGACAGGCATTATTCTCGTACATCTAGTCGGCACGCACTACAATCTTATTTGTTTTACTTTTTGCCGTAGATATGCCTATTAATCACGTGGTTAGACAAGCATTATTCTCGTACATCTAGTGGGCACGCACTACAATCCTATTTGTTTTACTTTTTTCCCGTAGATATGCCTATTAATCACGTGGTTAGAAGGGCATTATTCTCGACATCTAGTCGGGACGCACTACAATCCTATTTGTTTTACTTTTTTCCCGTAGATATGCCTATTAATCACGTGGTTAGACAGGCATTATTCTCGTACTCTATTCGGCACGCACTACAATCCTATTTGTTTTACTTTTTTCCCGTAGATATGCCTATTAATCACGTGGTTAGACATGAAATATTCTCGTACATCTAGTCGCACGCACTACAATCCTATTTGTTTTACTTTTTTCCCGTAGATATGCCTATTAATTACGTGGTTAGACAAGCATTATTCCCGTACTCTATTCGGCACGCCCTACAAGCCTATTTGTTTTACTTTTTTCCCGTAGATATGCCTATTAATCACGTGGTTAGACAGGCATTATTCTCGTACATCTAGTCGGCACGCACTACAATCTTATTTGTTTTACCTTTTTCCCGTAGATATGCCTATTAATCACGTGGTTAGACAGGCATTATTCTCGTACATCTAGTCGGCACGCACTCCAACTTATTTGTTTTACTTTTTTCCCGTAGATATGCCTATTAATCACGTGGTTAGACAAGCATTATTCTCGTACATCTAGTCGGCACGCACTACAATCCTTTTTGTTTTACTTTTTTCCAGCAGATATGCCTATTAATCACGTGGTTAGACAAGCATTATTCTCGTACATCTAGTCGGCACGCACTACAATCTTATTTGTTTTACTTTTTTCCCGTAGATATGCCTATTAATTACGTGGTTAGACAAGCATTATTCCCGTACTCTATTCGGCACGCCCTACAAACTTATTTGTTTTCCTTTTTGCCGTAGATATGCCTATTAATCACGTGGTTAGACAAGCATTATTCCCGTACTCTATTCGGCACGCCCTACAATCTTATTTGTTTTCCTTTTTGCCGTAGATATGCCTATTAATCACGTGGTTAGACGGGCATTATTCTCGTACATCTAGTCGGCACGCACTACAATCCTATTTGTTTTACTTTTTTCCCGTAGATATGCCTATTAATCACGTGGTTAGACAAGCATTATTCTCGTACATCTAGTCGCCACGCACTACAATCCTATTTGTTTTACTTTTTTCCCGTAGATATGCCTATTAATCACGTGGTTAGACGGGCATTATTCTCGTACATCTGGTCGGCACGCACTACAATCCTATTTGTTTTACTTTTTTCCCGTAGATATGCCTTTTAATCACGTGGTTAGACAAGCATTATTCTCTTACAATTAGTCGGCACGCACTACAATCCTATTTGTTTTACTTTTTTCCCGTAGATATGCCTATTAATCACGTGGTTAGAAGGGCATTATTCTCGTACATCTAGTCGGCACGCACTACAATCCTATTTGTTTTACTTTTTTCCCGTAGATATGCCTATTAATCACGTGGTTAGACAAGCATTATTCTCGTACATCTAGTCGGCACGCACTACAATCCTATTTGTTTTACTTTTTTCCCGTAGATATGCCTTTTAATCACGTGGTTAGACAAGCATTATTCTCTTACAATTAGTCGGCACGCACTACAATCCTATTTGTTTTACTTTTTTCCCGTAGATATGCCTATTAATCACGTGGTTAGAAGGGCATTATTCTCGTACATCTAGTCGGCACGCACTACAATCCTATTTGTTTTACTTTTTTCCTGTAGATATGCCTATTAATCACGTGGTTAGACAGGCATTATTCTCGTACTCTATTCGGCACGCACTACAATGCTATTTGTTTTACTTTTTTCCCGTAGATTTGCCTATTAATCACGTGGTTAGACAGGCAATATTCTCGTACATCTAGTCGCACGCACTACAATCCTATTTGTTTTACTTTTTTCCCGTAGATATGCCTATTAATTACGTGGTTAGACAAGCATTATTCCCGTACTCTATTCGGCACGCCCTACAAGCCTATTTGTTTTACTTTTTTCCCGTAGATATGCCTATTAATCACGTGGTTAGACAGGCATTATTCTCGTACATCTAGTCGGCACGCACTACAATCTTATTTGTTTTACCTTTTTCCCGTAGATATGCCTATTAATCACGTGGTTAGACAGGCATTATTCTCGTACATCTAGTCGGCACGCACTCCAACTTATTTGTTTTACTTTTTTCCCGTAGATATGCCTATTAATCACGTGGTTAGACAAGCATTATTCTCGTACATCTAGTCGGCACGCACTACAATCCTTTTTGTTTTACTTTTTTCCAGCAGATATGCCTATTAATCACGTGGTTAGACAAGCATTATTCTCGTACATCTAGTCGGCACGCACTACAATCTTATTTGTTTTACTTTTTTCCCGTAGATATGCCTATTAATTACGTGGTTAGACAAGCATTATTCCCGTACTCTATTCGGCACGCCCTACAATCTTATTTGTTTTCCTTTTTGCCGTAGATATGCCTATTAATCACGTGGTTAGACAAGCATTATTCTCGTACTCTATTCGGCACGCACTACAATCTTATTTGTTTTCCTTTTTGCCGTAGATATGCCTATTAATCACGTGGTTAGACAGGCATTACTCTCGTACTCTATTCGGCACGCACTACAATCCTCTTTGTTTTACTTTTTTTCCCGTAGATATGCCTATTAATCACGTGGTTAGACAGGCATTATTCTCGTACATCTAGTCGGCACGCACTACAATCCTATTTGTTTTACTTTTTTCCCGTAGATATGCCTATTAATCACGTGGTTAGACAAGCATTATTCTCGTACATCTAGTCGCCACGCACTACAATCCTATTTGTTTTACTTTTTTCCCGTAGATATGCCTATTAATCACGTGGTTAGACGGGCATTATTCTCGTACATCTAGTCGGCACGCACTACAATCCTATTTGTTTTACTTTTTTCCCGTAGATATGCCTTTTAATCACGTGGTTAGACAAGCATTATTCTCGTACAATTAGTCGGCACGCACTACAATCCTATTTGTTTTACTTTTTTCCCGTAGATATGCCTATTAATCACGTGGTTAGACAAGCATTATTCCCGTCCATCTAGTCGGCACGCACTACAATCCTATTTGTTTTACTTTTTTCCCGTAGATATGCCTATTAATCACGTGGTTAGACAAGCATTATTCTCGTACATCTAGTCGGCACGCACTACAATCCTATTTGTTTTCCTTTTTCCCGTAGATATGCCTATTAATCACGTGGTTAGACAGGCATTATTCTCGTACATCTAGTCGGCACGCACTACAATCTTATTTGTTTTACTTTTTGCCGTAGATATGCCTATTAATCACGTGGTTAGACAAGCATTATTCTCGTACATCTAGTGGGCACGCACTACAATCCTATTTGTTTTACTTTTTTCCCGTAGATATGCCTATTAATCACGTGGTTAGACAAGCATTATTCCCGTACATCTAGTCGGCACGCACTACAATCTTATTTGTTTTACTTTTTTCCCGTAGATATGCCTATTAATCACGTGGTTAGACAAGCATTATTCCTGTACTCTATTCGGCACGCCCTACAATCCTATTTGTTTTCCTTTTTCCCGTAGATATCCCTATTAATTACGTGGTTAGACAGGCATTATTCCCGTACTCTATTCGGCACGCACTACAATCCTATTTGTTTTACTTTTTTCCCGTAGATATGCCTATTAATCACGTGGTTAGACAAGCATTATTCCCGTACTCTATTGGGCACGCACTACAATCCTATTTGTTTTACTTTTTTCCCGCAGATATGCTATTAATTACGTGGTTAGACAAGCATTATTCGCGTACTCTATTCGGCACGCCCTGCAATCCTATTTGTTTTACTTTTTTCCCGTAGATATGCCTATTAATCACGTGGTTAGACAGGCATTATTCTCGTACATCTAGGCGGCACGCACTATAATCTTATTTGTTTTACTTTTTTCCCGTAGATATGCCTATTAATCACGTGGTTAGACAGGCATTATTCTTGTACATCTAGTCGGCACGCACTACAATCCTATTTGTTTTCCTTTTTGCTGTAGATATGCCTATTAATCACGTGGGTAGACAAGCATTATTCTCGTACTCTATTCGGCACGCACTACAATGTTATTTGTTTTCCTTTTTGCCGTAGATATGCCTATTAATCACGTGGTTAGACAGGCATTACTCTCGTACTCTATTCGGCACGCACTACAATCCTCTTTGTTTTACTTTTTTCCCGTAGATATGCCTATTAATCACGTGGTTAGACAGGCATTATTCTCGTACATCTAGTCGGCACGCACTACAATCCTATTTGTTTTACTTTTTGCCGTAGATATGCCTATTAATCACGTGGTTAGACAAGCATTATTCTCGTACATCTAGTCGGCACGCACTACAATCCTATTTGTTTTACTTTTTTCCCGTAGATATGCCTATTAATCACGTGGTTAGACAAGCATTATTCTCGTACAATTAGTCGGCACGCACTACAATCCTATTTGTTTTACTTTTTTCCCGTAGATATGCCTATTAATCACGTGGTTAGACAAGCATTATTCCCGTACATCTAGTCGGCACGCACTACAATCCTATTTGTTTTACTTTTTTCCCGTAGATATGCCTATTAATCACGTCTTTAGACAGGCATTATTCTCGTACTCTATTCGGCACGCACTACAATCCTATTTGTTTTACTTTTTTCCCCTAGATATGCCTATTAATCACGCGGATAGACAGGCAATATTCTCGTACATGTAGTCGGCACGCACTACAATCCTATTTGTTTTACTTTTTTCCCGTAGATATGCCTATTAATTACGTGGTTAGAGAAGCATTATTCCCGTACTCTATTCGGCACGCCCTACAAGCCTATTTGGTTTACTTTTTTCCCGTAGATATGCCTATTAATCACGTGGTTAGACAGGCATTATTCTCGTACATCTAGTCGGCACGAACTACAATCTTATTTGTGTTACCTTTTTCCCGTAGATATGCCTATTAATCACGTGGTTAGACAGGCATTATTCTCGTACATCTAGTCGGCACGCACTACAATCTTATTTGTGTTACCTTTTTCCCGTAGATATGCCTATTAATCACGTGGTTAGGCAGGCATTATTCTCGTACATCTAGTCGGCACGCACTACAATCTTATTTGTTTTACTTTTTTCCCGTAGATATGCCTATTAATCACGTGGTTAGACAAGCATTATTCTCGTACATCTAGTCGGCACGCACTACAATCCTATTTGTTTTACTTTTTTCCCGTAGATATGCCTATTAATCACGTGGTTAGACAGGCATTATTCTCGTACATCTAGTCGGCACGCACTACAATGCTATTTGTTTTACTTTTTTCCCGTAGATATGCCTATTAATCACGTGGTTAGACAGGCATTATTCTCGTACATCTAGTCGGCACGCACTACAATCTTATTTGTTTTCCTTTTTGCCGTAGATATGCCTATTAATCACGTGGTTAGACAGGCATTATTCCCGTACTCTATTCGGCACGCACTACAATCCTATTTGTTTTACTTTTTTCCCGTAGATATGCCTATTAATCACGTTGTTAGACAAGCATTATTCCCGTACTCTATTCGGCACGCACTACAATCCTATTTGTTTTACTTTTTTCCCGTGGATATGCCTATTAATTACGTGGTTAGACAAGCATTATTCCCGTACTCTATTCGGCGCGCCCTACAATCCTATTTGTTTTACTTTTTTCCCGTAGATATGCCTATTAATCACGTTTTTAGACAAGCATTATTCCCGTACTCTATTCGGCACGCACTACAATCCTATTTGTTTTACATTTTTCCCGTAGATATGCCTATTAATCACGTGGTTAGACAGGCATTATTCCCGTACTCTATTCGGCACGCACTACAATCCTATTTGTTTTACTTTTTTCCCGTAGATATGCCTATTAATCACGTGGTTAGACATGCATTATTCTCGTACATCTAGTGGGCACGCACTACAATCCTATTTGTTTTACTTTTTTCCCGTAGATATGCCTATTAATCACGTGGTTAGAGAAGCATTATTCTCGTACATCTAGTTGGCACGCACTACAATCCTATTTGTTTTACTTTTTTCCCGTAGATATGCCTATTAATCACGTGGTTAGACAAGCATTATTCTCGTACATCTAGTCGGCACGCACTACAATCTTATTTGTTTTACTTTTTTCCCGTAGATATGCCTATTAATCACGTGGTTAGACAGGCATTATTCCCGTACTCTATTCGGCACGCACTACAATCCTATTTCTTTTACTTTTTTCCCGTAGATATGCCTATTAATCACGTGGTTAGACAAGCATTATTCTCGTACATCTAGTCGGCACGCACTACAATCCTATTTGTTTTACTTTTTTCCCGTAGATATGCCTATTAATCACGTGGTTAGACAGGCATTATTCCCGTACTCTATTCGGCACGTACTACAATCCTATTTGTTTTACTTTTTTCCCGTAGATATCCCTTTTAATCACGTGGTTAGACAGGCATTATTCCCGTACTCTATTCGGCACGCACTACAATCTTATTTGTTTTACTTTTTGCGGTAGATATGCCTATTAATCACGTGGTTAGACAAGCATTATTCTCGTACATCTAGTCGGCACGCACTACAATCTTATTTGTTTTCCTTTTTCCCGTAGATATGCCTATTAATCACGTGGTTAGACAGGCATTATTCTCGTATATCTAGTCGGCACGCACTACAATCTTATTTGTTTTACTTTTTGCCGTAGATATGCCTATTAATCACGTGGTTAGACAAGCATTATTCCCGTACATCTAGTCGGCACGCACTACAATCTTATTTGTTTTACTTTTTTCCCGTAGATATGCCTATTAATCACGTGGTTAGACAAGCATTATTCCTGTACTCTATTCGGCACGCCCTACAATCCTATTTGTTTTCCTTTTTCCCGTAGATATGCCTATTAATTACGTGGTTAGACAGGTATTATTCCCGTACTCTATTGGGCACGCACTACAATCCTATTTGTTTTACTTTTTTTCCGCAGATATGCCTATTAATTACGTGGTTAGACAAGCATTATTCGCGTACTCTATTCGGCACGCCCTGCAATCCTATTTGTTTTACTTTTTTCCCGTAGATATGCCTATTAATCACGTGGTTAGACAGGCATTATTCTTGTACATCTAGTCGGCACGCACTACAATCTTATTTGTTTTACTTTTCTCCCGTAGATATGCCTATTAATCACGTGGTTAGACAAGCATTATCCTCGTACATCTAGTCGGCACGCACTACAATCCTATTTGTTTTACTTTTTTCCCGTAGATATGCCTATTAATCACGTGGTTAGAAAGGCATTATTCTCGTACATCTAGTCGGCACGCACTACAATCCTATTTGTTTTACTTTTTTCCCGAAGATATGCCTATTAATCACGTGGTTAGACAGGCATTATTCTCGTACTCTATTCGGCACGCACTACAATCTTATTTGTTTTCCTTTTTGCCGTAGATATGCCTATTAATCACGTGGTTAGACAGGCATTATTCTCGTACTCTATTCGGCACGCACTACAATCTTATTTGTTTTCCTTTTTGCCGTAGATATGCCTATTAATCACGTGGTTAGACAGGCATTATTCCCGTACTCTATTCGGCACGCACTACAATCCTATTTGTTTTACTTTTTTCCCGTAGATATGCCTATTAATCACGTGGTTAGACAAGCATTATTCCCGTACTCTATTCGGCACACACTACAATCCTATTTGTTTTACTTTATTCCCGTAGATATGCCTATTAATCACGTGGTTAGACAGGCATTATTCTCGTACTCTATTCGGCACGCACTACAATCTTATTTGTTTTCCTTTTTGCCGTAGATATGCCTATTAATCACGTGGTTAGACAGGCATTATTCTCGTACTCTATTCGGCACGCACTACAATCTTATTTGTTTTCCTTTTTGCCGTAGATATGCCTATTAATCACGTGGTTAGACAGGCATTATTCCCGTACTCTATTCGGCACGCACTACAATCCTATTTGTTTTACTTTTTTCCCGTAGATATGCCTATTAATCACGTGGTTAGACAAGCATTATTCCCGTACTCTATTCGGCACACACTACAATCCTATTTGTTTTACTTTATTCCCGTAGATATGCCTATTAATCACGTGGTTAGACAGGCATTATTCTCGTACTCTATTCGGCACGCACTACAATCTTATTTGTTTTCCTTTTTGCCGTAGATATGCCTATTAATCACGTGGTTAGACAGGCATTATTCTCGTACATGTAGTCGGCACTCACTACAATCTTATTTGTTTTACTTTTTTCCCGTAGATATGCCTATTAATCACGTGGTTTGACAGGCATTATTCTCGTACATCTAGTCGGCACGCACTACAATCCTATTTGTTTTACTTTTTTCCCGTAGATATGCCTATTAATGACGTGGTTAGACAAGCATTATTCTCGTACATCTAGTCGGCACGCACTACAATCCTATTTGTTTTACTTTTTTCCCGTAGATATGCCTATTAATCACTTGGTTAGACAGGCATTACTCTCGTACATCTAGTCGGCACGCACTACAATCCTATTTGTTTTACTTTTTTCCAGTAGATATGCCTATTAATGACGTGGTTAGACAAGCATTATTCTCGTACATCTAGTCGGCACGCACTACAATCTTATTTGTTTTACTTTTTTCCCGTAGATATGCCTATTAATCACGTGGTTAGACAGGCATTATTCCCGTACTCTATTCGGCACGCACTACAATCCTATTTGTTTTACTTTTTTCCCGTAGATATGCCTATTAATCACGTGGTTAGACAAGCATTATTCTCGTACATCTAGTCGGCACGCACTACAGTCCTATTTGTTTTACTTTTTTCCCGTAGATATGCCTATTAATCACTTGGTTAGACAGGCATTATTCCCGTACTCTATTCGGCACGCACTACAATCCTATTTGTTTTACTTTTTTCCCGTAGATATGCCTTTTAATCGCGTGGTTAGACAGGCATTATTCCCGAACTCTATTCGGCACGCACTACAATCTTATTTGTTTTACTTTTTGCCGTAGATATGCCTATTAATCACGTGGTTAGACAAGGATTATTCTCGTACATCTAGTCGGCACGCACTACAATCTTATTTCTTTTACTTTTTGCCGTAGATATGCCTATTAATCACGTGGTTAGACAGGCATTATTCCCGTACTCTATTCGGCACGCACTACAATCCTATTTGTTTTACTTTTTTCCCGTAGATATGCCTATTAATCACGTGGTTAGACAGGCATTATTCTCGTACATCTAGTCGGCACGCACTACAATCCTATTTGTTTTACTTTTTTCCCGTAGTTATGCCTATTAATCACGTGGTTAGACAAGCATTATTCTCGTACATCTAGTCGGCACGCACTACAATCTTATTTGTTTTACTTTTTTCCCGTAGATATGCCTATTAATCACGTGGTTAGACAGGCATTATTCCCGTACTCTATTCGGCACGCACTACAATCCTATTTGTTTTACTTTTTTTCCGTAGATATGCCTATTATTCACGTGGTTAGACAAGCATTATTCTCGAACATCTAGTCGGCACGCACTACAATCCTATTTGTTTTACTTTTTTCCCGTAGATATGCCTATTAATCATGTGGTTAGACAGGCATTATTCCCGTACTCTATTCGGCACGCACTACAATCCTATTTGTTTTACTTTTTTCCCGTAGATATGCCTATTAATCACGTGGTTAGACAGGCATTATTCCCGTACTCTATTCGGCACGCACTACAATCCTATTTGTTTTACTTTTTTCCCGTAGATATGCCTATTAATCACGTGGTTAGACAGGCATTATTCCCGTACTCTCTTCGGCACGCACTACAATCGTATTTGTTTTACTTTTTTCCCGTAGATATGTCTATTAATCACGTGGTTAGACAGGCATTATTCTCGTACATGTAGTCGGCACGCACTACAATCCTATTTGTTTTACTTTTTTCCCGTAGATATGCCTATTAATCACGTGGTTAGACAGGCATTATTCTCGTACATCTAGTCGGCCCGCACTACAATCCTATTTGTTTTACTTTTTTCCCGTAGATATGCCTATTAATCACGTGGTTAGACAAGCATTATTCTCGTACATCTAGTCGGCACGCACTACAATCTTATTTTTTTTACTTTTTTCCCGTAGATATGCCTATTAATCACGTGGTTAGACAGGCATTATTCCCGTACTCTATTCGGCACGCACTACAATCCTATTTGTTTTACTTTTTTCCCGTAGATATGCCTATTAATCACGTGGTTAGACAGGCATTATTCCCGTACTCTATTCGGCACGCACTACAATCCTATTTGTTTTACTTTTTTCCCGTAGATATGCCTATTAATCACGTGATTAGACAAGCATTATTCTCGTACATCTAGTCGGCACGCACTACAATCCTATTTGTTTTACTTTTTTCCCGTAGATATGCCTATTAATCACGTGGTTAGACAGGCATTATTCTCGTACTCTATTCGGCACGCACTACAATCCCTATTTCTTTTACCTTTTTCCCGTAGATATGCCTATTAATCACGTGGTTAGACAGGCATTATTCCCGTACTCTATTCGGCACGCACTACAATCCTATTTGTTTTACTTTTTTCCCGTAGATATGCCTATTAATCACGTGGTTAGACAGGCATTATTCTCGTACATCTAGTCGGGACGCACTACAATCTTATTTGTTTTACTTTTTTCCCGTAGATATGCCTATTAATCACGTGGTTAGACAGGCATTATTCTCGTACATCTAGTCGGCACGCACTACAATCCTATTTGTTTTACTTTTTTCCCGTAGATATGCCTATTAATCACGTGGTTAGACAAGCATTATTCTCGTACATCTAGTCGGCACGCACTACAATCCTATTTGTTTTACTTTTTTCCCGTAGATATGCCTATTAATCACGTGGTTAGACAGGCATTATTCCCGTACTCTATTCGGCACGCACTACAATCCTATTTGTTTTACTTTTTTCCCGTAGATATGCCTATTAATCACGTGGTTAGACAAGCATTATTCTCGTACATCTAGTCGGCACGCACTACAATCCTATTTGTTTTTCTTTTTTCCCGTAGATAAGCCTATTAATCATGTGGTTAGACAGGCATTATTCCCGTACTCTATTCGGCACGCACTACAATCCTATTTTTTTACTTTTTTCCCGTAGATATGCATATTAATCACGTGGTTAGACAGGCATTATTCCCGTACTCTATTCGGCACGCACTACAATCCTATTTGTTTTACTTTTTTCCCGTCGATATGACTATTAATCACGTGGTTAGACAGGCATTATTCCCGTACTCTATTCGGCACGCACTACAATCCTATTTGTTTTACTTTTTTCCCGTAGATATGCCTATTAATCACGTGGTTAGACAAGCATTACTCTCGTACATCTAGTCGGCACGCACTATAATCCTATTTGTTTTACTTTTTTCCCGTAGATATGCCTATTAATCACGTGGTTAGACAGGCGTTATTCCCGTACTCTATTCGGCACGCACTACAATCGTATTTGTTTTACTTTTTTCCCGTAGATATGCCTATTAATCACGTGGTTAGACAAGCATTATTCTCGTACATCTAGTCGGCACGCACTACAGTCCTATTTGTTTTACTTTTTTCCCGTAGATATGCCTATTAATCACGTGGTTAGACAGGCATTATTCCCGTACTCTATTCGGCACGCACTACAATCCTATCTGTTTTACTTTTTTCCCGTAGATATGCCTTTTAATCACGTGGTTAGACAGGCATTATTCCCGTACTCTATTCGGCACGCACTACAATCTTATTTGTTTTACTTTTTGCCGTAGATATGCCTATAATCACGTGGTTAGACAAGCATTATTCTCGTACATCTAGTCGGCACGCACTACAATCTTATTTGTTTTACTTTTTGCCGTAGATATGCCTATTAATCACGTGGTTAGACAAGCATTATTCCCGTACATCTAGTCGGCACGCACTACAATCTTATTTGTTTTACTTTTTTCCCGTAGATATGCCTATTAATCACGTGGTTAGACAGGCATTATTCCTGTACTCTATTCGGCACGCACTACAATCCTATTTGTTTTACTTTTGTTCCGTAGATATGCCTATTATTCACGTGGTTAGAAAAGCATTATTCTCGTACATCTAGTCGGCACGCACTACAATCCTATTTGTTTTACTTTTTTCCCGTAGATATGCCTATTAATCATGTGGTTAGACAGGCATTATTCCCGTACTCTATTCGGCAAGCACTACAATCCTATTTGTTTTACTTTTTTCCCGTAGATATGCCTATTAATCACGTGGTTAGACAGGCATTATTCCCGTACTCTATTCGGCACGCACTACAATCCTATTTGTTTTACTTTTTTCCCGTAGATATGCCTATTAATCACGTGGTTAGACAAGCATTATTCTCGTACATCTAGTCGGCACGCACTACAATCCTATTTGTTTTACTTTTTTCCCGTAGATATGCCTATTAATCACGTGGTTAGACAGGCATTATTCTCGTACTCTATTCGGCACGCACTACAATCCCTATTTGTTTTACCTTTTTCCCGTAGATATGCCTATTAATCACGTGGTTAGACAGGCATTATTCCCGTACTCTATTCGGCACGCACTACAATCCTATTTGTTTTACTTTTTTCCTGTAGATATGCCTATTAATCGCGTGGTTAGACAGGCATTATTCTCGTACATCTAGTCGGCACGCACTACAATCTTATTTGTTTTACTTTTTTCCCGTAGATATGCCTATTAATCACGTGGTTAGACAGGCATTATTCTCGTACGTCTAGTCGGCACGCACTACAATCCTATTTGTTTTACTTTTTTCCCGTAGATATGCCTATTAATCACGTGGTTAGACAGGCATTATTCCCGTACTCTATTCGGCACGCACTACAATCCTATTTGTTTTACTTTTTTCCCGTAGATATGCCTATTAATCACGTGGTTAGACAGGCATTATTCCCGTACTCTATTCGGCACGCACTACAATCTTATTTGTTTTACTTTTTTCCCGTAGATATGCCTATTAATCAGGTGGTTAGACAGGCATTATTCTTGTACATCTAGTCGGCACGCACTACAATCTTATTTGTTTAACTTTTTTCTCGTAGATATGCCTATTAATCACGTGGTTAGACAAGCATTATTCTCGTACATCTAGTCGGCACGCACTACAATCCTATTTGTTTTACTTTTTTCCCGTAGATATGCCTATTAATCACGTGGTTAGACAGGCATTATTCTCGTACATCTAGTCGGCACGCACTACAATCTTATTTGTTTTACTTTTTTCCCGTAGATATGCCTATTAATCACGTGGTTAGACAGGCATTATTCCCGTACTCTATTCGGCACGCACTACAATCCTATTTGTTTTACTTTTTTCCCGTAGAAATGCCTATTAATCGCGTGGTTAGACAGGCATTATTCTCGTACATCTAGTCGGCACGCACTAAAATCTTATTTGTTTTACTTTTTTCCCGTAGATATGCCTATTAATCACGTGGTTAAACAGGCATTATTCTCGTACATCTAGTCGGCACGCACTACAATCCTATTTGTTTTACTTTTTTCCCGTAGATATGCCTATTAATCACGTGGTTAGACAAGCATTATTCTCGTACATCTAGTCGGCACGCACTACAATCCTATTTGTTTTACTTTTTTCCCGTAGATATGCCTATTAATCACGTGGTTAGACAGGCATTATTCCCGTACTCTATTCGGCACGCACTACAATCCTATTTGTTTTACTTTTTTCCCGTAGATATGCCTATTAATCACGTGGTTAGACAAGCATTATTCTCGTACATCTAGTCGGCACGCACTACAATCCTATTTGTTTTTCTTTTTTCCCGTAGATAAGCCTATTAATCATGTGGTTAGACAGGCATTATTCCCGTACTCTATTCGGCACGCACTACAATCCTATTTTTTTACTTTTTTCCCGTAGATATGCCTATTAATCACGTGGTTAGACAGGCATTATTCCCGTACTCTATTCGGCACGCACTACAATCCTATTTGTTTTACTTTTTTCCCGTAGATATGACTATTAATCACGTGGTTAGACAGGCATTATTCCCGTACTCTATTCGGCACGCACTACAATCCTATTTGTTTTACTTTTTTCCCGTAGATATGCCTATTAATCACGTGGTTAGACAAGCATTACTCTCGTACATCTAGTCGGCACGCACTATAATCCTATTTGTTTTACTTTTTTCCCGTAGATATGCCTATTAATCACGTGGTTAGACAGGCGTTATTCCCGTACTCTATTCGGCACGCACTACAATCGTATTTGTTTTACTTTTTTCCCGTAGATATGCCTATTAATCACGTGGTTAGACAAGCATTATTCTCGTACATCTAGTCGGCACGCACTACAGTCCTATTTGTTTTACTTTTTTCCCGTAGATATGCCTATTAATCACGTGGTTAGACAGGCATTATTCCCGTACTCTATTCGGCACGCACTACAATCCTATCTGTTTTACTTTTTTCCCGTAGATATGCCTTTTAATCACGTGGTTAGACAGGCATTATTCCCGTACTCTATTCGGCACGCACTACAATCTTATTTGTTTTACTTTTTGCCGTAGATATGCCTATAATCACGTGGTTAGACAAGCATTATTCTCGTACATCTAGTCGGCACGCACTACAATCTTATTTGTTTTACTTTTTGCCGTAGATATGCCTATTAATCACGTGGTTAGACAAGCATTATTCCCGTACATCTAGTCGGCACGCACTACAATCTTATTTGTTTTTCTTTTTTCCCGTAGATATGCCTATTAATCACGTGGTTAGACAAGCATTATTCCCGTACTCTATTCGGCACGCCCTACAATCCTATTTGTTTTCCTTTTTCCCGTAGATATGCCTATTAATCACGTGGTTAGACAGGCATTATTCCCGTACTCTATTCGGCACGCACTACAATCCTATTTGTTTTACTTTTTTCCCGTAGATATGCCTATTAATCACGTGGTTAGACAAGCATTATTCTCGTACATCTAGTCGGCACGCACTACAATCTTATTTGTTTTACTTTTTTCCCGTAGATATGCCTATTAATCACGTGGTTAGACAGGCATTATTCCTGTACTCTATTCGGCACGCACTACAATCCTATTTGTTTTACTTTTGTTCCGTAGATATGCCTATTATTCACGTGGTTAGAAAAGCATTATTCTCGTACATCTAGTCGGCACGCACTACAATCCTATTTGTTTTACTTTTTTCCCGTAGATATGCCTATTAATCATGTGGTTAGACAGGCATTATTCCCGTACTCTATTCGGCAAGCACTACAATCCTATTTGTTTTACTTTTTTCCCGTAGATATGCCTATTAATCACGTGGTTAGACAGGCATTATTCCCGTACTCTATTCGGCACGCACTACAATCCTATTTGTTTTACTTTTTTCCCGTAGATATGCCTATTAATCACGTGGTTAGACAAGCATTATTCTCGTACATCTAGTCGGCACGCACTACAATCCTATTTGTTTTACTTTTTTCCCGTAGATATGCCTATTAATCACGTGGTTAGACAGGCATTATTCTCGTACTCTATTCGGCACGCACTACAATCCCTATTTGTTTTACCTTTTTCCCGTAGATATGCCTATTAATCACGTGGTTAGACAGGCATTATTCCCGTACTCTATTCGGCACGCACTACAATCCTATTTGTTTTACTTTTTTCCTGTAGATATGCCTATTAATCGCGTGGTTAGACAGGCATTATTCTCGTACATCTAGTCGGCACGCACTACAATCTTATTTGTTTTACTTTTTTCCCGTAGATATGCCTATTAATCACGTGGTTAGACAGGCATTATTCTCGTACGTCTAGTCGGCACGCACTACAATCCTATTTGTTTTACTTTTTTCCCGTAGATATGCCTATTAATCACGTGGTTAGACAGGCATTATTCCCGTACTCTATTCGGCACGCACTACAATCCTATTTGTTTTACTTTTTTCCCGTAGATATGCCTATTAATCACGTGGTTAGACAGGCATTATTCCCGTACTCTATTCGGCACGCACTACAATCTTATTTGTTTTACTTTTTTCCCGTAGATATGCCTATTAATCAGGTGGTTAGACAGGCATTATTCTTGTACATCTAGTCGGCACGCACTACAATCTTATTTGTTTAACTTTTTTCTCGTAGATATGCCTATTAATCACGTGGTTAGACAAGCATTATTCTCGTACATCTAGTCGGCACGCACTACAATCCTATTTGTTTTACTTTTTTCCCGTATATAAGCCTATTAATCACGTGGTTAGACAGGCATTATTCCCGTACATCTAGTCGGCACGCACTACAATCCTATTTGTTTTACTTTTTTCCCGTAGATATGCCTATTAATGACGTGGTTAGACAGGCATTATTCTCGTACATCTAGTCGGCACGCACTACAATCTTATTTGTTTTACTTTTTTCCCGTAGATATGCCTATTAATCACGTGGTTAGACAAGCATTATTCTCGTACATCTAGTCGGCACGCACTACAATCTTATTTGTTTTACTTTTTTCCCGTAGATATGCCTATTAATCACGTGGTTAGACAGGCATTATTCTTGTACTCTATTCGGCACGCACTACAATCCTATTTGTTTTACTTTTTTCCCGTATATATGCCTATTAGTCACGTGGTTAGACAAGCATTATTCTCGTACATCTAGTCGGCACGCACTCCAATCTTATTTGTTTTACTTTTTCCCGTAGATATGCCTATTAATCACGTGGTTAGACAAGCATTATTCCCGTACTCTATTCGGCACGCACTACAATCCCTATTTGTTTTACCTTTTTCCCGTAGATATGGCTATTAATCACGTGGTTAGACAGGCATTATTCTCGTACATCTAGTCCGCACGCTCTACAATCCTATTTGTTTTACTTTTTTCCCGTAGATATGGCTATTAATCACGTGGTTAGACAGGCATTATTCGCGTACATCTAATCGGCACGCACTACAATCCTATTTGTTTTACTTATTTCGCGTAGATATGCCTATTAATCACGTGGTTAGACAGGCATTATTCTCGTACATCTAGTCGGCACGCACTACAATCCTATTTGTTTTACTTTTTTCCCGTAGATATGCCTATTAATCACGTGGTTAGACAGGCATTATTCTCGTACTCTTTTCGGCACGCACTACAATCCTTATTTGTTTTACCTTTTTCCCGTACATATGCCTATTAATCACGTGGTTAGACAGTCATTATTCCCGTATATCTAGTCGGCACGCACTACAATCTTATTTGTTTTACTTTTTTCCCGTAGATATGAATATTAATCACGTGGTTAGACAGGCATTATTCTCGTACATCTAGTCGGCACGCACGACAATCCTATTTGTTTTACTTTTTTCCCGTAGATATGCCTATTAATCACGTGGTTAGACAAGCATTATTCTCGTACTTCTAGTCGGCACGCACTACAATCCTATTTGTTTTACTTTTTTCCCGTAGATATGCCTATTAATCACGTGGTTAGACAAGCATTATTCCCGTACATCTAGTCGGCACGCACTACAATCCTATTTGTTTTACTTTTTTCCCGTAGATATGCCTATTAATCACGTGGTTAGACAGGCAATATTCTCGTACATCTAGTCGGCACGCACTACAATCCTATTTGTTTTACTTTTTTCCGCTAGATATGCCTATTAATCACGTGGCTAGACAGGCATTATTCTCGTACATCTAGTCGGCACGCACTACAATCCTATTTGTTTTACTTTTTTCCCGTAGATATGCCTATTAATTACGTGGTTAGGCAAGCATTATTCCCGTACATCTAGTCGGCACGCACTACAATCCTATTTGTTTTCCTTTTTTGCCGTAGATATGCCTATTAATCACGTCGTTAGACAGGCATTATTCTTGTACTCTATTCGGCACGCACTACAATCTTATTTGTTTTCCTTTTTGCCGTAGATATGCCTATTAATCACGTGGTTAGACAGGCATTATTCTCGTACTCTATTCGGGACGCACTACAATCTTATTTGTTTTCCTTTTTGCGGTAGATATGCCTATTAATCACGTGGTTGGACAGGCATTATTCCCGTTCTCTATTCGGCACGCACTACAATCCTATTTGTTTTACTTTTTTCCCGTAGATATGCCTGTTAATCACGTGGTTAGACAAGCATTATTCCCGTACTCTATTCGGCACGCACTACAATCCTATTTGTTTTACTTTTTTCCCGTAGATATGCCTATTAATTACGTGGTTAGACAAGCATTATTCCCGGACGCTATTCGGCACGCCCTACAATTCTTTTTCTTTTACTTTTTTCCGTAGATATGCCTATTAATCACGTGGTTAGACAGGCATTATTCTCGCACATCTAGTCGGCACGCACTACAATCTTATTTGTTTTACTTTTTTCCCGTAGATATGACTATTAATCACGTGGTTAGACGGGCATTATTCTCGTACATCTAATCGGCACGCACTACAATCCTATTTGTTTTACTTTTTTCCCGTAGATATGCCTATTAATCACGTGGTTAGACAGGCATTATTCCCGTACTCTATTCGGCACGCACTACAATCTTATTTGTTTTACTTTTTTCCCGTAGATATGCCTATTAATCACGTGGTTAGACAGGCAGTATTCTCGTACTCTATTCGGCACGCACTACAATCCTATTTGTTTTACTTTTTTCCCGTAGATATGCCTATTAATCACGTGGTTAGACAGGCATTATTCTCGTACTCTATTCGGCACGCACTACAATCCTATTTGTTTTACTTTTTTCCCGTAGATATGCCTATTAATCACGTGGTTAGACAAGCATTATTCTCGTACATCTAGTCGGCACGCACTACAATCCTATTTGTTTTACTTTTTTCCCGTAGATATGCCTATTAATCACGTGGTTAGACAGGCATTATTCCCGTACATCTAGTCGGCACGCACTACAATCCTATTTTTTTACTTTTTTCCCGTAGATATGCCTATTAATCACGTGGTTAGACAGGCATTATTTTCGTACATCTAGTCGGCACGCACTACAATCTTATTTGTTTTACTTTTTTCCCGTAGATATGCCTATTAATCACGTTTTTAGACAAGCATTATTCTCGTACATCTAGTCGGCACGCACTACAATTTTATTTGTTTTACTTTTTCCCGTAGATATGCCTATTAATCACGTGGTTAGACAGGCATTATTCCCGTACTGTATTCGGCACGCACTACAATCTTATTTGTTTTACCTTTTTCCCGTAGATATGCCTATTAATCACGTGGTTAGACAAGCATTATTCTCGTACATCTAGTCGGCACACACTACAGTCTTATTTGTTTTACTTTTTGCCGTAGATATGCCTATCAATCACGTGGTTAGACAGGCATTATTCCCCTACTCTATTCGGCACGCACTACAATCCTATTTGTTTTACTTTTTTCTCGTAGATATGCCTATTAATCACGTGGTTAGACAAGCATTATTCTCGTACATCTAGTCTGCACGCACTACAATCCTATTTGTTTTACTTTTTTCCCGTAGATATGCCTATTAATCACGTGGTTAGACAGGCATTATTCTCGTACTTTATTCGGCACGCACTACAATCCTATTTGTTTTACTTTTTTCCCGTACATATGCCTATTAATCACGTGGTTAGACAGGCATTATTCTCGTACTCTACTCGGCACGCACTACAATTCCTATTTGTTTCATTTTTTCCGTAGATATGCCTATTAATCACGTGGTTAGACAGGCATTATTCTCGTACATCTAGTCGGCACAAACTACAATCCTATTTGTTTTACTTTTTTCCCGTAGATATGCCTATTAATCACGTGGTTAGACATTCATTATTCCTGTACTCTATTCGGCACGCACTACAATCCTATTTGTTTTACTTTTTTCCCGTAGATATAGCTATTAATCACGTGGTTAGACAGGCATTATTCTCGTACATCTAGTCGGCACGCACTACAATCTTATTTGTTTTACCTTTTTCCCGTAGATATGCCTATTAATCACGTGGTTAGACAAGCATTATTCTCGTACATCTAGTCGGCACGCACTAGAATCCTATTTGTTTTACTTTTTTCCCGTAGATATGCCTATTAATCACGTGGTTAGAGAGGCATTATTCTCGTAGTCTATTCGGCACGCACTACAATCCTATTTGTTTTACTTTTTTCCCGTAGATATGCCTATTAATCACGTGGTTAGACAGGCATTATTCTTGTACATCTAGTCGGCACGCACTACAATCTTATTTGTTTTACTTTTTTCCCGTAGATATGCCTATTAATCACGTGGTTAGACAAGCATTATTCTCGTACATGTAGTCACCACGCACTACAATCCTATTTGTTTTACTTTTTTCCCGTAGATATGCCTATTAATCACGTGGTTAGACAGGCATTATTCTCGTACTCTATTCGGCACGCACTACAATCCCTATATGTTTTACTTTTTTCCCGTAGATATGCCTATTAATCACGTGGTTAGACAGGTATTATTCACGTACTCTATTCGGCACGCACTACAATCTTATTTGTTTTACTTTTTTCCCGTAGATATGCCTATTAATCACGTGGTTAGACCAGCATTATTCTCGTACTCTATTCGGCACGCACTTCAATCGTATTTGTTTTACTTTTTTCCCGTAGATATGCCTATTAATCACGTGGTTAGACAAGCATTATTCTCATACATCTAGTCGGCACGCACTACAATCCTATTTGTTTTACTTTTTTCCCGTAGATATGCCTATTAATCACGTGGTTAGACAGGCATTATTCTCGTACATCTAGTCGACACGCATAACAATCCCTTTTTGTTTTACCTTTTTCCCGTAGATATGCCTATTAATCAAGTGGTTAGACAGGCATTATTCCCGTACTCTATTCGGAACGCACTACAATCCTATTTGTTTTACTTTTTTCCCGTAGATATGCCTATTAATCACGTGGTTAGACAAGCATTATTCTCGTACATGTAGTCGGCACGCACTTCAATCCTATTTGTTTTACTTTTTTCCCGTAGATATGCCTATTAATCACGTGGTTAGACAGGCATTATTCCCGTACTCTATTCGGCACGCACTACAATCTTATTTGTTTTACTTTTTTCCCGTAGATATGCCTATTAATCACGTGGTTAGACAGGCATTATTCTCGTACTCTATTCGGCACGCACTACAATGCTATTTGTTTTACTTTTTTCCCGTATATATGCCTATTAATCACGTGGTTAGACAAGCATTATTCTCGTACATCTAGTCGGCACGCACTCCAATCTTATTTGTTTTACTTTTTTCCGTAGATATGCCTATTAATCACGTGGTTAGACAAGCATTATTCCCGTACTCTATTCGGCACGCACTACAGTCTTATTTGTTTTACTTTTTTCCCGTAGATATGCCTATTAATCACGTGGTTAGACAGGCATTATTCCCGTACTGTATTCGGCACGCACTACAATCTTATTTGTTTTACCTTTTTCCCGTAGATATGCCTATTAATCACGTGGTTAGACAGGCATTATTCTTGTACATCTAGTCGGCACGCACTACAATCCTATTTGTTTACTTTTTTCCCGTAGATATGCCTATTAATCACCTGGTTAGACAAGCATTATTCTCGTACTCTATTCGGCACGCACTAGAATCTTATTTGTTTTCCTTTTTGCCGTAGATATCCCTATTAATCACGTGGTTAGACAGGCATTATTCTCGTACTCTATTCGGCACGCACTACAATCCTATTTGTTTTACTTATTTCGCGTAGATATACCTATTAATCGCGTGGTTAGACAGGCATTATTCTCGTACATCTAGTCAGCACGCACTATAATCTTATCTGTTTTACTTTTTTCCCGTAGATATGAATATTAATCACGTGGTTAGACAGACATTATTCTCGTACTTCTAGTCGGCACGCACTACAATCCTATTTGTTTTACTTTTTTCCCGTAGATATGCCTATTAATCACGTGGTTAGACAAGCATTATTCCCGTACATCTAGTCGGCACGCACTACAATCCTATTTGTTTTACTTTTTTCCCGTAGATATGCCTATTAATCACGTGGTTAGACAGGCATTATTCTCGTACTCTATTCGGCACGCACTACAATCTTATTTGTTTTACTTTTTTCCCGTAGATATGCCTATTAATCACGTGGTTAGACAGGTAATATTCTCGTACATCTAGTCAGCACGCACTACAATCCTATTTGTTTTACTTTTTTCCGGTAGATTTGCCTTTAATCACGTGGTTAGACAGGCATTATTCTCGTACATCTAGTCGGCACGCACTACAATCCTATTTGTTTTAATTTTTTCCCGTAGATATGCCTATTAATTACGTGGTTAGACAAGCATTATTCCCGTACATCTAGTCGGCATGCACTACAATCCTATTTGTTTTACTTTTTTCCCGTAGATATGCCTATTAATCACGTGGTTAGACAGGCATTATTCTCGTACATCTAGTCGGCACGCACTACAATCCTATTTGTTTTCCTTTTTTCCCGTAGATATGCCTATTAATCACGTGGTTAGACAAGCATTATTCTCGTAATTCTAGTCGGCACGCACTACAATCCTATTTGTTTTACTTTTTTCCCGTAGATATGCCTATTAATCACGTGGTTAGACAGGCATTATTCTCGTACTCTATTCGGCACGCACTACAATCCTTATTTGTTTTACCTTTTTCCCGTACATATGCCTATTAATCACGTGGTTAGACAGTCATTATTCCCGCATATCTAGTCGGCACGCACTACAATCTTATTTGTTTTACTTTTTTCCCATAGATATGAATATTAATCACGTGGTTAGACAGGCATTATTCTCGTACTCTATTCGGCACGCACTACAATCTTATTTGTTTTCCTTTTTCGCGTAGATATGCCTATTAATCACGTGGTTAGACAGGCATTATTCCCGTACTCTATTCGGCACGCACTACAATCCTATTTGTTTTACTTTTTTCCCGTAGATATGCCTATTAATCACGTGGTTAGACAGGCATTATTCTCGTACTCTATTCGGCACGCACTACAATCCTATTTGTTTTACTTTTTTCCCGTAGATATGCCTATTAATCACGTGGTTAGACAGGCAATATTCTCGTACATCTAGTCGGCACGCACTACAATCCTATTTGTTTTACTTTTTTCCGGTAGATATGCCTATTATTCACGTGGTTAGACAGGCATTATTCTCGTACATCTAGTCGGCACGCACTACAATCCTATTTGTTTTAATTTTTTCCCGTAGATATGCCTATTAATTACGTGGTTAGACAAGCGTTATTCCCGTACATCTAGTCGGCACGCACTACAATCCTATTTGTTTTACTTTTTTCCCGTAGATATGCCTATTAATCACGTGGTTAGACAGGCATTATTCTCGTACATCAAGTCGGCACGCACTACAATCCTATTTGTTTTCCTTTTTTGCCGTAGATATGCCTATTAATCACGTCCTTAGACAGGCATTATTCTTGTACTCTATTCGGCGCGCACTACAATCTTATTTATTTTCCTTTTTGCCTTAGATATGCCTATTAATCACGTGGTTAGACAGGCATTATTCTCGTACTCTATTCGGCACGCACGACAATCTTATTTGTTTTCCTTTTTGCGGTAGATATGCCTATTAATCACCTGGTTGGACAGGCATTATTCCCGTTCTCTATTCGGCACGCACTTTAATCCTATTTGTTTTACTTTTTTCCCGTAGATATGCCTATTAATCACGTGGTTAGACAGGCATTATTCTCGTACATCTAGTCGGCACGCACTACAATCCTATTTTTTTTACTTTTTTCCCGTAGATATGCCTATTAATCACGTGGTTAGACAAGCATTATTCTCGTACATCTAGTCGGCACGCACTACAATCTTATTTGTTTTACTTTTTTCCCGTAGATATGCCTATTAATCACGTTGTTAGACAGGCATTATTCTCGTACATCTAGTCGGCACGCACTACAATCCTATTTGTTTTACTTTTTTCCCGTAGATATGCCTATTAATCACGTGGTTAGACAAGCATTATTCTCGTACATCTAGTCGGCACGCACTACAATCCTATTTGTTTTACTTTTTTCCCGTAGATATGCCTATTAATCACGTGGTTAGACAGGCATTATTCCCGTACTCTACTCGGCACGCACTACAATCGTATTTGTTTTACTTTTTTCCCGTAGATATGCCTATTAATCACTTGGTTAGACAGGCATTATTCTCGTACATCTAGTCGGCACGCACTACAATAATATTTGTTTTACTTTTTTCCTGTAGATATGCCTATTAATCACGTGGTTAGACAAGCATTATTCTCGTACATCTAGTTGGCACGCACTACAATCTTATTTGTTTTATTTTTTCCCGTAGATATGCCTATTAATCGCGTGGTCATACAGGCATTATTCCCGTACTCTATTGGGCACGCCCTACAATCCTATTTGTTTTCCTTTTTCCGGTAGATATGCCTATTAATTACGTGGTTAAACAGGCATTATTCCCGTACTCTATTCGGCACGCACTACAATCCTATTTGTTTTACTTTTTTCCCGTAGATATGCCTATTAATCACGTGGTTAGACAAGCATTATTCCCGTACTCTGTTCGGCACGCCCTACAATCCTATTTGTTTTCCTTTTTCCCGTAGAGATGCCTATTAATCACGTGGTTAGACAGGCATTATTCCCGTACTCTATTCGGCACGCACTACAATCCTATTTGTCTTACTTTTTTCCCGTAGATATGCCTATTAATCACGTGGTTAGACAAGCATTATTCTCGTACATCTAGTCGGCACGCACTACAATCCTATTTGTTTTACTTTTTTCCCGTAGATATGCCTATTAATCACGTGGTTAGACAGGCATTATTCCCGTACTCTATTCGGCACGCACTACAATCCTATTTGTTTTCCTTTTTTTCCGTAGATATGCCTTTTAATCACGTGGTTAGACAGGCATTATTCTCGTACATCTAGTCGGCACGCACTACAATCCTATTTGTTTTACTTTTTTCCCGTAGATATGCCTATTAATCACGTTTTTAGACAGGCATTATTCCCGTACTCTATTCGGCACGCACTACAATCCTATTTGTTTTACTTTTTTCCCGTAGATATGCCTATTAATCACGTGGTTAGACAGGCATTATTCTCGTACATCTAGTCGGCACGCACTACAATCCTATTTGTTTTCCTTTTTTCCCGTAGATATGCCTATTAATCACGTGGTTAGACAGGCATTATTCCCGTACTCTATTCGGCACGCACTACAATCTTATTTGTTTTACTTTTTTCCCGTAGAGATGCCTATTAATCACGTGGTTAGACAAGCATTATTCTGGTACATCTAGTCGGCACGCACTACAATCTTATTTGTTTTACTTTTTTCCCGTAGATATGCCTATTAATCACGTGGTTAGACAGGCATTATTCTCGTACATCAAGTCGGCACGCACTTCAATCCTATTTGTTTTACTTTTTTCCCGTAGATATGCCTATTAATCACGTGGTTAGACAGGCATTATTCTCGTACTCTATTCGGCACGCACTACAATCCTATTTGTTTTACTTTTTTCCCCTAGATATGCCTATTAATCACGTGGTTAGACAGGCATTATTCTCGTACATCTAGTCGGCACGCTCTACAATCTTATTTGTTTTACTTTTTTCCCGTAGATATGCCTATTAATCACGTGGTTAGACAAGCATTATTCTCGTACATCTAGTCGGCACGCACTACAATCCTATTTGTTTTACTTTTTTCCCGTAGATATGCCTATTAATCACGTGGTTAGACAAGCATTATTCTCGTACATCTAGTCGGCACGCACTACAATCTTATTTGTTTTACTTTTTTCCCGTAGATATGCCTATTAATCGCGTGGTCAGACAGGCATTATTCCCGTACTCTATTTGGCACGCCCTACAATCCTATTTGTTTTCCTTTTTCCGGTAGATATGCCTATTAATTACGTGGTTAGACAGGCATTATTCCCGTACTCTATTCGGCACGCACTACAATCCTATTTGTTTTACTTTTTTCCCGTAGATATGCCTATTAATCACGTGGTTAGTCAAGCATTATTCTCGTACATCTAGTCGGCACGCACTACAATCTTATTTGTTTTACTTTTTTCCCGTAGATATGCCTATTAATCACGTGGTTAGACAAGCATTATTCCCGTACTCTATTCGGCACGCACTACAATCCTATTTGTTTTCCTTTTTCCCGTAGATATGCCTATTAATCACGTGGTTAGACAAACATTATTCTCGTACATCTAGTCGGTACGCACTACAATCCTATTTGTTTTACTTTTTTCCCGTAGATATGCCTATTAATCACGTGGTTAGACAGGCATTATTCCCGTACTCTATTCGGCACGCACTACAATCCTATTTGTTTTACTTTTTTCCCGTAGATATGCCTTTTAATCACGTGGTTAGACAGGCATTATTCTCGTAGATCTAGTCGGCACGCACTACAATCCTATTTGTTTTACTTTTTTCCCGTAGATATGCCTATTAATCACGTTTTTAGACAGGCATTATTCCCGTACTCTATTCGGCACGCACTACAATCTTATTTGTTTTACTTTTTTCCCGTAGATATGCCTATTAATCACGTGGTTAGACAGGCATTATTCTGGTACATCTAGTCGGCACGCACTACAATCTTATTTGTTTTACTTTTTTCCCGTAGATATGCCTATTAATCACGTGGTTAGACAGGCATTATTCTCGTACATCTAGTCGGCACGCACTTCAATCCTATTTGTTTTACTTTTTTCCCTTAGATATGCCTATTAATCACGTGGTTAGACAGGCATTATTCTCGTACTCTATTCGGCACGCACTACAATCCTATTTGTTTTACTTTTTTCCCCTAGATATGCCTATTAATCACGTGGTTAGACAGGCATTATTCTCGTACATCTAGTCGGCACGCTCTACAATCTTATTTGTTTTACTTTTTTCGCGTAGATATGCCTATTAATTACGTAGTTAGACAAGCATTATTCTCGTACATCTAGTCGGCACGCACTACAATCCTATTTGTTTTACTTTTTTCCCGTAGATATTCCTATTAATCACGTGGTTAGACAGGCATTATTCTCGTACATCTAGTCGGCACGCACGACAATCCTATTTGTTTTACTTTTTTCCCGTAGATATGCCTATTAATCACGTGGTTAGACAGGCATTATTCCCGTACTCTATTCGGCACGCACTACAGTCTTATTTGTTTTACTTTTTTCCCGTAGATATGCCTATTAATCACGTGGTTAGACCAGCATTATTCTCGTACATCTAGTCGGCACGCACTACAATCCTATTTGTTTTACTTTTTTCGCGTAGATATTCCTATTAATCACGTGGTTAGAAAGGCATTATTCCCGTACATCTAGTCGGCACGCACTACAATCCTATTTGTTTTACTTTTTTCCCGTAGATATGCCTATTAATCACGTGGTTAGACAGGCATTATTCTCGTACATCTAGTCGGCACGCACTACAATCCTATTTGTTTTACTTTTTTCCCGTAGATATGCCTATTAATCACGTGGTTAGACAGGCATTATTCCCGTACTCTATTCGGCACGCACTACAATCTTATTTGTTTTACTTTTTTCCCGTAGATATGCCTATTAATCACGTGGTTAGACAGGCATTATTCCCGTACTCTATTCGGCACGCACTACAATCTTATTTGTTTTACTTTTTTCCCGTAGATATGCCTATTAATCACGTGGTTAGGCAAGCATTATTCTCGTACATCTAGTCGGCACGCACTACAATCCTATTTTTTTTACTTTTTTCCCGTAGATATTCCTATTATTCACGTGGTTAGACAGGCATTATTCCCGTACATCTAGTCGGCACGCACTACAATCCTATTTGTTTTAGTTTTTTCCCGTAGATATGCCTATTAATCACGTGGTTAGACAGGCATTATTCTCGTACATCTAGTCGGCACGCACTACAATCTTATTTGTTTTACTTTTTTCCTGTAGATATGCCTATTAATCACGTGGTTAGACAAGCATTATTCTCGTACATCTAGTCGGCACGCACTATAATCTTATTTGTTTTACTTTTTGCCGAATATATGCCTATTAATCACGTGGTTAGACAGGCATTATTCCCGTACTCTATTCGGCACGCACTACAATCCTATTTGTTTTACTTTTTTCCCGTAGATATGCCTATTAATCACGTGGTTAGACAAGCATTATTCTCGTACATCTAGTCGGCACGCACTACAATCCTATTTGTTTTACTTTTTTCCCGTAGATATGCCTATTAATCACGTGGTTAGACAGGCATTATTCTCGTACTCTATTCGGCACGCACTACAATCCTATTTGTTTTACTTTTTTCCCGTAGATATGCCTATTAATCACGTGGTTAGACAGGCATTATTCTCGTACTCTATTCGGCACGCACTACAATCCTATTTGTTTTACTTTTTTCCCGTAGATATGCCTATTAATCACGTGGTTAGTCAAGCATTATTCCCGTACTCTATTCGGCACGCCCTACAATCCTATTTGTTTTCCTTTTTCCCGTAGAGATGCCTATTAATCACGTGGTTAGAGAGGCATTATTCCCGTACTCTATTCGGCACGCACTACAATCCTATTTGTTTTACTTTTTTCCCGTAGATATGCCTATTAATCACGTGGTTAGACAAGCATTATTCTCGTACATCTAGTCGGTACGCACTACAATCCTATTTGTTTTACTTTTTTCCCGTAGATATGCCTATTAATCACGTGGTTAGACAGGCATTATTCCCGTACTCTATTCGGCACGCACTACAATCCTATTTGTTTTACTTTTTTCCCGTAGATATGCCTTTTAATCACGTGGTTAGACAGGCATTATTCTCGTAGATCTAGTCGGCACGCACTACAATCCTATTTGTTTTACTTTTTTCCCGTAGATATGCCTATTAATCACGTTTTTAGACAGGCATTATTCCCGTACTCTATTCGGCACGCACTACAATCTTATTTGTTTTACTTTTTTCCCGTAGATATGCCTATTAATCACGTGGTTAGACAGGCATTATTCTCGTACATCTAGTCGGCACGCACTACAATCCTATTTGTTTTACTTTTTTCCCGTAGATATGCCTATTAATCACGTGGTTAGACAGGCATTATTCCCGTACTCTATTCGGCACGCACTACAATCTTATTTGTTTTACTTTTTTCCCGTAGATATGCCTATTAATCACGTGGTTAGACAAGCATTATTCTCGTACATCTAGTCGGCACGCACTACAATGCTATTTTTTTTACTTTTTTCCCGTAGATATTCCTATTATTCACGTGGTTAGACACGCATTATTCCCGTACATCTAGTCGGGACGCACTACAATCCTATTTGTTTTACTTTTTTCCCGTAGATATGCCTATTAATCACGTGGTTAGACAGGCATTATTCTCGTACATCTAGTCGGCACGCACTACAATCGTATTTGTTTTACTTTTTTCCTGTAGATATGCCTATTAATCACGTGGTTAGACAAGCATTATTCTCGTACATCTAGTCGGCACGCACTACAATCTTATTTTTTTTACTTTTTGCCGAAGATATGCCTATTAATCACGTGGTTAGACAGGCATTATTCCCGTACTCTATTCGGCACGCACTACAATCCTATTTGTTTTACTTTTTTCGCGTAGATATGCCTATTAATCACGTGGTTAGACAAGCATTATTCTCGTACATCTAGTCGGCACGCACTACAATCCTATTTGTTTTACTTTTTTCCCGTAGATATGCCTATTAATCACGTGGTTAGACAGGCATTATTCTCGTACTCTATTCGGCACGCACTACAATCCTATTTGTTTTACTTTTTTCCCGTAGATATGCCTATTAATCACGTGGTTAGACAGGCATTATTCTCGTACTCTATTCGGCACGCACTAGAATCCTATTTGTTTTACTTTTTTCCCGTAGATATGCCTATTAATAACGTGGTTAGACAAGCATTATTCTCGTACATCTAGTCGGCACGCACTACAATCTTATTTGTTTTACTTTTTTCCCGTAGATATGCCTATTAATCACGTGGTTAGACAGGCATTATTCTCGTACATCTAGTCGGCACGCACTACAATCCTATTTGTTTTACTATTTTCCCGTAGATATGCCTATCTATCACGTGGTTAGACAGGCATTATTCTCGTACTCTATTCGGCACGTACTACAATCCTATTTGTCTTACTTTTTTCCCGTAGATATGCCTATTAATCACGTGGTTAGACAGGCATTATTCTCGTACATCTAGTCGGCACGCACTACAATCTTATTTGTTTTACTTTTTTCCCGTAGATATGCCTATTAATCACTTGGTTAGACAGGCATTATTCTCGTACATCTAGTCGGCACGCACTACAATCTTATTTGTTTTACTTTTTTCCCGCAGATATGCCTATTAATCACGTGGTTAGACAGGCATTATTCTCGTACATCTAGTCGGCACGCACTACAATCCTATTTGTTTTACTTTTTTCCCGTAGATATGCCTATCTATCACGTGGTTAGACAGGCATTATTCTCGTACTCTATTCGGCACGCACTACAATAGTATCTGTTTTACTTTTTTCCCGTAGATATGCCTATTAATCACGTGGTTAGACAGGCATTATTCTCGTACATCTAGTCGGCACGCACTACAATCTTATTTGTTTTACTTTTTTCCCGTAGATATGCCTATTAATCACGTGGTTAGACAAGCATTATTCTCGTAAATCTAGGCAGCACGCACTACAATCCTATTTGTTTTACTTTTTTCCCGTAGATATGCCTATTAATCACGTGGTTAGACAGGCATTATTCTCGTACTCTATTCGGTACGCACTACAATCCCTATTTGTTTTACTTTTTTCCCGTAGATATGCCTATTAATCACGTGGTTAGGCAGGCATTATTCTCGTACATCTAGTCGGCACGCACTACAATCTTATTTGTTTTACTTTTTTCCAGTAGATATGCCTATTAATCACGTGGTTAGACAAGCATTATTCTCGTACATCTAGTCGGCACGCACTACAATCCTATTTGTTTTACTTTTTTCCCGTAGATATGCCTATTAATCACGTGGTTAGACAGGCACTATTCTCGTACTCTATTCGGCACGCACTACAATCCTATTTGTTTTACTTTTTTCCCGTAGATATGCCTATTAATCACGTGGTTAGACAGGCATTATTCTCGTACTCTATTCGGCACGCACTACAATCCCTATTTGTTTTACTTTTTTCCCGTAGATATGCCTATTAATCACGTGGTTAGACAGGCATTATTCTCGAACATCTAGTCGGCACGCACTACAATCCTATTTGTTTTACTTTTTTCCCGTAGATATGCCTATTAATCACGTGGTTAGACAGGCATTATTCTCGTACTCTATTCGGCACGCACTACAATCCTATTTGTTTTACTTTTTTCCCGTAGATATGCCTATTAATCACGTGGTTAGACAGGCATTATTCTCGTACTCTATTCGGCACGCACTACAATCCTATTTGTTTTACTTTTTTCCCGTAGATATGCCTATTAATCACGTGGTTAGACAGGCTTTATTCTCGTACTCTATTCGGCACGCACTGCAATCCTATTTGTTTTACTTTTTTCTCGTAGATATGCCTATTAATCACGTGGTTAGACAGGCATTATTCTCGTACTCTATTCGGCACGCACTACAATCCTATTTGTTTTACTTTTTTCCCGTAGATATGCCTATTAATCACGTGGTTAGACAGGCATTATTCTCGTACTCTATTCGGCACGCACTACAATCCTATTTGTTTTACTTTTTTCCCGTAGATATGCCTATTAATCACGTGGTTAGACAAGCATTATTCTCGTACATCTAGTCGGCACGCACTACAATCCTATTTGTTTTACTTTTTTCCCGTAGATATGCCTATTAATCACGTGGTTAGACAGGCACTATTCTCGTACTCTATTCGGCACGCACTACAATCCTATTTGTTTTACTTTTTTCCCGTAGATATGCCTATTAATAAGGTGGTTAGACAGGCATTATTCTCGTACTCTATTCGGCACGCACTACAATCCCTATTTGTTTTACTTTTTTCCTGTAGATATGCCTATTAATCACGTGGTTAGACAGGCATTATTCTCGAACATCTAGTCGGCACGCACTACAATCCTATTTGTTTTACTTTTTTCCCGTAGATATGCCTATTAATCACGTGGTTAGACAGGCATTATTCTCGTACTCTATTCGGCACGCACTACAATCCTATTTGTTTTACTTTTTTCCCGTAGATATGCCTATTAATCACGTGGTTAGACAGGCATTATTCTCGTACTCTATTCGGCACGCACTACAATCCTATTTGTTTTACTTTTTTCCCGTAGATATGCCTATTAATCACGTGGTTAGACAGGCATTATTCTCGTACATCTAGTCGGCACGCACTACAATCCTATTTGTTTTCCTTTTTTCCCGTAGATATGCCTATTAATCACGTGGTTAGACAGGCATTATTCCCGTACTCTATTCGGCACGCACTACAATCCTATTTGTTTTACTTTTTTCCCGTAGATATGCCTATTAATAAGGTGGTTAGACAGGCATTATTCTCGTACTCTATTCGGCACGCACTACAATCCCTATTTGTTTTACTTTTTTCCTGTAGATATGCCTATTAATCACGTGGTTAGACAGGCATTATTCTCGAACATCTAGTCGGCACGCACTACAATCCTATTTGTTTTACTTTTTTCCCGTAGATATGCCTATTAATCACGTGGTTAGACAGGCATTATTCTCGTACTCTATTCGGCACGCACTACAATCCTATTTGTTTTACTTTTTTCCCGTAGATATGCCTATTAATCACGTGGTTAGACAGGCATTATTCTCGTACTCTATTCGGCACGCACTACAATCCTATTTGTTTTACTTTTTTCCCGTAGATATGCCTATTAATCACGTGGTTAGACAGGCATTATTCTCGTACTCTATTCGGCACGCACTACAATCCTATTTGTTTCACTTTTTTCCCGTAGATATGCCTATTAATCACGTGGTTAGACAGGCATTATTCTCGTACTCTATTCGGCACGCACTACAATCCCTATTTGTTTTACTTTTTTCCCGTAGATATGCCTATTAATCAAGTGGTTAGACAGGCATTATTCTCGTACATCTAGTCGGCACGCACTACAATCTTATTTGTTTTACTTTTTGCCGTAGATATGCCTTTTAATCACGTGGTTAGACAGGCATTATTCCCGTACTCTATTCGGCACGCACTACAATCCTATTTGTTTTACTTTTTTCCCGTAGATATGCCTATTACTCACGTGGTTAGACAAGCATTTTTCTCGTACATCTAGTCGGCACGCACTACAATCCTATTTGTTTTACTTTTTTCCCGTAGATATGCCTATTAATCACGTGGTTAGACAGGCATTATTCTCGTACTCTATTCGGCACGCACTACAATCCTATTTGTTTTACTTTTTTCCCGTAGATATGCCTATTAATCACGTGGTTAGACAGGCATTATTCTCGTACTCTATTCGGCACGCACTACAATCCTATTTGTTTTACTTTTTTCCCGTAGATATGCCTATTAATCACGTGGTTAGACAAGCATTATTCTCGTACATCTAGTCGGCACGCACTACAATCCTATTTGTTTTACTTTTTTCCAGTAGATATGCCTATTAATGACGTGGTTAGAAAGGCATTATTCTCGTACATCTAGTCGGCACGCACTACAATCCTATTTGTTTTACTATTTTCCCGTAGATATGGCTATCTATCACGTGGTTAGACAGGCATTATTCTCGGACTCTATTCGGCACGCCCTACAATCCTATTTGTTTTACTTTTTTCCCATAGATATGCCTATTAATCACGTGGTTAGACAGGCATTATTCTCGTACATCTAGTCGGCACGCACTACAATCTTATTTGTTTTACTTTTTTCCCGTAGATATGCCTATTAATCACGTGGTTAGACAAGCATTATTCTCGTAAATCTAGTTAGCACGCCCTGCAATCCTATTTGTTTTACTTTTTTCCCGTAGATATGCCTATTAATCACGTGGTTAGACAGGCATTATTCTCGTACTCTATTCGGTACGCACTACAATCCCTATTTGTTTTACTTTTTTCCCGTAGATATGCCTATTAATCACGTGGTTAGACAAGCATTATTCTCGTACATCTAGTCGGCACGCACTACAATCCTATTTTTTTTACTTTTTTCCCGTAGATATTCCTATTATTCACGTGGTTAGACAGGCATTATTCCCGTACATCTAGTCGGCACGCACTACAATCCTATTTGTTTTAGTTTTTCCCGTAGATATGCCTATTAATCACGTGGTTAGACAGGCATTATTCTCGTACATCTAGTCGGCACGCACTACAATCTTATTTGTTTTACTTTTTTCCTGTAGATATGCCTATTAATCACGTGGTTAGACAAGCATTATTCTCGGACATCTAGTCGGCACGCACTACAATCTTATTTGTTTTACTTTTTGCCGTAGATATGCCTATTAATCACGTGGTTAGACAGGCATTATTCCCGTACTCTTTTCGGCACGCACTACAATCCTATTTGTTTTACTTTTTTCCCGTAGATATGCCTATTAATCACGTGGTTAGACAAGCATTATTCTCGTACATCTAGTCGGCACGCACTACAATCCTATTTGTTTTACTTTTTTCCCGTAGATATGCCTATTAATCACGTGGTTAGAGAGGCATTATTCTCGTACATCTAGTCGGCACGCACTACAATCCTATTTGTTTTACTTTTTTCCCGTAGATATGCCTATTAATCACGTGGTTAGATAAGCATTATTCTCGTACATCTAGTTGGCACGCACTACAATCCTATTTGTTTTACTTTTTTCCCGTAGATATGCCTATTAATTACGTGGTTAGACAAGCATTATTCTCGTACATCTAGTCGGCACGCACTACAATCTTATTTGTTTTACTTTTTTCCCGTAGATATGCCTATTAATCACGTGGTCAGCATTATTCCCGTGCATTATTCCCGTACTCTATTGGGCACGCCCTACAATCCTATTTGTTTTCCTTTTTCCCGTAGATATGCCTATTAATTACGGGGTTAGACAGGCATTATTCCCGTACTCTATTCGGCACGCACTACAATCCTATTTGTTTTACTTTTTTCCCGTAGATATGCCTATTAATCACGTGGTTAGACAAGCATTATTCTCGTACATCTAGTCGGCACGCACTACAATCTTATTTGTTTTACTTTTTGCCGTAGATATGCCTATTAATCACGTGGGTAGAGAGGCATTATTCTCGTACATCTAGTCGCCACTCCCTACAATCCTTTTTGTGTTACTTTTTTCCCGTAGATATGCCTATTAATCACGTGGTTAGACAAGCATTATTCCCGTACTCTATTCGGCACGCCCTACAATCCTATTTGTTTTCCTTTTTCCCGTAGATATGCCTATTAATCACGTGGTTAGACAGGCATTATTCCCGTACTCTATTCGGCACGCACTACGATCCTATTTGTTTTACTTTTTTCCCGTAGATATGCCTATTAATCACGTGGTTAGACAAGCATTATTCTCTTACATCTAGTCGGCATGCACTAGAATCCTATTTGTTTTACTTTTTTCCCGTAGATATGCCTATTAATCACGTGGTTAGACAGGCATTATTCCCGTACTCTATTCGGCACGCACTACAATCCTATTTGTTTTACTTTTTTCCCGTAGATATGCCTATTAATCACGTGGTTAGACAGGCATTATTCTCGTACATCTAGTCCGCACGCACTACAATCCTATTTGTTTTAGTTTTTCCCGTAGATATGCCTATTAATCACGTGGTTAGACAGGCATTATTCTCGTACATCTAGTCGGCACGCACTACAATCTTATTTGTTTTACTTTTTTCCTGTAGATATGCCTATTAATCACGTGGTTAGACAAGCATTATTCTCGGACATCTAGTCGGCACGCACTACAATCTTATTTGTTTTACTTTTTGCCGTAGATATGCCTATTAATCACGTGGTTAGACAGGCATTATTCCCGTACTCTTTTCGGCACGCTTTACAATCCTATTTGTTTTACTTTTTTCCCGTAGATATGCCTATTAATCACGTGGTTAGACAAGCATTATTCTCGTACATCTAGTCGGCACGCACTACAATCCTATTTGTTTTACTTTTTTCCCGTAGATATGCCTATTAATCACGTGGTTAGAGAGGCATTATTCTCGTACATCTAGTCGGCACGCACTACAATCCTATTTGTTTTACTTTTTTCCCGTAGATATGCCTATTAATCACGTGGTTAGATAAGCATTATTCTCGTACATCTAGTTGGCACGCACTACAATCCTATTTGTTTTACTTTTTTCCCGTAGATATGCCTATTAATTACGTGGTTAGACAAGCATTATTCTCGTACATCTAGTCGGCACGCACTACAATCTTATTTGTTTTACTTTTTTCCCGTAGATATGCCTATTAATCACGTGGTCAGCATTATTCCCGTGCATTATTCCCGTACTCTATTGGGCACGCCCTACAATCCTATTTGTTTTCCTTTTTCCCGTAGATATGCCTATTAATTACGGGGTTAGACAGGCATTATTCCCGTACTCTATTCGGCACGCACTACAATCCTATTTGTTTTACTCTTTTCCCGTAGATATGCCTATTAATCACGTGGTTAGACAAGCATTATTCTCGTACATCTAGTCGGCACGCACTACAATCTTATTTGTTTTACTTTTTGCCGTAGATATGCCTATTAATCACGTGGGTAGAGAGGCATTATTCTCGTACATCTAGTCGCCACTCCCTACAATCCTTTTTGTTTTACTTTTTTCCCGTAGATATGCCTATTAATCACGTGGTTAGACAAGCATTATTCCCGTACTCTATTCGGCACGCCCTACAATCCTATTTGTTTTCCTTTTTCCCGTAGATATGCCTATTAATCACGTGGTTAGACAGGCATTATTCCCGTACTCTATTCGGCACGCACTACGATCCTATTTGTTTTACTTTTTTCCCGTAGATATGCCTATTAATCACGTGGTTAGAGAAGCATTATTCTCTTACATCTAGTCGGCATGCACTAGAATCCTATTTGTTTTACTTTTTTCCCGTAGATATGCCTATTAATCACGTGGTTAGACAGGCATTATTCCCGTACTCTATTCGGCACGCACTACAATCCTATTTGTTTTACTTTTTTCCCGTAGATATGCCTATTAATCACGTGGTTAGACAGGCATTATTCTCGTACATCTAGTCCGCACGCACTACAATCCTATTTGTTTTACTTTTTTCCCGTAGATATGCCTATTAATCACGTGGTTAGACAGGCATTATTCTCGTACATCTAGTCGGCACGCACTACAATCTTATTTGTTTTACTTTTTTCTCGTAGATATGCCTATTAATCACGTGGTTAGACAGGCATTATACCCGCACTCTATTCGGCACGCACTACAATCTTATTTGTTTTACTTTTTTCCCGTAGAGATGCCTATTAATCACGTGGTTAGACAGGCATTATTCTCGTAGATCTAGTCGGCACGCACTACAATCTTATTTGTTTTACTTTTTTCCCGTAGATATGCCTATCAATCACGTGGTTAGACAGGCATTATTCTCGTACATCTAGTCGGCACGCACTTCAATCCTATTTGTTTTACTTTTTTCCCGTAGATATGGGTATTAATCACGTGGTTAGACAGGCATTATTCTCGCACTCTATTCGGCACGCACTACAATCCTATTTGTTTTACTTTTTTCCCGTAGATATGCCTATTAATCACGTGGTTAGACAGGCATTATTCTCGTACATCTAGTCGGCACGCACTACAATGTTATTTGTTTTACTTTTTTCCCGTAGATATGCCTATTAATCACGTGGTTAGACAGGCATTATTCCCGTACTCTATTCGGCACGTACTACAATCCTATTGGTTTTACTGTTTTCTCGTAGATATGCCTATTAATCACGTGGTTAGACAGGCATTATTCCCGTACTCTATTCGGCACGCACTATAATCCTATTTGTTTTACATTTTTCCCGTAGATATGCCTATTAATCACGTGGTTAGACAGGCATTATTCTCGTACATCTAGTCGGCACGCACTACAATCCTATTTGTTTTACTTTTTTCCCGTAGATATGGCTATCAATCACGTCGTTAGACAGGCATTATTCTCGTACATCTAGTCGGCACGCACTACAATCCTATTTGTTTTACTTTTTTCCCGTAGATATGCCTATTAATCACGTGGTTAGACAGGCATTATTCTCGTACATCTAGTCGGCACGCACTACAATCTTATTTGTTTTACTTTTTTCCCGTAGATATGCCTATTAATCACGTGGTTAGACAAGGATTATTCTCGTACATCTAGTCGGCACGCACTACAATCCTATTTGTTTTACTTTTTTCCCGTAGAGATGCCTATTAATCACGTGGTTAGACAAGCATTATTCTCGTACATCTAGTCGCCACGCACTACAATCGTATTTGTTTTACTTTTTTCCCGTAGATATGCCTAATAATCACGTGGTTAGACATGCATTATTCTCGCACCCTATTCGGCACGCACTACAATCCGTATTTGTTTTACTTTTTTCCCGTAGATATGCCTATTAATCACGTGGGTAGACAAGCATTATTCTCGTACATCTAGTCGGCACGCACGACAATCTTATTTGTTTTACTTTTTGCCGTAGATATGCCTATTAATCACGTGGTTAGACAGGCATAATTCCCGTACTCTATTCGGCACGCACTATAATCCTATTTGTTTTTCTTTTTCCCGTAGATATGCCTATTAATCACGTGGTTAGACAGGCATTATTCCCGGGCTGTATTCGGCACGCACTACAGTCTTATTTGTTTTCCTTTTTTCCCGTAGATATGCCTATTAATCACGTGGTTAGACAATCATTATTCTCGTACATCTAGTCGGCACGCACTACAGTCCTATTTGTTTTACTTTTTTCCCGTAGATATGCCTATTAATCACGTGGTTAGACAGGCATTATTCCCGTACTCTATTCGGCACGTACTACAATCCTATTGGTTTTACTTTTTTCTCGTAGATATACCTATTAATCACGTGCTTAGACAGGCATTATTCTGGTACATCTAGTCGGCACGCACTACAATCCTATTTGTTTTACTTTTTTCCCGTAGATATGCCTATTAATCACGTGGTTAGACAAGCATTATTCCCGTACATCTATTCGGCACGCACTACAATCCTATTTGTTTTACTTTTTCCCCGTAGATATGCCTATTAATCACGTGGTTAGACAGGCAATATTCTCGTACATCTAGTCGGCACGCACTACAATCCTATTTGTTTGACTTTTTTCCCGTAGATATGCCTATTAATCACGTGGTTAGACAGGCATTATTCTCGTACATCTAGTCGGCACGCACTACAATCCTATTTGTTTTACTTTTTTCCCGTAGATATGCCTATTAATCACGTGGTTAGACAAGCATTATTCCCGTACATCTAGTCGGCACGCACTACAATCCTATTTGTTTTACTTTTTTCCCGTAGATATGCGTATTAATCACGTGGTTAGACAGGCATTATTCTCGTACTCTATTCGGCACGCACTACAATCTTATTTGTTTTCCCTTTTGCCGTAGATATGCCTATTAATCACGTGGTTAGACAAGCATTATTCTCGTACATCTAGTCGGCACGCACTACAATCTTATTTGTTTTTCTTTTTTCCCGTAGATATGCCTATTAATCACGTGGTTAGACAAGCATTATTCCCGTACATCTAGTCGGCACGCACTACAATCCTATTTGTTTTACTTTTTTCCCGTAGATATGCGTATTAATCACGTTGTTAGACAGGCATTATTCTCGTACTCTATTCGGCACGCACTACAATCTTATTTGTTTTCCTTTTTGCCGTAGATATGCCTATTAATCACGTGGTTAGACAGGCACTATTCTCGTACTCTATTCGGCACGCACTACAATCTTATTTGTTTTCCTTTTTGCCGTAGATATGCCTATTAATCACGTGGTTAGAGAGGCATTATTCCCGTACTCTATTCGGCACGCACTAGAATCCTATTTGTTTTACTTTTTTCCCGTAGATATGCCTATTAATCACGTGGTTAGACAGGCATTATTCTCGTACATCTAGTCGGCACGCACTACAATCCTATTTGTTTTACTTTTTTCCCGTAGATATGCCTATTAATCACGTGGTTAGACAAGCATTATTCTCGTACAGCTAGTCGGCACGCACTACAATCTTATTTGTTTTACTTTTTTCCCGTAGATATGCCTATTAATCACGTGGTTAGACAGGCATTATTCTCGTACATCTAGTCGGCACGCACTACAATCCTATTTGTTTTACTTTTTTCCCGTAGATATGCCTATTAATCACGTGGTTAGACAGGCATTATTCTCGTACATCTAGTTGGCACGTACTACAATCCTATTTGTTTTACTTTTTTCCCGTAGATATGCCTATTAATCACGTGGTTAGACAGGCATTATTCTCGTACATCTAGTCGGCACGCACTACAATCCTATTTGTTTTACTTTTTTCCCGTAGATATGCCTATTAATCACGTGGTTAGACAGGCATTATTCACGTACATCTAGTCGGCACGCACTATAATCTTATTTGTTTTACTTTTTTCCCGTAGATATGCCTATTAATCACGTGGTTAGACAGGCATTATTCTCGTACATCTAGTCGGCACGCACTACAATCTTATTTGTTTTACTTTTTTCCCGTAGATATGCCTATTAATCACGTGGTTAGACAGGCATTATTGTCGTACATCTAGTCGGCACGCACTACAATGCTATTTGTTTTTCTTTTTTCCCGTAGATATGCCTATTAATCACGTGGTTAGACAAGCATTATTCTCGTACATCTAGTCGGCGCGCACTACAATCCTATTTGTTTTACTTTTTTCCCGTAGATATGCCTATTAATCACGTGGTTAGACAGGCATTATTCGCGTACTCTATTCGGCACGCACTAACATCCTATTTGTTTTACTTTTCTCCGGTAGATATGCCTATTAATCACGTGGTTAGACAGGCATTATTCTCGTACATATAGTCGGCACGCACTACAATCCTATTTGTTTTACTTTTTTCCCGTAGATATGCCTATTAATCACGTGGTTAGACAATCATTATTCTCGTACATCTAGTCGGCACGCACTACAATCCTATTTGTTTTACTTTTTTCCCGTAGATATGCCTATTAATCACGTGGTTAGACAAGCATTATTCTCGTACATATAGTCGGCACGCACTACAATCCTATTTGTTTTACTTTTCTCCCTTAGATATGCCTATTAATCACGTGGTTAGACAAGCGTTATTCTCGTACATCTAGTCGGCACGCACTATAATCCTATTTGTTTTACTTTTTTCCCGTAGATATGCCTATTATTCACGTGGTTAGACAGGCATTATTCTCGTACATCTAGTCGGCACGCACTACAATCCTAGTTGTTTTACTTTTTTCCGTAGATATGCCTATTAATCACGTGGTTAGACAGGCTTTATTCTCGTACATCTAGTCGGCACGCACTACAATCCTATTTGTTTTACTTTTTTCCCGTAGATATGCCTATTAATCACGTGGTTAGACAAGCATTATTCTCGTACATCTAGTCGGCACGCACTACAATCTTATTTGTTTTACTTTTTTCCCGTAGATATGCCTATTAATCACGTGGTTAGACAAGCATTATTCCCGTACTCTATTCGGCACGCCCTACAATCCTATTTGTTTTCCTTTTTCCCGTAGATATGCCTATTAATTACGTGGTTAGACAGGCATTATTCCCGTACTCTATTCGGCACGCACTACAATCATATTTCTTTTACTTTTTTCCCGTAGATATGCCTATTAATCACGTGGTTAGACAAGCATTATTGTCGTACATCTAGTCGGCACGCACTAAAATCTTATTTGTTTTACTTTTTGCCGTAGATATGCCTATTAATCACGTGGTTAGAGAGGCATTATTCTCGTACATCTAGTCGGCACGCACTACAATCGTATTTGTTTTACTTTTTTCCCGTAGATATGCTTATTAATCACGTGGTTAGACAAGCATTATTCTCGTACATCTAGTCGGCACGCACTACAATCTTATTTGTTTTACTTTTTTCCCGTAGATATGCCTATTAATCACGTGGTTAGACGGGCATTATTCTCGTACATGTAGTCGGGAGGCCCCACAATCCTATTTGTTTTCCTTTTTCCCGTACATATGCCTATTAATCACGTGGTTAGACAGGCATTATTCTCGTACTCTATTCGGCACGCACTACAATCCTATTTGTTTTACTTTTTTCCCGTAGATATGCCTATTAATCACGTGGTTAGACAAGCACTATTCTCGTACATCTATTCGGCACGCACTACAATCCTATTTGTTTTACTTTTTTCCCGTAGATATGCCTATTAATCACGTGGTTAGACAGGCATTATTCCCGTACTCTATTCGGCACGCACTACAATCCTATTTGTTTTACTTTTTTCCCGTAGATATGCCTATTAATCACGTGGTTAGACAGGCATTATTCCCGTACTCTATTCGGCACGCACTACAATCCTATTTCTTTTACTTTTTTCTCGTAGATATGCCTATTAATCACGTGGTTAGACAGGCATTATTCTCGTTGATCTAGTCGGCACGCACTACAATCCTATTTGTTTTACTTTTTTCCCGTAGATATGCCTATTAATCAGGTGGTTAGACAGGCATTATTCGCGTACATCTAGTCTGTACGCACTACAATCCTATTTGTTTTACTTTTTTCCCTTAGATATGCCTATTAATCACGTGGTTAGACAAGCATTATTCTCGTACTCTATTCGGCACGCACTACAATCCTATTTGTTTTACTTTTTTCCCGTAGATATGCCTATTAATCACGTGGTTAGACAGGCATTATTCCCGTACATCTAGTCGGCACGCACTACAATCTTATTTGTTTTACTTTTTTCCCGTAGATGTGCCTATTAATCACGTGGTTAGAGAGGCATTATTCTCGTACATCTAGTCGGCACGCACTACAATCTTATTTGTTTTACTTTTTTCCCGTAGATATGCCTATTAATCACGTGGTTAGACAGGCATTATTCTTGTACATCTAGTCGGCACGCACTACAATCTTATTTGTTTTACTTTTTTCCCGTAGATATGCCTATTAATCACTTGGTTAGACAAGCATTATCCTCGTACATCTAGTCGGCACGCACTACAATCCTATTTGTTTTACTTTTTTCCCGTAGATGTGCCTATTTATCACGTGGTTAGACAGGCATTATTCCCGTAAATCTAGTCGGCACGCACTACAATCCTATTTGTTTTACTTTTTTCCCGTAGATATGCCTATTAATCACGTGGTTAGACAGGCATTATTCTCGTACTCTATTCGGCAGGCACTACAATCCTATTTGTTTTACTTTTTTCCCGTAGATATGCCTATTAATCACGTGGTTAGACAGGCAATATTCTCGTACATCTAGTCGGCACGCACTACAATCCTATTTGTTTTACTTTTTTCCCGTAGATATGCCTATTAATCACGTGGTTAGACAGGCATTATTCTCGTACATCTAGTCGGCACGCACTACAATCCTATTTGTTTTACTTTTTTCCCGTAGATATGCCTATTAATCACGTGGTTAGACAAGCATTATTCCCGTACATCTAGTCGGCACGCACTACAATCCTATTTGTTTTACTTTTTTCCCGTAGATATGCCTATTAATCACGTGGTTAGACAGGCATTATTCTCGTACTCTATTCGGGACGCACTACAATCTTATTTGTTTTCCTTTTTGCCGTAGATATGCCTATTAATCACGTGGTTAGACAGGCATTATTCTCGTACTCTATTCGGCACGCCCTACAATCTGATTATTTTTCCTTTTTGCCGTAGATATGCCTACTAATCACGTGGTTAGACAGGCATTATTCTCGTACATCTAGTCGGCACGCACTACAATCCTATTTGTTTTACTTTTTTCCCGTAGATATGCCTATTAATCACGTGGTTAGACGGGCATTAATCTCGTACTTTATTCGGCACGCACTACAATCCTATTTGTTTTACTTTTTTCCCGTAGATATGCCTATTAATCACGTGGTTAGACAGGTATTATTCTCGTACATCTAGTCGGCACGCACTACAATCCTATTTGTTTTACTTTTTTCCCGTAGATATGCCTATTAATCACGTGGTTAGACAAGCATTATTCTCGTACATCTAGTCGGCACGCACTACAATCTTATTTGTTTTACTTTTTGCCGTAGATATGCCTATTAATCACGTGGTTAGACAAGGATTATTCCCGTACATCTAGTCGGCACGCACTACAATCCTATTTGTTTTCCTTTTTCCCGTAGATATGCCTATTAAGCACGTGGTTAGACAAGCATTATTCTGGTACATCTAGTCGGCGCGCACTACAATCCTATTTGTTTTACTTTTTTCCCGTACATATGCCTATCAATCACGTCGTTAGACAGGCAATATTCTCGTACATCTAGTCGGCACGCACTACAATCCTATTTGTTTTACTTTTTCCCCGTAGATATGCCTATTAATTACGTGGTTAGACAGGCATTATTCCCGTACTCTAGTCGGCACGCACTACAATCCTATTTGTTTTACTTTTTTCCCGTAGATATGCCTATTAATCACGTGGTTAGACAAGCATTATTCTCGTACATCTAGTCGTTTCGCACTACAAGCTTATTTGTTTTACTTTTTTCCCGTAGATATGCCTATTAATTACGTGGTTAGACAGGCATTATTTCCGTACTCTATTTGGCACGCACTACAGTCCTATTTGTTTTACTTTTTTCCCGTAGATATGCCTATTAATCACGTGGTTAGACAAGCATTATTCTCGTACATCTAGTCGGCACGCACTACAATCCTATTTGTTTTCCTTTTTCAAGTAGATATGGCTATTAATCACGTGGTTAGACAAGCATTATTCTCGTACATCTAGTCGGCACGCACTACAATCTTATTTGTTTTACTTTTTCCCGTAGATATGCCTATTAATCACGTGGTTAGAGAGGCATTATTCTCGTACATCTAGTCGGCACGCACTACAGTCCTACTTGTTTTACTTTTTTCCCGTAGATATGCCTATTAATCACGTGGTTAGACAGGCATTATTCCCGTACTCTATTCGGCACGTACTACAATCCTATTTGTTTTACTTTTTTCCCGTAGATATGCCTATTAATCACGTGGTTAGACAGGCATTATTCCCGTACTCTATTCGGCACGCACTACAATCCTATTTGTTTTACTTTTTTCCCGTAGATATGCCTATTAATCACGTGGTTAGACAGGCATAATTCTCGTACATCTAGTCGGCACGCACTACAATCCTATTTGTTTTACTTTTTTCCCGTAGATATGCCTATTAATCACGTGGTTAGACAGGCATTATTCCCGTACTCTATTCGGCAGGCACTACAATCTTATTTGTTTTACCTTTTTCCCGTAGATATGCTTATTAATCACGTGGTTAGACAGGCATTATTCTCGTACGTCTAGTCGGCACGCACTACAATCTTATTTGTTTTACTTTTTTCCCATAGATATGCCTATTAATCACGTGGTTAGACAGGCATTATTCTCGTACATCTAGTCGGCACGCACTACAATCCTATTTGTTTTACTTTTTTCCCGTAGATATGTCTATTAATCACGTGGTTAGACAGGCATTATTCTCGTACTCTATTCGGCACGCACTACAATCCTATTTGTTTTACTTTTTTCCCGTAGATATGCCTATTAATCACGTGGTTAGACAGGGATTATTCTCGTACATCTAGTCGGCACCCACTACAATCCCTATTTGTTTTATTTTTTTCCCGTAGATATGCCTATTAATCACGTGGTTAGACAGGCATTATTCTCGTACGTCTAGTCGGCACGCACTACAATCTTATTTGTTTTACTTTTTTCCCATAGATATGCCTATTAATCACGTGGTTAGACAGGCATTATTCTCGTACATCTAGTCGGCACGCACTACAATCCTATTTGTTTTACTTTTTCCCCGTAGATATGCCTATTAATCACGTGGTTAGACAGGCATTATTCCCGTACTCTAGTCGGCACGCACTACAATCCTATTTGTTTTACTTTTTTCCCGTAGATATGCCTATTAATCACGTGGTTAGACAAGCATTATTCTCGTACATCTAGTCGTTTCGCACTACAAGCTTATTTGTTTTACTTTTTTCCCGTAGATATGCCTATTAATTACGTGGTTAGACAGGCATTATTTCCGTACTCTATTTGGCACGCACTACAGTCCTATTTGTTTTACTTTTTTCCCGTAGATATGCCTATTAATCACGTGGTTAGACAAGCATTATTCTCGTACATCTAGTCGGCACGCACTACAATCCTATTTGTTTTCCTTTTTCAAGTAGATATGGCTATTAATCACGTGGTTAGACAAGCATTATTCTCGTACATCTAGTCGGCACGCACTACAATCTTATTTGTTTTACTTTTTCCCGTAGATATGCCTATTAATCACGTGGTTAGAGAGGCATTATTCTCGTACATCTAGTCGGCACGCACTACAGTCCTACTTGTTTTACTTTTTTCCCGTAGATATGCCTATTAATCACGTGGTTAGACAGGCATTATTCCCGTACTCTATTCGGCACGTACTACAATCCTATTTGTTTTACTTTTTTCCCGTAGATATGCCTATTAATCACGTGGTTAGACAGGCATTATTCCCGTACTCTATTCGGCACGCACTACAATCCTATTTGTTTTACTTTTTTCCCGTAGATATGCCTATTAATCACGTGGTTAGACAGGCATAATTCTCGTACATCTAGTCGGCACGCACTACAATCCTATTTGTTTTACTTTTTTCCCGTAGATATGCCTATTAATCACGTGGTTAGACAGGCATTATTCCCGTACTCTATTCGGCAGGCACTACAATCTTATTTGTTTTACCTTTTTCCCGTAGATATGCTTATTAATCACGTGGTTAGACAGGCATTATTCTCGTACGTCTAGTCGGCACGCACTACAATCTTATTTGTTTTACTTTTTTCCCATAGATATGCCTATTAATCACGTGGTTAGACAGGCATTATTCTCGTACATCTAGTCGGCACGCACTACAATCCTATTTGTTTTACTTTTTTCCCGTAGATATGTCTATTAATCACGTGGTTAGACAGGCATTATTCTCGTACTCTATTCGGCACGCACTACAATCCTATTTGTTTTACTTTTTTCCCGTAGATATGCCTATTAATCACGTGGTTAGACAGGGATTATTCTCGTACATCTAGTCGGCACCCACTACAATCCCTATTTGTTTTATTTTTTTCCCGTAGATATGCCTATTAATCACGTGGTTAGACAGGCATTATTCTCGTACATCTAGTCGGCACGCACTACAATCCTATTTGTTTTACTTTTTTCCCGTAGATATGGCTATCAATCACGTCGTTAGACAGGCAATATTCTCGTACATCTAGTCGGCACGCACTACAATCCTATTTGTTTTACTTTTTTACCGTAGATATGCCTATTAATCACGTGGTTAGACAGGCATTATTCCCGTACTCTAGTCGGCACGCACTACAATCCTATTTGTTTTACTTTTTTCCCGTAGATATGCCTATTAATCACGTGGTTAGACAAGCATTATTCTCGTACATCTAGTCGGCACGCACTACAAGCTTATTTGTTTTACTTTTTTCCCGTAGATATGCCTATTAATTACGTGATTAGACAGGCATTATTTCCGTACTCTATTCGGCACGCACTAGAATCCTATTTGTTTTACTTTTTTCCCGTAGATATGCCTATTAATCACGTGGTTAGACAAGCATTATTCTCGTACATCTAGTCGGCACGCACTACAATCCTATTTGTTTTCCTTTTTCAAGTAGATATGCCTATTAATTACGTGGTTAGACAGGCATTATTTCCGTACTCTATTCGGCACGCACTACAATCCTATTTGTTTTACTTTTTTCCCGTAGATATGCCTATTAATCACGTGGTTAGACAAGCATTATTCTCGTACATCTAGTCGGCACGCACTACAATCTTATTTGTTTTACTTTTTGCCGTAGATATGCCTATTAATCGCGTGGTTAGACAGGCATTATTCTCGTACATCTAGTCGGCACGCACTATAATCCTATTTGTTTTCCTTTATCCGGTAGATATGCCTATTAATCACGTGGTTAGACAGGCATTATTCCCGTACTCTATTCGGCACGCACTACAATCCTATTTGTTTTACTTTTTTCCCGTAGATATGCCTCTTAATCACGTGGTTAGACAGGCATTATTCCCGTACTCTATTCGGCACGCACTACAATCTTATTTGTTTTACTTTTTTCCCGTAGATATGCTTATTAATCACGTGGTTAGACAGGCATTATTCTCGTACGTCTAGTCGGCACGCACTACAATCTTATTTGTTTTACTTTTTTCCCAAAGATATGCCTATTAATCACGTGGTTAGACAGGCATTATTCTCGTACATCTAGTCGAAACGCACTACAATCCTATTTGTTTTACTTTCTTCCCGTAGATATGCCTATTGATCACGTGGTTAGACAGTCATTATTCTCGTACTCTATTCGGCACGCACTACAATCCTATTTGTTTTACTTTTTTCCCGTACATATGCCTATTAATCACGTGGTTAGACAGGGATTATTCTCGTACATCTAGTTGGCACGCACTACAATCTTATTTGTTTTATTTTTTTCCGTAGATATGCCTATCAATCACGTGGTTAGACAGGCATTATTCTCGTACATCTAGTCGGCACGCACTACAATCCTATTTGTTTTACTTTTTTCCCGTAGATATGCCTATTAATCACGTGGTTAGTCAGGCATTATTCTCGTACATCTAGTCGGCACGCACTACAATCTTATTTGTTTTACTTTTTTCCCGTAGATATGCCTATTAATCACGTGGTTAGACAGGCATTATTCTCGTACATCTGGTCGGCACGCACTACAATCTTATTTGTTTTACTTTTTTCCCGTAGATATGCCTATTAATCACGTGATTAGACAGGCATTATTGTCGTACATCTAGTGGTCACGCACTAGAATCCTATTTGTTTTACTTTTTTCCCGTAGATATGCCTATTAATCACGTGGTTAGACAAGCATTATTGTCGTACATCTAGTCGGCACGCACTACAATCCTATTTGTTTTACTTTTTTCCCGTAGATATGCCTATTAATCACGTGGTTAGACAGGCATTATTCCCGTACTCTATTCGGCACGCACTACAATCCTATTTGTTTTACTTTTTTCCCGTAGATATGGCTATTAATCACATGGTTAGACAGGCATTATTCTCGTACATATAGTCGGCACGCACTACAATCCTATTTGTTTTACTTTTTTCCCGTAGATATGCCTATTAATCACGTGGTTAGAAAAGCATTATTCTCGTACATCTAGTCGGCACGCACTACAATCTTATTTGTTTTACTTTTTTCCCGTAGATATGCCTATTAATCACGTGGTTAGACGGGGATTATTCCCGTACTCTATTCGGCACGCACTACAATCCTATTTGTTTTACTTTTCTCCCATAGATATGCCTATTAATCACGTGGTTAGACAAGCATTATTCTCGTACATCTAGTCGGCACGCACTACAATCCTATTTGTTTTACTTTTTTCCCGTAGATATGCCTATTAATCACGTGGTTAGACAAGCATTATTCTCGTATATCTAGTCGGCACGCACTACAATCCTATTTGTTTTACTTTTTTCCCGTAGATATGCCTATTAATCACGTGGTTAGACAATCATTATTGTCGTACATCTAGTCGGCACGCTCTAAAATCTTATTTGTTTTACTTTTTGTCGTAGATATGCCTATTAATCACGTGGTTAGAGAGGCATTATTCTCGTACATCTAGTCGGCACGCACTACAATCCTATTTGTTTTACTTTTTGCCGGTAGATATGCTTATTAATCACGTGGTTAGACAAGCATTATTCTCGTACATCTAGTCGGCACGCACTGCAATCTTATTTGGTTTACTTTTTTCCCGTAGATATGCCTATTAATCACGTGGTTAGACAAGCATTATTCCCGTACTCTATTGGGCACGCCCTAATATCCTATTTGTTTTCCTTTTTCCCGTACATATGCCTATTAATCACGTGGTGAGACAGGCATTATTCTCGTACTCTTTTCGGCACGCACTACAATCCTATTTGTTTTACTTTTTTCCCGTAGATATGCCTATTAATCACGTGGTTAGACAAGCATTATTCTCGTACATCTAGTCGGCACGCACTACAATCCTATTTGTTTTACTTTTTTCCCGTAGATATGCCTATTAATCACGTGGTTAGACAGGCATTATTCCCGTACTCTATTCGGCACGCACTACAATCCTATTTGTTTTACTTTTTTCCCTTGGATATGCCTATTAATCACGTTGTTAGACAGGCATTATTCCCGTACTCTATTCGGCACGCACTAGAATCCTATTTGTTTTACTTTTTTCCCGTAGATATGCCTATTAATCACCTGTTTAGACAGGCATTATTCTCGTACATCTAGTCGGCACGCACTAAAATCCTATTTGTTTCACTTTTTTCCCGTAGATATGCCTATTAATCACGTGGTTAGACAAGCATTATTCTCGTACATCTAGTCGGCACGCACTACAATCCTATTTGTTTTACTTTTTTCCCGTAGATATGCCTTTTAATCACGTGGTTAGACAAGCATTATTCTCGTACATCTAGTCGGCACGCACTACAATCCTATTTGTTTTACTTTTTTCCCGTAGATATGCCTATTAATCACGTGGTTAGACAAGCATTATTCTCGTACATCTAGTCGGCACGCACTACAATCCTATTTGTTTTCCTTTTTCCCGTAGATATGCCTATTAATCACGTGGTTAGACAAGCATTATTCCCGTACTCTATTCGGCACGCCCTACAATCCTATTTGTTTTCCTTTTTCCCGTACATATGCCTATGAATCACGTGGTTAGACAGGCATTATTCTCGTACTCTATTCGGCACGCACTACAATCCTATTTGTTTTACTTTTTTCCCGTAGATATGCCTATTAATCACGTGGTTAGACAAGCATTATTCTCGTACATCTAGTCGGCACGCACTACAATCCTATTTGTTTTACTTTTTTCCCGTAGATATGCCTATTAATCACGTGGTTAGACAGGCATTATTCCCGTACTCTATTCGGCACGCACTACAATCCTATTTGTTTTACTTTTTTCCCGTAGATATGCCTATTAATCACGTGGTTAGACAGGCATTATTCCCGTACTCTATTCGGCACGCACTACAATCCTATTTGTTTTACTTTTTTCCCTTGGATATGCCTATTAATCACGTTGTTAGACAGGCATTATTCCCGTACTCTATTCGGCACGCACTAGAATCCTATTTTTTTTACTTTTTTCCCGTAGATATGCCTATTAATCACGTGGTTAGACAGGCATTATTCTCGTACATCTAGTCGGCACGCACTACAATTCTAGTTGTTTCACTTTTTTCCCGTAGATATGCCTATTAATCACGTGGTTAGACAAGCATTATTCTCGTACATCTAGTCGGCACGCACTACAATCCTATTTGTTTTACTTTTTTCCCGTAGATATGCCTTTTAATCACGAGCTTAGACAAGCATTATTCTCGTACATCTAGTCGGCACGCACTACAATCCTATTTTTTTACCTTTTTCCCGTAGATATGCCTATTAATCACGTGGTTAGACAAGCATTATTCTCGTACATCTAGTCGGCACGCACTACAATCCTATTTGGTTTACTTTTTTCCCGTAGATATGCCTATTAATCACGTTGTTAGACAAGCATTATTCTGGTACATCTAGTCGGCACGCACTACAATCCTATTTGTTTTCCTTTTTCCCGTAGATATGCCTATTAATCACGTGGTTAGACAAGCATTATTCTCGTACATCTAGTCGGCACGCACTACAATCCTATTTGTTTTACTTTTTTCCCGTAGATATGCCTATTAATCACGTGGTTAGACAGGCATTATTCTCGTACATCTAGTCGGCACGCACTACAATCCTATTTGTTTTCCTTTTTCCCGTAGATATGCCTATTAATCACGTGGTTAGACAAGCATTATTCCCGTACTCTATTCGGCACGCACTACAATCCTATTTGTTTTACTTTTTTCCCGTAGATATGCCTATTAATCACGTGGTTAGACAGGCATTATTCCCGTACTCTAGTCGGCACGCACTACAATCCTATTTGTTTTACTTTTTTCCCGTAGATATGCCTATTAATCACGTGGTTAGACAAGCATTATTCTCGTACATCTAGTCGGCACGCACTAAAATCCTATTTGTTTTACTTTTTTCCCGCAGATATGCGTATTAATCACGTGGTTAGACAAGCATTATTCCCGTACTCTATTCGGCACGCACTACAATCCTATTTGTTTTACTTTTTTCCCGTAGATATGCCTATTAATCACGTGGTTAGACAGGCATTATTCCCGTACATCTAGTCGGCACGCACTACAATCTTATTTGTTTTACTTTTTTCCCGTAGATATGCCTATTAATCACGTGGTTAGACAGGCCTTATTCGCGTACTCTATTCGGCACGCACTAGAGTCTTATTTGTTTTACTTTTTTCCCGTAGATATGCCTATTAATCACGTTGTTAGACAGGCATTATTCCCGTACTCTATTCGGCACGCACTACAATCTTATTTGTTTTAATTTTTTCCCGTAGATATGCCTATTAATCACGTGGTTAGACAGGCATTATTCCCGTACTCTATTCGGCACGCACTACAATCTTATTTGTTTGACTTTTATCCCGTAGATATGCCTATTAATCACGTGGTTAGACAAGCATTATTCTCGTACATCTAGTCGGCACGCACTACAATCCTATTTGTCTGACTTTTTTCCCGTAGATATTCCTATTAATTACGTGGTTAGACAGGCATTATTCCCGTACTCTATTCGGCACGCACTACAATCGTATTTGTTTTACTTTTTTCCCGTAGATATTCCTATTAATCACTTGGTTAGACAGGCATTATTCCCGTACATCTAGTCGGCACGCACTACAATCTTATTTGTTTTACTTTTTTCCCGTAGATATGCCTATTAATCACGTGGTTAGACAGGCATTATTCTGGTACATCTAGTCGGCACGCACTACAATCCTATTTGTTTTACTTTTTTCCCGTAGATATGGCTATTAATCACGTGGTTAGACAAGCATTATTCTCGTACATCTAGTCGGCACGCACTACAATCCTATTTGTTTTACTTTTTTCCCGTAGATATGCCTATTAATCACGTGGTTAGACAAGCATTATTCCGGTACATCTAGTCGGCACGCACTACAATCTTATTTGTTTTCCTTTTACCCGTAGATATGCCTATTAATCACGTGGTTAGACAGGCATTATTCCCGTACTCTATTCGGCACGCACTACAATCCTATTTGTTTTACTTTTTTCCCGTAGATATGCCTATTAATCACGTGGTTAGACAGGCATTATTCTCGTACATCTAGTCGGCACGCACTACAATCCTATTTGTTTTGCTTTTTTCCCGTAGATATGCCTATTAATCACGTGGTTAGACAGGCATTATTCCCGTACTCTAGTCGGCACGCACTACAATCCTATTTGTTTTACTTTTTTCCCGTAGATATGCCTATTAATCACGTGGTTAGACAGGCATTATTCCCGTACTCTAGTCGGCACCCACTACAATCCTATTTGTTTTACTTTTTTCCCGTAGATATGCCTATTAATCACGTGGTTAGACAGGCATTATTCTCGTACATCTAGTCGGCACGCACTACAATCCTATTTGTTTTACTTTTTTCCCGTAGATATGCCTATTAATCACGTGGTTAGACAGGCATTATTCCCGTACTCTAGTCGGCACCCACTACAATCCTATTTGTTTTGCTTTTTTCCCGTAGATATGCCTATTAATCACGTGGTTAGACAGGCATTATTCTCGTACATCTAGTCGGCACGCACTACAATCCTATTTGTTTTACTTTTTTCCCGTAGATATGCCTATTAATCACGTGGTTAGACAAGCATTATTCCCGTACATCTAGTCGGCACGCACTACAATGTTATTTGTTTTCCTTTTTGCCGTAGATATGCCTATTAATCACGTGGTTAGACAGGCATTATTCTCGTACTCTATTCGGCACGCACTACAATCCTATTTGTTTTACTTTTTTCCCGTAGATATGCCTATTAATCACGTGGTTAGACAAGCATTATTCTCGTACATCTAGTCGGCACGCACTACAATCCAATTTGTTTTACTTTTTTCCCGTAGATATGCCTATTAATCACGTGGTTAGACAAGCATTATTCCCGTACTCTAGTCGGCACGCACTGCAATCCTATTTGTTTTACTTTTTTCCCGTAGATATGCCTATTAATCACGTGGTTAGACAGGCATTATTCTCGTACATCTAGTCGGCACGCACTACAATCATTTTTGTTTTACTTTTTTCCTGTAGATATGCCTATTAATCACGTGGTAAGTCAGGCATTATTCTCGTACATCTAGTCGGCACGCACTACAATCCCATTTGTTTTACTTTTTTCCCGTAGATATGCCTATTAATCACGTGGTTAGACAGGCATTATTCTCGTACATCTAGTCGGCACGCCCTACAATCCTAGTTGTTTTACTTTTTTCCCGTAGATATGCCTATTAATCACGTGGTTAGACAAGCATTATTCCCGTACTCTAGTCGGCACGCACTACAATCCTCTTTGTTTTACTATTATCCCATAGCTATGCCTATTAATCACGTGGTTAGACAAGCATTATTCTCGTACATCTAGTCGGCACGCACTACAATCCTATTTGTTTTACTTTTTGCCGTAGATATGCCTATTAATCACGTGGTTAGACAGGCATTATTCCCGTACTCTATTCGGCACGCACTACAATCTTATTTGTTTTACTTTTTTCCCGTAGATATGCCTATTAATCACGTGGTTAGACAAGCATTATTCCCGTACTCTATTCGGCACGCACTACAATCTTATTTGTTTTACTTTTTTCCCGTAGATATGCCTATTAATCACGTTGTTAGACAGGCATTATTCTCGTACATCTAGTCGGCACGCACTACAATCCTATTTGTTTTACTTTTTTCCCGTAGATATGCCTATTAATCACGTGGTTAGACAAGCATTATTCCCGTACTCTAGTCGGTACGCACTACAATCCTATTTGTTTTACTTTTTGCCGTAGATATGCCTATTAATGACGTGGTTAGATAGGCATTATTCTCGTACTCTATTCGGCACGCACTACAATCCTATTTGTTTTACTTTTTTCCCGTAGATATGCCTATTAATCACGTGGTTAGACAAGCATTATTCTCGTACATCTAGTCGGCACGCACTACAATCCTATTTGTTTTACTTTTTTCCCGTAGATATGCCTATTAATCACGTGGTTAGACAGGCATTATTCCCGTACTCTATTCGGCACGCACTACAATCCTATTTGTTTTACTTTTTTCCCGTAGATATGCCTATTAATCACGTGGTTAGACAAGCATTATTCTCGTACATCTAGTCGGCACGCACTACAATCCTATTTGTTTTACTTTTTTGCCGTAGATATGCCTATTAATCACGTGGTTAGACAGGCATTATTCTCGTACATCTTGTCGGCACGCACTACAATGTTATTTGTTTTACTTTTTTCCCTTAGATATGCCTATTAATGACGTGGTTAGAGAAGCATTATTCTCGTACATCTAGTCTGCACGCACTACAATCTTATTTGTTTTACTTTTTTCCCGTAGATATGCCTATTAATCACGTGGTTAGACAAGCATTATTCTCGTACATCTAGTCGGCACGCACTACAATCCTTTTTGTTTTACTTTTTTGCCGTAGATATGCCTATTAATCACGTGGTTAGACAGGCATTATTCCCGTACTCTATTCGGGACGCCCTACAATCCTATTTGTTTTACTTTTTTCCAGTAGATATGCCTATTGATCACGTGGTTAGACAGGCATTATTCTCGTACATCTAGTCGGCACGCACTACAATCTTATTTGTTTTACTTTTTCCCGTAGATATGCCTATTAATCACGTGGTTAGACAGGCATTATTCTTGTACATCTAGTCGGCACGCCCTACAATCCTATTTGTTTTACTTTTTCCCCTAGATATGCCTATTAATCACGTGGTTAGACAGGCATTATTTTCGTACTCTATTCGGCACGCACTACAATCCTATTTGTTTTACTTTTTTCCCGTAGATATGCCTATTAATCACGTGGTTAGAGAAACATTATTCTCGTACATCTAGTCGGCACTCTCTACAATCCTATTTGTTTTACTTTTTTCCCGTTGATATGCCTATTAATCACGTGGTTAGACAGGCATTATTCCCGTACATCTAGTCGGCACGCACTACAATCTTATTTGTTTTACTTTTTGCCGTAGATATTCCTATTAATCACGTGGTTAGACATGCATTATTCTCGTACATCTAGTCGGCAAGCACTACAATCTTATTTGTTTTACTTTTTTCCCATAGATATGCCTATTAATCACGTGGTTAGACAGGCATTATTCCCGTACTCTATTCGGCACGCACTACAATCCTATTTGTTTTACTTTTTTCCCGTAGATATGCCTATTAATCACGTGGTTAGACAAGCATTATTCCCGTACTCTATTCGGCACGCACTACAATCCTATTTGTTTTGCTTTTTTCCCTTGGATATGCCTATTAATCACGTGGTTAGACAGGCATTATTCCCGTACTCTATTCGGCACGCACTAGAATCCTATTTGTTTTACTTTTTTCCCGTAGATATGCCTATTAATCACGTGGTTAGACAAGCATTATTCTCGTACATCTATTCGGCACGCACTACAATCCTATTTGTTTTACTTTTTTCCCGTAGATATGCCTATTAATCACGTGGTTAGACAAGCATTATTATCGTACATCTAGTCGGCACGCACTACAATCCTATTTGTTTTACTCTTTTCCCGTAGATATGCCTATTAATCACGTGGTTAGACAAGCATTATTCTCGTACATCTAGTCGGCACGCACTACAATCCTATTTGTTTTACTTTTTTCCCGTAGATATGCCTATTAATCACGTGGTTAGACAAGCATTATTCTCGTTCATCTAGTCGGCACGCACTACAATCCTATTTGTTTTACTTTTTTCCCGTAGATATGCCTATTAATGACGTGGTTAGACAAGCATTATTCTCGTACATCTAGTCGGCACGCACTACAATCCTATTTGTTTTACTTTTTTCCCGTAGATATGCCTATTAATCACGTGGTTAGACAAGCATTATTCCGGTACATCTAGTCGGCACGCACTACAATCTTATTTGTTTTCCTTTTTCCCGTAGATATGCCTATTAATCACGTGGTTAGACAGGCATTATTCCCGTACTCTATTCGGCACGCACTACAATCCTATTTGTTTTACTTTTTTCCCGTAGATATGCCTATTAATCACGTGGTTAGACAGGCATTATTCTCGTACATCTAGTCGGCACGCACTACAATCCTATTTGTTTTACTTTTTTCCCGTAGATATGCCTATTAATCACGTGGTTAGACAGGCATTATTCCCGTACTCTAGTCGGCACGCACTACAATCCTATTTGTTTTACTTTTTTCCCGTAGATATGCCTATTAATCACGTGGTTAGACAGGCATTATTCCCGTACTCTAGTCGGCACGCACTACAATCCTATTTGTTTTACTTTTTTCCCGTAGATATGCCTATTAATCACGTGGTTAGACAGGCATTATTCTCGTACATCTAGTCGGCACGCACTACAATCCTATTTGTTTTACTTTTTTCCCGTAGATATGCCTATTAATCACGTGGTTAGACAAGCATTATTCCCGTACATCTAGTCGGCACGCACTAAAATCTTATTTGTTTTCCTTTTTGCCGTAGATATGCCAATTAATCACGTGGTTAGACAGGCATTATTCCCGTACTCTATTCGGCACGCACTACAATCCTATTTGTTTTACTTTTTTCCCGTAGATATGCCTATTAATCACGTGGTTACACAGGCATTATTCTCGTACATCTAGTCGGCACGCACTACAATCCTATTTGTTTTACTTTTTTCCCGTAGATATGCCTATTAATCACGTCGTTAGACAGGCATTATTCCCGTACTCTAGTCGGCACGCACTACAATCCTATTTGTTTTACTTTTTTCCCGTAGATATGCCTATTAATCACGTGGTTAGACAGGCATTATTCCCGTACTCTATTCGGCACGCACTACAATCCTATTTGTTTTACTTTTTTCTCGTAGATATGCCTATTAATCACGTGGTTAGACAGGCATTATTCTCGTACATCTAGTCGGCACGCACTACAATCCTATTTGTTTTACTTTTTTCCCGTAGATATGCCTATTAATCACGTGGTTAGACAAGCATTATTCCCGTACATCTAGTCGGCACGCACTACAATCTTATTTGTTTTCCTTTTTGCCGTAGATATGCCTATTAATCACGTGGTTAGACAAGCATTATTCCCGTACTCTATTCGGCACGCACTACAATCCTATTTGTTTTACTTTTTTCCCTTGGATATGCCTATTAATCACGTGGTTAGACAGGCATTATTCCCGTACTCTATTCGGCACGCACTACAATCCTATTTGTTTTACTTTTTTCCCGTAGATATGCCTATTAATCACGTGGTTAGACAGGCATTATTCCCGTACTCTAGTCGGCACGCACTACAATCCTATTTGTTTTACTTTTTTCCCGTAGATATGCCTATTAATCACGTGGTTAGACAGGCATTATTCCCGTACTCTAGTCGGCACGCACTACAATCCTATTTGTTTTACTTTTTTCCCGTAGATATGCCTATTAATCACGTGGTTAGACAGGCATTATTCTCGTACATCTAGTCGGCACGCACTACAATCCTATTTGTTTTACTTTTTTCCCGTAGATATGCCTATTAATCACGTGGTTAGACAAGCATTATTCCCGTACATCTAGTCGGCACGCACTAAAATCTTATTTGTTTTCCTTTTTGCCGTAGATATGCCTATTAATCACGTGGTTAGACAGGCATTATTCCCGTACTCTATTCGGCACGCACTACAATCCTATTTGTTTTACTTTTTTCCCGTAGATATGCCTATTAATCACGTGGTTAGACAGGCATTATTCTCGTACATCTAGTCGGCACGCACTACAATCCTATTTGTTTTACTTTTTTCCCGTAGATATGCCTATTAATCACGTCGTTAGACAGGCATTATTCCCGTACTCTAGTCGGCACGCACTACAATCCTATTTGTTTTACTTTTTTCCCGTAGATATGCCTATTAATCACGTGGTTAGACAGGCATTATTCCCGTACTCTATTCGGCACGCACTACAATCCTATTTGTTTTACTTTTTTCTCGTAGATATGCCTATTAATCACGTGGTTAGACAGGCATTATTCTCGTACATCTAGTCGGCACGCACTACAATCCTATTTGTTTTACTTTTTTCCCGTAGATATGCCTATTAATCACGTGGTTAGACAAGCATTATTCCCGTACATCTAGTCGGCACGCACTACAATCTTATTTGTTTTCCTTTTTGCCGTAGATATGCCTATTAATCACGTGGTTAGACAAGCATTATTCCCGTACTCTATTCGGCACGCACTACAATCCTTTTTGTTTTACTTTTTTCCCTTGGATATGCCTATTAATCACGTGGTTAGACAGGCATTATTCCCGTACTCTATTCGGCACGCACTACAATCCTATTTGTTTTACTTTTTTCCCGTAGATATGCCTATTAATCACGTGGTTAGACAAGCATTATTCTCGTACATCTATTCGGCACGCACTACAATCCTATTTGTTTTACTTTTTTCCCGTAGATATGCCTATTAATCACGTGGTTAGACAAGCATTATTCCCGTACATCTAGTCGGCACGCACTACAATCCTATTTGTTTTACTTTTTTCCCGTAGACATGCCTATTAATCACGTGGTTAGACAAGCATTATTCTCGTACATCTAGTCGGCACGCACTACAATCCTATTTGTTTTACTTTTTTCCCGTAGATATGCCTATTAATGACGTGGTTAGACAAGCATTATTCTCGTACATCTAGTCGGCACGCACTACAATCCTATTTGTTTTACTTTTTTCCCGTAGATATGCATATTAATCACGTGGTTAGACAAGCATTATTCCGGTACATCTAGTCGGCACGCACTACAATCTTATTTGTTTTCCTTTTTCCCGTAGATATGCCTATTAATCACGTGGTTAGACAGGCATTATTCCCGTACTCTATTCGGCACGCACTACAATCCTATTTGTTTTACTTTTTTCCCGTAGATATGCCTATTAATCACGTGGTTAGACAGGCATTATTCTCGTACATCTAGTCGGCACGCACTACAATCCTATTTGTTTTGCTTTTTTCCCGTAGATATGCCTATTAATCACGTGGTTAGACAGGCATTATTCCCGTACTCTAGTCGGCACGCACTACAATCCTATTTGTTTTACTTTTTTCCCGTAGATATGCCTATTAATCACGTGGTTAGACAGGCATTATTCCCGTACTCTAGTCGGCACGCACTACAATCCTATTTGTTTTACTTTTTTCCCGTAGATATGCCTATTAATCACGTGGTTAGACAGGCATTATTCTCGTACATCTAGTCGGCACGCACTACAATCCTATTTGTTTTACTTTTTTCCCGTAGATATGCCTATTAATCACGTGGTTAGACAAGCATTATTCCCGTACATCTAGTCGGCACGCACTACAATCTTATTTGTTTTCCTTTTTGCCGTAGATATGCCTATTAATCACGTGGTTAGACAGGCATTATTCCCGTACTCTATTCGGCACGCACTACAATCCTATTTGTTTTACTTTTTTCCCGTAGATATGCCTATTAATCACGTGGTTAGACAGGAATTATTCTCGTACATCTAGTCGGCACGCACTACAATCCTATTTGTTTTACTTTTTTCCCGTAGATATGCCTATTAATCACGTCGTTAGACAGGCATTATTCCCGTACTCTAGTCGGCACGCACTACAATCCTATTTGTTTTACTTTTTTCCCGTAGATATGCCTATTAATCACGTGGTTAGACAGGCATTATTCCCGCACTCTATTCGGCACGCACTACAATCCTATTTGTTTTACTTTTTTCCCGTAGATATGCCTATTAATCACGTGGTTAGACAGGCATTATTCTCGTACATCTAGTCGGCACGCACTACAATCCTATTTGTTTTACTTTTTTCCCGTAGATATGCCTATTAATCACGTGGTTAGACAAGCATTATTCCCGTACATCTAGTCGGCACGCACTACAATCTTATTTGTTTTCCTTTTTGCCGTAGATATGCCTATTAATCACGTGGTTAGACAAGCATTATTCCCGTACTCTATTCGGCACGAACTACAATCCTATTTGTTTTACTTTTTTCCCTTGGATATGCCTATTAATCACGTGGTTAGACAGGCATTATTCCCGTACTCTATTCGGCACGCACTACAATCCTATTTGTTTTACTTTTTTCCCGTAGATATGCCTATTAATCACGTGGTTAGACAAGCATTATTCTCGTACATCTATTCGGCACGCACTACAATCCTATTTGTTTTACTTTTTTCCCGTAGATATGCCTATTAATCACGTGGTTAGACAAGCATTATTCCCGTACATCTAGTCGGCACGCACTACAATCCTATTTGTTTTACTTTTTTCCCGTAGATATGCCTATTAATCACGTGGTTAGACAAGCATTATTCTCGTACATCTAGTCGGCACGCACTACAATCCTATTTGTTTTACTTTTTTCCCGTAGATATGCCTATTAATCACGTGGTTAGACAAGCATTATTCTCGTACATCTAGTCGGCACGCACTACAATCCTATTTGTTTTACTTTTTTCCCGTAGATATGCATATTAATCACGTGGTTAGACAAGCATTATTCCGGTACATCTAGTCGGCACGCACTACAATCTTATTTGTTTTCCTTTTTCCCGTAGATATGCCTATTAATCACGTGGTTAGACAGGCATTATTCCCGTACTCTATTCGGCACGCACTACAATCCTATTTGTTTTACTTTTTTCCCGTAGATATGCCTATTAATCACGTGGTTAGACAGGCATTATTCTCGTACATCTAGTCGGCACGCACTACAATCCTATTTGTTTTGCTTTTTTACCGTAGATATGCCTATTAATCACGTGGTTAGACAGGCATTATTCCCGTACTCTAGTCGGCACGCACTACAATCCTATTTGTTTTACTTTTTTCCCGTAGATATGCCTATTAATCACGTGGTTAGACAGGCATTATTCCCGTACTCTAGTCGGCACGCACTACAATCCTATTTGTTTTACTTTTTTCCCGTAGATATTCCTATTAATCACGTGGTTAGACAGGCATTATTCTCGTACATCTAGTCGGCACGCACTACAATCCTATTTGTTTTACTTTTTTCCCGTAGATATGCCTATTAATCACGTGGTTAGACAAGCATTATTCCCGTACATCTAGTCGGCACGCACTACAATCTTATTTGTTTTCCTTTTTGCCGTAGATATGCCTATTAATCACGTGGTTAGACAGGCATTATTCCCGTACTCTATTCGGCACGCACTACAATCCTATTTGTTTTACTTTTTTCTCGTAGATATGCCTATTAATCACGTGGTTAGACAGGCATTATTCTCGTACATCTAGTCGGCACGCACTACAATCCTATTTGTTTTACTTTTTTCCCGTAGATATGCCTATTAATCACGTCGTTAGACAGGCATTATTCCCGTACTCTAGTCGGCACGCACTACAATCCTATTTGTTTTACTTTTTTCCCGTAGATATGCCTTTTAATCACGTGGTTAGACAGGCATTATTCCCGTACTCTATTCGGCACGCACTACAATCCTATTTGTTTTACTTTTTTCCCGTAGATATGCCTATTAATCGCGTGGTTAGACAGGCATTATTCTCGTACATCTAGTTGGCACGCACTACAATCCTATTTGTTTTACTTTTTTCCCGTAGATATGCCTATTAATCACGTGGTTAGACAAGCATTACTCCCGTACTCTAGTCGGCACGCACTAGAATCCTATTTGTTTTACTTTTTTCCCGTAGATATGCCTATTAATCACGTGGTTAGACAAGCATTTTTCTCGTACATCTAGTCGGCACGCACTACAAACCTATTTGTTTTACTTTTTTCCCGTAGATATGCCTATTAATCACGTGGTTAGACAGGCATTATTCCCGTATATCTAGTCGGCACGCACTACAATCTTATTTGTTTTACTTTTTTCCCGTAGATATGCCTATTAATCACGTGGTTAGACAGGCATTATTCCCGTACATCTAGTCGGCACGCACTACAATCTTATTTGTTTTACTTTTCTCCCGTAGATATGCCTATTAATCACGTGGTTAGACAGGCATTATTCTCGTACATCTAGTCGGCACGCACTACAATCTTATTTGTTTTCCTTTTTCCCGTAGATATGCCTATTAATCGCGTGGTTAGACAGGCATTATTCCCGTACTCTCGTCGGCACGCCCTACAATCCTATTTGTTTTACTTTTTTCCCGTAGATATGCCTATTAATCACGTGGTTAGACAGGCATTATTCTCGTACATCTAGTCGGCACGCACTACAATCCTATTTGTTTTTCTTTTTTCCGTAGATATGCCTATTAATCACGTGGTTAGACAGGCATTATTCTCGTACTCTATTCGGCACGCAGTACAATCCTATTTGTTTTACTTTTTTCCCGTAGATATGCCTATTAATCACGTGGTTAGACAGGCATTATTCTCGTACATCTAGTCGGCACGCACTACAATCCTATTTGTTTTACTTCTTTCCCGTCGATATGCCTATTAATCACGTGGTTAGACAAGCATTACTCCCGTACTCTAGTCCTCACGCACTACAATCCTATTTGTTTTACTTTTTTCCCGTAGATATGCCTATTAATCACGTGGTTAGACAAGCATTTTTTTCGTACATCTAGGCGGCACGCACTACAAACCTATTTGTTTTACTTTTTTGCCGTAGATATGCCTATTAATCACGTGGTTAGACAAGCATTATTCCCGTACTCTAGTCGGCACGCACTACAATCCTATTTGTTTTACTTTCTTCCCGTAGATATGCCTATTAATCACGTGGTTAGACAGGCATTATTCCCGTACATCTAGTCGGCATGCACTACAATCTTATTTCTTTTAATTTTTTCCCGTAGATATGCCTATTAATCACGTGGTTAGACAGGCATTATTCCCGTACTCTATTCGGCACGCACTACAATCCTATTTGTTTTACTTTTTTCCCGTAGATATTCCTATTAATCACTTGGTTAGACAAGCATTATTCCCGTACTCTATTCGGCACGCACTACAATCCTATTTGTTTTACTTTTTTCCCGTAGATATGCCTATTAATCACGTGGTTAGACAGGCATTATTCCCGTACTCTATTCGGCACGCACTACAATCCTATTTGTTTTACTTTTTTCCCGTAGATATGCCTATTAATCACGTGGTTAGACAGGCATTATTCCCGTACATCTAGTCGGCACGCACTACAATCTTATTTGTTTTACTTTTTTCCCGTCGATATGCCTATTAATCACGTGGTTAGACAGGAATTATTCTCGTACATCTAGTCGGCACGCACTACAATCTTATTTGTTTTCCTTTTTCCCGTAGATATGCCTATTAATCACGTGGTTAGACAGCAATTATTCTTGTACATCTAGTCGGCATGCACAACAATCCTATTTGTTTTACTTTTTTCCCATAGATATGCCTATTAATCACGTGGTTAGAGAGGCATTATTCTCGTACATCTAGTCGGCACGCACTACAATCCTATTTGTTTTTCTTTTTTCCCGTAGATATGCCTATTAATCACGTGGTTAGACAGGCATTATTCTCGTACTCTATTCGGCACGCCCTACAATCCTATTTGTTTTACTTTTTTCCCGTAGATATGCCTATTAATCACGTGGTTAGACAGGCATTATTCTCGTACATCTAGTCGGCACGCACTACAATCCTATTTGTTTTACTTTTTTCCCGTAGATATGCCTATTAATCACGTGGTTAGACAAGCATTTTTCTCGTACATCTAGTCGGCACGCACTACAAACCTATTTGTTTTACTTTTTTCCCGTAGATATGCCTATTAATCACGTGGTTAGACAAGCATTATTCCCGTACTCTAGTCGGCACGCACTACAATCCTATTTGTTTTACTTTTTTCCCGTAGATATGCCTATTAATCACGTGCTTAGACAGGCATTATTCCCGTACATCTAGTCGGCATGCACTACAATCTTATTTCTTTTAATTTTTTCCCGTAGATATGCCTATTAATCACGTGGTTAGACAGGCATTATTCCTGAACTCTATTCGGCACGCACTACAATCCTATTATTTTTTTTTTTTCCCGTAGATATGCCTATTAATCACTTGGTTAGACAAGCATTATTCCCGTACTCTATTCGGCACGCACTACAATCCTATTTGTTTTACTTTTTTCCCGTAGATATGCCTATTAATCACGTGGTTAGACAGGCATTATTCCCGTACATCTAGTCGGCACGCACTACAATCCTATTTGTTTTACTTTTTTCCTGTAGATATGCCTATTAATCACGTGGTTAGACAGGCATTATTCCCGTACATCTAGTCGGCACGCACTACAATCCTATTTGTTTTACTTTTTTCCCGTAGATATGCCTATTAATCACGTGGTTAGACAGGCATTATTCTCGTACATCTAGTCGGCACGCACTACAATCCTATTTGTTTTGCTTTTTTACCGTAGATATGCCTATTAATCACGTGGTTAGACAGGCATTATTCCCGTACTCTAGTCGGCACGCACTACAATCCTATTTATTTTACTTTTTTCCCGTAGATATGCCTATTAATCACGTGGTTAGACAGGCATTATTCCCGTACTCTAGTCGGCACGCACTACAATCCTATTTGTTTTACTTTTTTCCCGTAGATATGCCTATTAATCACGTGGTTAGACAGGCATTATTCTCGTACATCTAGTCGGCACGCACTACAATCCTATTTGTTTTACTTTTTTCCCGTAGATATGCCTATTAATCACGTGGTTAGACAAGCATTATTCCCGTACATCTAGTCGGCACGCACTACAATCTTATTTGTTTTCCTTTTTGCCGTAGATATGCCTATTAATCACGTGGTTAGACAGGCATTATTCCCGTACTCTATTCGGCACGCACTACAATCCTATTTGTTTTACTTTTTTCCCGTAGATATGCCTATTAATCACGTGGTTAGACAAGCATTTTTCTCGTACATCTAGTCGGCACGCACTACAAACCTATTTGTTTTACTTTTTTCCCGTAGATATGCCTATTAATCACGTGGTTAGACAAGCATTATTCCCGTACTCTAGTCGGCACGCACTACAATCCTATTTGTTTTACTTTTTTCCCGTAGATATGCCTATTAATCACGTGCTTAGACAGGCATTATTCCCGTACATCTAGTCGGCATGCACTACAATCTTATTTCTTTTAATTTTTTCCCGTAGATATGCCTATTAATCACGTGGTTAGACAGGCATTATTCCTGAACTCTATTCGGCACGCACTACAATCCTATTATTTTTTTTTTTTCCCGTAGATATGCCTATTAATCACGTGGTTAGACAAGCATTTTTCTCGTACATCTAGGCGGCACGCACTACAAACCTATTTGTTTTACTTTTTTGCCGTAGATATGCCTATTAATCACGTGGTTAGACAAGCATTATTCCCGTACTCTAGTCGGCACGCACTACAATCCTATTTGTTTTACTTTCTTCCCGTAGATATGCCTATTAATCACGTGGTTAGACAGGCATTATTCCCGTACATCTAGTCGGCATGCACTACAATCTTATTTCTTTTAATTTTTTCCCGTAGATATGCCTATTAATCACGTGGTTAGACAGGCATTATTCCCGTACTCTATTCGGCACGCACTACAATCCTATTTGTTTTACTTTTTTCCCGTAGATATGCCTATTAATCACGTGGTTAGACAGGCATTATTCCCGTACATCTAGTGGGCACGCACTACAATCTTATTTGTTTTACTTTTTTCCCGTCGATATGCCTATTAATCACGTGGTTAGACAGGAATTATTCTCGTACATCTAGTCGGCACGCACTACAATCTTATTTGTTTTCCTTTTTCCCGTAGATATGCCTATTAATCACGTGGTTAGACAGGCATTATTCTTGTACATCTAGTCGGCATGCACAACAATCCTATTTGTTTTACTTTTTTCCCATAGATATGCCTATTAATCACGTGGTTAGAGAGGCATTATTCTCGTACATCTAGTCGGCACGCACTACAATCCTATTTGTTTTTCTTTTTTCCCGTAGATATGCCTATTAATCACGTGGTTAGACAGGCATTATTCTCGTACTCTATTCGGCACGCCCTACAATCCTATTTGTTTTACTTTTTTCCCGTAGATATGCCTATTAATCACGTGGTTAGACAGGCATTATTCTCGTACATCTAGTCGGCACGCACTACAATCCTATTTGTTTTACTTTTTTCCCGTAGATATGCCTATTAATCACGTGGTTAGACAAGCATTTTTCTCGTACATCTAGTCGGCACGCACTACAAACCTATTTGTTTTACTTTTTTCCCGTAGATATGCCTATTAATCACGTGGTTAGACAAGCATTATTCCCGTACTCTAGTCGGCACGCACTACAATCCTATTTGTTTTACTTTTTTCCCGTAGATATGCCTATTAATCACGTGCTTAGACAGGCATTATTCCCGTACATCTAGTCGGCATGCACTACAATCTTATTTCTTTTAATTTTTTCCCGTAGATATGCCTATTAATCACGTGGTTAGACAGGCATTATTCCTGAACTCTATTCGGCACGCACTACAATCCTATTATGTTTTTTTTTTCCCGTAGATATGCCTATTAATCACTTGGTTAGACAAGCATTATTCCCGTACTCTATTCGGCACGCACTACAATCCTATTTGTTTTACTTTTTTCCCGTAGATATGCCTATTAATCACGTGGTTAGACAGGCATTATTCCCGTACTCTATTCGGGACGCACTACAATCCTATTTGTTTTACTTTTTTCCCGTAGATATGCCTATTAATCACGTGGTTAGACAGGCATTATTCCCGTACATCTAGTCGGCACGCACTACAATCTTATTTGTTTTTCTTTTTTCCCGTAGATATGCCTATTAATCACGTGGTTAGACAGGCATTATTCTCGTACATCTAGTCGGCACGCACTACAATGTTATTTGTTTTCCTTTTTCCCGTAGATATGCCTATTAATCACGTGGTTAGAGAGGCATTATTCTCGTACATCTAGTCGGCACGCACAACAATCCTATTTGTTTTACTTTTTTCCCGTAGATATGCCTATTAATCACGTGGTTAGCCAGGCATTATTCCCGTACTCTCGTCGGCACGCACTACAATCCTATTTGTTTTACTTTTTTCCCGTAGATATGCCTATTAATCACGTGGTTAGACAGGCATTATTCTCGTACATCTAGTCGGCACGTACTACAAACCTATTTTTTTTACTTTTTTCCCGTAGATATGCCTATTAATCACGTGGTTAGACAAGCATTATTCCCGTACTCTAGTCGGCACGCACTACAATCCTATTTGTTTTACTTTTTTCCCGTAGATATGCCTATTAATCACGTGGTTAGACAGGCATTATTCCCGTACATCTAGTCGGCACGCACTACAATCTTATTTGTTTTACTTTTTTCCCGTAGATATGCCTAGTAATCACGTGGTTAGACAGGCATTATTCTCGTACATCTAGTCGGGACGCACTACAATCTTATTTGTTTTCCTTTTTCCCGTAGATATGCCTATTAATCACGTGGTTAGACAGGCATTATTCCCGTACTCTCGTCGGCACGCCCTACAATCCTATTTGTTTTACTTTTTTCCCGTAGATATGCCTATTAATCACGTGGTTAGACAGGCATTATTCTCGTACATCTAGTCGGCACGCACTACAAACCTATTTGTTTTTCTTTTTTCCCGTAGATATGCCTATTAATCACGTGGTTAGACAGGCATTATTCTCGTACTCTATTCGGCACGCCCTACAATCCTATTTGTTTTACTTTTTTCCCGTAGATATGCCTATTAATCACGTGGTTAGACAGGCATTATTCTCGTACATCTAGTCGGCACGCACTACAATCGTATTTGTTTTACTTTTTTCCCGTCGATATGCCTATTAATCACGTGGTTAGACAAGCATTACTCCCGTACTCTAGTCGGCACGCACTACAATCCTATTTGTTTTACTTTTTTCCCGTAGATATGCCTATTAATCACGTGGTTAGACAAGCATTTTTCTCGTACATCTAGTCGGCACGCACTACAAACCTATTTGTTTTACTTTTTTCCCGTAGATATGCCTATTAATCACGTGGTTAGACAAGCATTATTCCCGTACTCTAGTCGGCACGCACTACAATCCTATTTGTTTTACTTTTTTCCCGTAGATATGCCTATTAATCACGTTGTTAGACAGGCATTATTCCCGTACATCTAGTCGGCATGCACTACAATCTTATTTCTTTTAATTTTTTCCCGTAGATATGCCTATTAATCACGTGGTTAGACAGGCATTATTCTCGTACATCTAGTCGGCAAGCACTACAATCTTATTTGTTTTCCTTTTTTCCGTAGATATGCCTATTAATCACGTTGTTAGACAGGCATTATTCTCGTACATCTAGTCGGCACGCACTACAAACCTATTTGTTTTTCTTTGTTCCCGTAGATATGCCTATTAATCACGTGGTTAGACAGGCATTATTCTCGTACATCTAGTCGGCACGCACTACAATCCCATTTGTTTTACTTTGTTCCCGTCGATATGCCTATTAATCACGTGGTTAGACAAGCATTATTCCCGTACTCTAGTCGGCACGCACTACAATCCTATTTGTTTTACTTTTTTCCCGTAGATATGCCTATTAATCACGTGGTTAGACAAGCATTATTCTCGTACATCTAGTCGGCACGCACTACAATCCTATTTGTTTTACTTTTTTCCCGTAGATATGCCTATTAATCACGTGGTTAGACAAGCATTATTCCCGTACTCTAGTCGGCACGCACTACAATCCTATTTGTTTTACTTTTTTCCCGTAGATATGCCTATTAATCACGTGGTTAGAGAAGCATTATTCTCGTACATCTAGTCGGCACGCACTACAATCCTATTTGTTTTACTTTTTTCCCGTAGATATGCCTATTAATCACGTGGTTAGACAAGCATTATTCCCGTACTCTAGTCGGCACGCACTACAATCCTATTTGTTTTACTTTTTTCCGGTAGATATACCTATTAATCACGTGGTTAGACAGGCATTATTCTCGTACTCTATTCAGCACGCACTACAATCTTATTTGTTTTCCTTTTTGCCGTAGATATGCCTATTAATGACGTGGCTAGACAGGCATTATTCTCGTACTCTATTCGGCACGCACTACAATCGTATTTGTTTTACTTTTTTCCCGTAGATATGGCTATTAATCACGTGGTTAGACAGGCATTATTCCCGTACATCTAGTCGGCACGCACTACAATCTTATTTCTTTTAATCTTTTCCCGTAGATATGCCTATTAATCACGTGGTTAGACAGGCATTATTCCCATACTCTATTCGGCACGCACTACAATCCTATTTGTTTTACTTTTTTCCCGTAGATATGCCTATTAATCACTTGGTTAGACAAGCATTATTCCCGTACTCTATTCGGCACGCACTAGAATCCTATTTGTTTTACTTTTTTCCCGTAGATATGCCTATTAATCACGTGGTTAGACAGGCATTATTCCCGTACTCTATTCGGCACGCACTACAATCCTATTTGTTTTACTTTTTTCCCGTAGATATGCCTATTAATCACGTGGTTAGACAGGCATTATTCTCGTACATCTAGTCGGCACGCACTACAATCTTATTTTTTTTACTTTTTTCCCGTAGATATGCCTATTAATCACGTGGTTAGACAGGCATTATTCTCGTACATCTAGTCGGCACGCACTACAATCTTATTTGTTTTCCTTTTTCCCGTAGATATGCCTATTAATCACGTGGTTAGACAGGCATTATTCTCGTACATCTAGTCGGCACGCACAACAATCCTATTTGTTTTACTTTTTTCCCGTAGATATGCCTAATAATCACGTGGTTAGACAGGCATTATTCCCGTACTCTAGTCGGCACGCCATACAATCCTATTTGTTTTTCTTTTTTCCCGTAGATATGCCTATTAATCTCGTGGTTAGACAGGCATTATTCTCCTACATCTAGTCGGCACGCACTACAATCCTATTTGTTTTTCTTTTTTCCCTTAGATATGCCTATTAATCACGTGGTTAGACAGGCATTATTCTCGTACATCTAGTCGGCACGCACAACAATCCTATTTGTTTTACTTTTTTCCCGTAGATATGCCTAATAATCACGTGGTTAGACAGGCATTATTCCCGTACTCCAGTCGGCACGCCATACAATCCTATTTGTTTTTCTTTTTTCCCGTAGATATGCCTATTAATCTCGTGGTTAGACAGGCATTATTCTCCTACATCTAGTCGGCACGCACTACAATCCTATTTGTTTTTCTTTTTTCCCTTAGATATGCCTATTAATCACGTGGTTAAAAAGGCATTATTCCCGTACTCTATTCGGCACGCACTACAATCCTATTTGTTTTACTTTTTTCCCGTAGATATGCCTATTAATCACTTGGTTAGACAAGCATTATTCCCGTACTCTATTCGGCACGCACTACAATCCTATTTGTTTTACTTTTTTCCCGTAGATATGCCTATTAATCACGTGGTTAGACAGGCATTATTCCCGTACTCTATTCGGCACGCACTACAATCCTATTTGTTTTACTTTTTTCCCGTAGATATGCCTATTAATCACGTGGTTAGACAGGCATTATTCCCGTACATATAGTCGGCACGCACTACAATCTTATTTGTTTTACTTTTTTCCCGTAGATATGCCTATTAATCACGTGGTTAGACAGGCATTATTCTCGTACATCTAGTCGGCACGCACTACAATCTTATTTGTTTTTCTTTTTTTCCGTAGATATGCCTATTAATCACGTGGTTAGACAGGCATTATTCTCGTACATCTAGTCGGCACGCACAACAATCCTATTTGTTTTAATTTTTTCCCGTAGATATGCCTAATAATCACGTGGTTAGACAGGCATTATTCCCGTACTCTAGTCGGCACGCCATACAATCCTATTTGTTTTTCTTTTTTCCCGTAGATATGCCTATTAATCACGTGGTTAGACAGGCATTATTCTCGTACATCTAGTCGGCACGCACTACAATCCTATTTGTTTTTCTTTTTTCCCGTAGATATGCCTATTAATCACGTGGTTAGACAGGCATTATTCTCGTACATCTAGTCGGCACGCACTACAATCCTATTTGTTTTTCTTTTTTCCCGTAGATATGCCTATTAATCACGTGGTTAGACAGGCATTATTCTCGTACCCTATTCGGCACGCCCTACAATCCTATTTGTTATACTTTTTTCCCGTAGATATGCCTATTAATCGCGTGGTTAGACAGTCATTATTCTCGTACATCTAGTTGGCACGCATTACAATCCTATTTGTTTTACTTTTTTCCCGTAGATATGCCTAATAATCACGTGGTTAGACAAGCATTTTTCTCGTACATCTAGTCGGCACGCACTACAAACCTATTTGTTTTACTTTTTTTCCGTAGATATGCCTATTAATCACGTGGTTAGACAAGCATTATTCCCGTACTCTAGTCGGCACGCACTACAATCCTATTTGTTTTACTTTTTTCCCGTAGATATGCCTATTAATTAGGTGGTTAGACAGGCATTATTCCCGTACATCTAGTCGGCATGCACTACAATCTTATTTCTTTTAATTGTTTCCCGTAGATATGCCTATTAATCACGTGGTTAGACAGGCATTATTCGCGTACTCTATTCGGCACGCACTACAATCCTATTTGTTTTACTTTTTTCCCGTAGATATGCCTATTAATCACTTTTTTAGACAAGCATTATTCCCGTACTCTATTCGGCACGCACTACAATCCTATTTGTTTTACTTTTTTCCCGTAGATATGCCTATTAATCACGTGGTTAGACAGGCATTATTCCCGTACTCTATTCGGCACGCACTACAATCCTATTTGTTTTACTTTTTTCCCGTAGATATGCCTATTAATGACGTGGTTAGACAGGCATTATTCCCGTACATCTAGTCGGCACGCACTACAATCTTATTTGTTTTACTTTTTTGCCGTAGATATGCCTATTAATCACGTGGTTAGACAGGCATTATTCTCGTACATCTAGTCGGCACGCACTACAATCTTATTTGTTTTCCTTTTTCCCGTAGATATGCCTATTAATCACGTGGTTAGACAGGCATTATTCTCGTACATCTAGTCGGCACGCAGAACAATCCTATTTGTTTTACTTTTTTCCCGTAGATATGCCTATTAATCACGTGGTTAGACAGGCATTATTCCCGTATTCTAGTCGGCACGCCCTACAATCCTATTTGTTTTACTATTTTCCCGTAGATATGCCTATTAATCACGTGGTTAGACAGGCATTATTCTCGTACATGTAGTCGGCACGCACTACAATCTTATTTGTTTTCCTTTTTCCCGTAGATATGCCTATTAATCACGTGGTTAGACAGGCATTATTCTTGTACATCTAGTCGGCACGCACTACAATCCTATTTGTTTTCCTTTTTCCCGTAGATATGCCTATTAATCACGTGGTTAGACAGCCATTATTCTCGTACATCTAGTCGGCACGCACTACAATCCTATTTGTTTTACTTTTTTCCCGTAGATATCAATATTAATCACGTGGTTAGACAGGCATTATTCCCGTACATCTAGTCGGCACGCACTACAATCTTATTTGTTTTACTTTTTTCCCGTAGATATGCCTATTAATCACGTGGCTAGACAGGCATTATTCTCGTACATCTAGTCGGCACGCACTACAATCTTATTTGTTTTCCTTTTTTCCGTAGATATGCCTATTAATCACGTGGTTAGACAGGCATTATTCCCGTACTCTCGTCGGCACGCCCTACAATCCTATTTGTTTTACTTTTTTCCCGTAGATATGCCTATTAATCACGTGGTTAGACAGGCATTATTCTCGTACATCTAGTCGGCACGCACTACAAACCTATTTGTTTTTCTTTTTTCCCGTAGATATGCCTATTAATCACGTGGTTAGACAGGCATTATTCTCGTACTCTATTAGGCACGCCCTACAATCCTAATTGTTTTACTTTTTTCCCGTAGATATGCCTATTAATCACGTGGTTAGACAGGCATTATTCTCGTACATCTAGTCGGCACGCACTACAATCCCATTTGTTTTACTTTGTTCCCGTCGATATGCCTATTAATCACGTGGTTAGACAAGCATTATTCCCGTACTCTAGTCGGCACGCACTACAATCCTATTTGTTTTACTTTTTTCCCGTAGATATGCCTATTAATCACGTGGTTAGACAAGCATTATTCCCGTACTCTAGTCGGCACGCACTACAATCCTATTTGTTTTACTTTTTTCCCGTAGATATGCCTATTAATCACGTGGTTAGACAAGCATTATTCTCGTACATCTAGTCGGCACGCACTACAATCCTATTTGTTTTACTTTTTTCCCGTAGATATGCCTATTAATCACGTGGTTAGACAAGCATTATTCCCGTACTCTAGTCGGCACGCACTACAATCCTATTTGTTTTACCTTTTTCCCGTAGATATACCTATTAATCACGTGGTTAGACAGGCATTATTCTCGTACTCTATTCAGCACGCACTACAATCTTATTTGTTTTCCTTTTTGCCGTAGATATGCCTATTAATCACGTGGCTAGACAGGCATTATTCTCGTACTCTATTCGGCACGCACTACAATCGTATTTGTTTTACTTTTTTCCCGTAGATATGCCTATTAATCACGTGGTTAGACAGGCATTATTCCCGTACATCTAGTCGGCACGCACTACAATCTTATTTCTTTTAATTTTTTCCCGTAGATATGCCTATTAATCACGTGGTTAGACAGGCATTATTCCCGTACTCTATTCGGCACGCACTACAATCCTATTTGTTTTACTTTTTTCCCGTAGATATGCCTATTAATCACTTGGTTAGACAAGCATTATTCCCGTACTCTATTCGGCACGCACTACAATCCTATTAGTTTTACTTTTTTCCCGTAGATATGCCTATTAATCACGTGGTTAGACAGGCATTATTCCCGTACTCTATTCGGCACGCACTACAATCCTATTTGTTTTACTTTTTTCCCGTAGATATGCCTATTAATCACGTGGTTAGACAGGCATTATTCCCGTACATCTAGTCGGCACGCACTACAATCTTATTTGTTTTACTTTTTCCCGTAGATATGCCTATTAATCACGTGGTTAGACAGGCATTATTCTCGTACATCTAGTCGGCACGCACTACAATCTTATTTGTTTTCCTTTTTCCCGTAGATATGCCTATTAATCACGTGGTTAGACAGGCATTATTCTCGTACATCTAGTCGGCACGCACAACAATCCTATTTGTTTTACTTTTTTCCCGTAGATATGCCTAATAATCACGTGGTTAGACAGGCATTATTCCCGTACTCTAGTCGGCACGCCATACAATCCTATTTGTTTTTCTTTTTTCCCGTAGATATGCCTATTAATCTCGTGGTTAGACAGGCATTATTCTCCTACATCTAGTCGGCACGCACTACAATCCTATTTGTTTTTCTTTTTTCCCTTAGATATGCCTATTAATCACGTGGTTAGACAGGCATTATTCTCGTACATCTAGTCGGCACGCACAAAAATCCTATTTGTTTTACTTTTTTCCCGTAGATATGCCTATTAATCACGTGGTTAGACAGGCATTATTCCCGTACTCTAGTCGGCACTCCCTACAATCCTATTTGTTTTACTATTTTCCCGTAGATATGCCTATTAATCACGTGGTTAGACAGGCATTATTCTCGTACATCTAGTCGGCACGCACTACAATCTTATTTGTTTTCCTTTTTCCCGTAGATATGCCTATTAATCACGTGGTTAGACAGGCATTATTCTCGTACATCTAGTCGGCACGCACAACAATCCTGTTTGTTTTACTTTTTTCCCGTAGATATGCCTATTAATCACGTGGTTAGACAGGCATTATTCCCGTACTCTAGTCGGAACGCCCTACAAACCTATTTGTTTTACTTTTTTCCCGTAGATATGCCTATTAATCACGTGGTTAGACAAGCATTATTCCCGTACTCTAGTCGGCACGCACTACAATCCTATTTGTTTTACTTTTTTCCCGTAGATATGAATATTAATCACGTGGTTAGACAGGCATTATTCCCGTACATCTAGTCGGCATGCACTACAATCTTATTTCTTTTAATTTTTTCCCGTAGATATGCCTATTAATCACGTGGTTCGACAGGCATTATTCCCGTACTCTATTCGGCACGCACTACAATCCTATTTGTTTTACTTTTTTCCCGTAGATATGCCTATTAATCACTTGGTTAGATAAGCATTATTCCCGTACTCTATTCGGCACGCACTACAGTCCTATTTGTTTTACTTTTTTCCCGTAGATATGCCTATTAATCACGTGGTTAGACAGGCATTATTCCCGTACTCTATTCGGCACGCACTACAATCCTATTTGTTTTACTTTTTTCCCGTAGATATGCCTATTAATCACGTGGTTAGACAGGCATTATTCCCGTACATCTAGTCGGCACGCACTACAATCTTATTTGTTTTACTTTTTTCCCGTAGATATGCCTATTAATCACGTGGTTAGACAGGCATTATTTTCGTGCATCTAGTCGGCACGCACTACAATCTTATTTGTTTTCCTTTTTGCCGTAGATATGCCTTTTAATCACGTGGTTAGACAGGCATTATTCCCGTACTCTATTCGGCACGCACTACAATCCTATTTGTTTTACCTTTTTCCCGTAGATATGCCTATTAATCACGTGGTTAGACAGGCATTATTCTCGTACATCTAGTCGGCACGCACTACAATCTTATTTGTTTTACCTTTTTCCCGTAGATATGCCTATTAATCACGTGGTTAGACAGGCATTATTCCCGTACTCTATTCGGCACGCACTACAATCCTATTTGTTTTACTTTTTTCCCTTGGATATGCCTATTAATCACGTGGTTAGACAGGCATTATTCCCGTACTCTATTCGGCACGCACTACAATCCTATTTGTTTTACTTTTTTCCCGTAGATATGCCTATTAATCACGTGGTTTGACAAGCATTATTCCCGTACATCTAGTCGGCACGTACTACAATCCTATTTGTTTTACTTTTTTCCCGTAGATATGCCTATTAATCACGTGGTTTGACAAGCATTATTCCCGTACATCTAGTCGGCACGCACTACAATCCTATTTGTTTTACTTTCTTCCCGTAGATATGCCTATTAATCACGTTGTTAGACAGGCATTATTCCCGTACATCTAGTCGGCACGCACTACAATCCTATTTGTTTTACTTTTTTCCCGTAGATATGCCTATTAATCACGTGGTTTGACAAGCATTATTCCCGTACATCTAGTCGGCACGCACTACAATCCTATTTGTTTTACTTTTTTCCCGTAGATATGCCTATTAATCACGTGGTTAGACAAGCATTATTGTCGTACATCTAGTCGGCACGCACTACAATCCTATTTGTTTCACTTTTTTCCCGTAGATATGCCTATTAATCACGTGGTTAGACAAGCATTGTTCTCGTACATCTAGTCGGCACGCACTACAATCCTATTTGTTTTACTTTTTTCCCGTAGATATGCCTATTAATCACGTGGTTAGACAAGCATTATTCCCGTACATCTAGTTGGCACGCACTACAACCTTATTTGTTTTCCTTTTTGCCGTAGATATGCCTATTAATCACGTGGTTAGACAGGCATTATTCCCGTACTCTATTCGGCACGCACTACAATCCTATTTGTTTTCCTTTTTTCCGGTAGATATGCCTATTAATCACGTGGTTAGACAGGCATTATTCTCGTACATCTAGTCGGCACGCACTACAATCCTATTTGTTTTACTTTTTTCCCGTAGATATGCCTATTAATCACGTGGTTAGACAGGCATTATTCCCGTACTCTGGTCGGCACGCACTACAATCCTATTTGTTTTATTTTTTTCCTGTAGATATGCCTATTAATCACGTGGTTAGACAGGCATTATTCCCGTACTCTAGTCGGCACGCACTACCATCCTTTTTTTTTTACTTTTTTCCCGTAGATATGCCTATTAATCACTTGGTTAGATAAGCATTATTCCCGTACTCTATTCGGCACGCACTACAGTCCTATTTGTTTTACTTTTTTCCCGTAGATATGCCTATTAATCACGTGGTTAGACAGGCATTATTCCCGTACTCTATTCGGCACGCACTACAATCCTATTTGTTTTACTTTTTTCCCGTAGATATGCCTATTAATCACGTGGTTAGACAGGCATTATTCCCGTACATCTAGTCGGCACGCACTACAATCTTATTTGTTTTACTTTTTTCCCGTAGATATGCCTATTAATCACGTGGTTAGACAGGCATTATTTTCGTGCATCTAGTCGGCACGCACTACAATCTTATTTGTTTTCCTTTTTGCCGTAGATATGCCTATTAATCACGTGGTTAGACAGGCATTATTCCCGTACTCTATTCGGCACGCACTACAATCTTATTTGTTTTACCTTTTTCCCGTAGATATGCCTATTAATCACGTGGTTAGACAGGCATTATTCTCGTACATCTAGTCGGCACGCACTACAATCTTATTTGTTTTACCTTTTTCCCGTAGATATGCCTATTAATCACGTGGTTAGACAGACATTATTCCCGTACTCTATTCGGCACGCACTACAATCCTATTTGTTTTACTTTTTTCCCGTAGATATGCCTATTAATCACGTGGTTAGACAGGCATTATTCCCGTACTCTATTCGGCACGCACTACAATCCTATTTGTTTTACTTTTTTCCCGTAGATATGCCTATTAATCACGTGGTTAGACAAGCATTATTCTCGTACATCTAGTCGGCACGCACTACAATCCTATTTGTTTTACTTTTTTCCCGTAGATATGCCTATTAATCACGTGGTTTGACAAGCATTATTCCCGTACATCTAGTCGGCACGTACTACAATCCTATTTGTTTTACTTTTTTCCCGTAGATATGCCTATTAATCACGTGGTTTGACAAGCATTATTCCCGTACATCTAGTCGGCAAGCACTACAATCCTATTTGTTTTACTTTCTTCCCGTAGATATGCCTATTAATCACGTTGTTAGACAGGCATTATTCCCGTACATCTAGTCGGCACGCACTACAATCCTATTTGTTTTACTTTTTTCCCGTAGATATGCCTATTAATCACGTGGTTTGATAAGCATTATTCCCGTACATCTAGTCGGCACGCACTACAATCCTATTTGTTTTACTTTTTTCCCGTAGATATGCCTATTAATCACGTGGTTAGACAAGCAGTATTGTCGTACATCTAGTCGGCACGCACTACAATCCTATTTGTTTCACTTTTTTCCCGTAGATATGCCTATTAATCACGTGGTTAGACAAGCATTGTTCTCGTACATCTAGTCGGCACGCACTACAATCGTATTTGTTTTACTTTTTTCCCGTAGATATGCCTATTAATCACGTGGTTAGACAAGCATTATTCCCGTACATCTAGTTGGCACGCACTACAACCTTATTTGTTTTCCTTTTTGCCGTAGATATGCCTATTAATCACGTGGTTAGACAGGCATTATTCCCGTACTCTATTCGGCACGCACTACAATCCTATTTGTTTTCCTTTTTTCCCGTAGATATGCCTATTAATCACGTGGTTAGACAGGCATTATTCTCGTACATCTAGTCGGCACGCACTACAATCCTATTTGTTTTACTTTTTTCCCGTAGATATGCCTATTAATCACGTGGTTAGACAGGCATTATTCCCGTACTCTGGTCGGCACGCACTACAATCCTATTTGTTTTACTTTTTTCCTGTAGATATGCCTATTAATCACGTGGTTAGACAGGCATTATTCCCGTACTCTAGTCGGCACGCACTACCATCCTTTTTTTTTTACCTTTTTCCCGTAGATATGCCTATTAATCACTTGGTTAGATAAGCATTATTCCCGTACTCTATTCGGCACGCACTACAGTCCTATTTGTTTTACTTTTTTCCCGTAGATATGCCTATTAATCACGTGGTTAGACAGGCATTATTCCCGTACTCTATTCGGCACGCACTACAATCCTATTTGTTTTACTTTTTTCCCGTAGATATGCCTATTAATCACGTGGTTAGACAGGCACTATTCCCGTACATCTAGTCGGCACGCACTACAATCTTATTTGTTTTACTTTTTTCCCGTAGATATGCCTATTAATCACGTGGTTAGACAGGCATTATTTTCGTGCATCTAGTCGGCACGCACTACAATCTTATTTGTTTTCCTTTTTGCCGTAGATATGCCTATTAATCACGTGGTTAGACAGGCATTATTCCCGTACTCTATTCGGCACGCACTACAATCTTATTTGTTTTACCTTTTTCCCGTAGATATGCCTATTAATCACGTGGTTAGACAGGCATTATTCTCGTACATCTAGTCGGCACGCACTACAATCTTATTTGTTTTACCTTTTTCCCGTAGATATGCCTATTAATCACGTGGTTAGACAGACATTATTCCCGTACTCTATTCGGCACGCACTACAATCCTATTTGTTTTACTTTTTTCCCGTAGATATGCCTATTAATCACGTGGTTAGACAGGCATTATTCCGTACTCTATTCGGCACGCACTACAATCCTATTTGTTTTACTTTTTTCCCGTAGATATGCCTATTAATCACGTGGTTAGACAAGCATTATTCTCGTACATCTAGTCGGCACGCACTACAATCCTATTTGTTTTACTTTTTTCCCGTAGATATGCCTATTAATCACGTGGTTTGACAAGCATTATTCCCGTACATCTAGTCGGCACGTACTACAATCCTATTTGTTTTACTTTTTTCCCGTAGATATGCCTATTAATCACGTGGTTTGACAAGCATTATTCCCGTACATCTAGTCGGCACGCACTACAATCCTATTTGTTTTACTTTCTTCCCGTAGATATGCCTATTAATCACGTTGTTAGACAGGCATTATTCCCGTACATCTAGTCGGCACGCACTACAATCCTATTTGTTTTACTTTTTTCCCGTAGATATGCCTATTAATCACGTGGTTTGACAAGCATTATTCCCGTACATCTAGTCGGCACGCACTACAATCCTATTTGTTTTACTTTTTTCCCGTAGATATGCCTATTAATCACGTGGTTAGACAAGCAGTATTGTCGTACATCTAGTCGGCACGCACTACAATCCTATTTGTTTCACTTTTTTCCCGTAGATATGCCTATTAATCACGTGGTTAGACAAGCATTGTTCTCGTACATCTAGTCGGCACGCACTACAATCCTATTTGTTTTACTTTTTTCCCGTAGATATGCCTATTAATCACGTGGTTAGACAAGCATTATTCCCGTACATCTAGTTGGCACGCACTACAACCTTATTTGTTTTCCTTTTTGCCGTAGATATGCCTATTAATCACGTGGTTAGACAGGCATTATTCCCGTACTCTATTCGGCACGCACTACAATCCTATTTGTTTTCCTTTTTTCCCGTAGATATGCCTATTAATCACGTGGTTAGATAGGCATTATTCTCGTACATCTAGTCGGCACGCACTACAATCCTATTTGTTTTACTTTTTTCCCGTAGATATGCCTATTAATCACGTGGTTAGACAGGCATTATTCCCGTACTCTGGTCGGCACGCACTACAATCCTATTTGTTTTACTTTTTTCCTGTAGATATGCCTATTAATCACGTGGTTAGACAGGCATTATTCCCGTACTCTAGTCGGCACGCACTACCATCCTTTTTTTTTTACTTTTTTCCCGTAGATATGCCTATTAATCACGTGGTTAGACAGGCATTATTCCCGTACATCTAGTCGGCACGCACTACAATCCTATTTGTTTTACTTTTTTCCCGTAGATATGCCTATTAATCACGTGGTTAGACAGGCATTATTCCCGTACTCTATTCGGCACGCACTACAATCTTATTTGTTTTACTTTTTTCCCGTAGATATGCCTATTAATCACGTGGTTTGACAAGCATTATTCCCGTACATCTAGTCGGCACGCACTACAATCCTATTTGTTTTACTTTCTTCCCGTAGATATGCCTATTAATCACGTTGTTAGACAGGCATTATTCCCGTACATCTAGTCGGCACGCACTACAATCTTATTTGTTTTACTTTTTCCCGTAGATATGCGTATTAATCACGTGGTTAGACAGGCATTAATCTCGTACATCTAGTCGGCACGCACTACAATCTTATTTGTTTTACTTTTTTCCCGTAGATATGCCTATTAATCACGTGGTTAGACAGGCATTATTCCCGTACATCTAGTCGGCACGCACTACAATCTTATTTGTTTTACTTTTTTCCCGTAGATATGCCTATTAATCACGTGGTTAGACAGGCATTATTCCCGTACTCTGGTCGGCACGCACTACAATCCTATTTGTTTTATTTTTTTCCTGTAGATGTGCCTATTAATCACGTGGTTAGACAGGCATTATTCCCGTACTCTAGTCGGCACGCACTACCATCCTTTTTTTTTTACTTTTTTCCCGTTGATATGCCTATTAATCACTTGGTTAGATAAGCATTATTCCCGTACTCTATTCGGCACGCACTACAGTCCTATTTGTTTTACTTTTTTCCCGTAGATATGCCTATTAATCACGTGGTTAGACAGGCATTATTCCCGTACTCTATTCGGCACGCACTACAATCCTATTTGTTTTACTTTTTTCCCGTAGATATGCCTATTAATCACGTGGTTAGACAGGCATTATTCCCGTACATCTAGTCGGCACGCACTACAATCTTATTTGTTTTACTTTTTTCCCGTAGATATGCCTATTAATCACGTGGTTAGACAGGCATTATTTTCGTGCATCTAGTCGGCACGCACTACAATCTTATTTGTTTTCCTTTTTGCCGTAGATATGCCTATTAATCACGTGGTTAGACAGGCATTATTCCCGTACTCTATTCGGCACGCACTACAATCTTATTTGTTTTACCTTTTTCCCGTAGATATGCCTATTAATCACGTGGTTAGACAGGCATTATTCTCGTACATCTAGTCGGCACGCACTACAATCTTATTTGTTTTACCTTTTTCCCGTAGATATGCCTATTAATCACGTGGTTAGACAGACATTATTCCCGTACTCTATTCGGCACGCACTACAATCCTATTTGTTTTACTTTTTTCCCGTAGATATGCCTATTAATCACGTGGTTAGACAGGCATTATTCCCGTACTCTATTCGGCACGCACTACAATCCTATTTGTTTTACTTTTTTCCCGTAGATATGCCTATTAATCACGTGGTTAGACAAGCATTATTCTCGTACATCTAGTCGGCACGCACTACAATCCTATTTGTTTTACTTTTTTCCCGTAGATATGCCTATTAATCACGTGGTTTGACAAGCATTATTCCCGTACATCTAGTCGGCACGTACTACAATCCTATTTGTTTTACTTTTTTCCCGTAGATATGCCTATTAATCACGTGGTTTGACAAGCATTATTCCCGTACATCTAGTCGGCACGCACTACAATCCTATTTGTTTTACTTTCTTCCCGTAGATATGCCTATTAATCACGTTGTTAGACAGGCATTATTCCCGTACATCTAGTCGGCACGCACTACAATCCTATTTGTTTTACTTTTTTCCCGTAGATATGCCTATTAATCACGTGGTTTGACAAGCATTATTCCCGTACATCTAGTCGGCACGCACTACAATCCTATTTGTTTTACTTTTTTCCCGTAGATATGCCTATTAATCACGTGGTTAGACAAGCAGTATTGTCGTACATCTAGTCGGCACGCACTACAATCCTATTTGTTTCACTTTTTTCCCGTAGATATGCCTATTAATCACGTGGTTAGACAAGCATTGTTCTCGTACATCTAGTCGGCACGCACTACAATCGTATTTGTTTTACTTTTTTCCCGTAGATATGCCTATTAATCACGTGGTTAGACAAGCATTATTCCCGTACATCTAGTTGGCACGCACTACAACCTTATTTGTTTTCCTTTTTGCCGTAGATATGCCTATTAATCACGTGGTTAGACAGGCATTATTCCCGTACTCTATTCGGCACGCACTACAATCCTATTTGTTTTCCTTTTTTCCCGTAGATATGCCTATTAATCACGTGGTTAGACAGGCATTATTCTCGTACATCTAGTCGGCACGCACTACAATCCTATTTGTTTTACTTTTTTCCCGTAGATATGCCTATTAATCACGTGGTTAGACAGGCATTATTCCCGTACTCTGGTCGGCACGCACTACAATCCTATTTGTTTTACTTTTTTCCTGTAGATATGCCTATTAATCACGTGGTTAGACAGGCATTATTCCCGTACTCTAGTCGGCACGCACTACCATCCTTTTTTTTTTACTTTTTTCCCGTAGATATGCCTATTAATCACGTGGTTAGACAGGCATTATTCTCGTACTCTATTCGGCACGCACTACAATCCTATTTGTTTTACTTTTTTTCGTAGATATGCCTATTAATCACGTGGTTAGACAGGCATTATTCCCGTACTCTAGTCGGCACGCACTACAATCCTATTTGTTTTGCTTTTTTCCCGTAGATATGCCTATTAATCACGTGGTTAGACAGGCATTATTCCCGTACTCTATTCGGCACGCACTACAATCCTATTTGTTTTACTTTTTTCCCGTAGATATGCCTATTAATCACGTGGTTAGACAGGCATTATTCCCGTACATCTAGTCGGCACGCACTACAATCCTATTTGTTTTACTTTTTTCCCGTAGATATGCCTATTAATCACGTGGTTAGACAGGCATTATTCCCGTACTCTATTCGGCACGCACTACAATCTTATTTGTTTTACTTTTTTCCCGTAGAAATGCCTATTAATCACGTGGTTAGACAGGCATTATTCCCGTACTCTATTCGGCACGCACTACAATCCCTATTTGTTTTACTTTTTTCCCGTAGAGATGCCTATTAATCACGTGGTTAGACAGGCATTATTCCCGTACATCTAGTCGGCACGCACTACAATCTTATTTGTTTTACTTTTTCCCGTAGATATGCGTATTAATCACGTGGTTAGACAGGCATTAATCTCGTACATCTAGTCGGCACGCACTACAATCTTATTTGTTTTACTTTTTTCCCGTAGATATGCCTATTAATCACGTGGTTAGACAGGCATTATTCCCGTACATCTAGTCGGCACGCACTACAATCTTATTTGTTTTACTTTTTTCCCGTAGATATGCCTATTAATTACTTGGTTAGACAAGTATTATTCTCGTACTCTATTCGGCACGCACTACAATCCTATTTGTTCTTCCTTTTTCCGTTAGATTTGCCTATTAATCACTTCGCTAGACAAGCACCATTCTCGTACTCTATTCGGCACGAGAACACCATTTTTTAGTGTGTGTGTGTGTTTGTGTGTTTTTTTTTTAAAGTTTAGATGTACCTATTGTCTATTAGGGTAGACAAACATCATTCACGCACTCTATTCGGCACGCAATGAGATCTGCCTATTAAACACTTGGTTAGACAGGCATCATTCTCGTATTCTATTTGGCACGCTTTGGGATCTGCCTGTTACCCGTTAGGGTAGACAAGCATCATTCTCTATTCTGCACGAAGCAGTACACTTTTATTTCCTTCAGATCTGACTATCAACCTGTGAAACTTTGCAACAAGCGATTCTTTTAAGCCTGGAGTACACGTTCTCGCTTTCAAGTTCCTGGTGGAGGTTCCATGCGAACTGTACAGTTGTCAACCTTTGCTTACACTTGCTCATCCGAGATGCGAAACTCTTACTTTTGTAGATATTTTAAAACGCTTTGTCGCTGGCGTGATCAATATTAAACACATCGGGTTTATTTTGGTTGCACTGTATCAAGCATGTCAAGGGTATGCGTGACATGGTTTTTAAGATCGAGTGACAATTGCACACACAGTCAGGGTGAACGCGGGATTACATAATCGAAGCTGCCAACGCGTTTGATTTTGTAGTTGTGTGGTTGATTGCCGCCTTAACTTTTCATCTCTTTTCTTTTGATGGGTGGTTTTGGCCGATACTGGGGAGAAAAAGGTTTTAAGCTGGCTCATTTTAAAAATGTAGAAAGCGTGCGTTGGATGACAATGTGAGACTAAATTACTTCCTGCTGAGACAGATATTGCACAATAAGTCATAATTTATGCGTCGTACTCTTTTGGGTACTGTACTCTATTCGGCATTTTACAGGCCCCCGTCATCGAAAGGGCAGTTGTTTCCTACCACGCTCTAAAGCCTAAGGGACAGGCTTTCACTTACATAAGCTAACAGGTGAGTTAATATGTTTTGAATATTGTATCGTTGGTCATACTATGCACATCAAATACACGAACTCGTGAATAATTTTGCCTTTAAAAACCCTCCATCGCCGTAAAACTCGTTCATAGGGAAACGCTTCTGCTTGTCTAACTCAGATTCTACACGCAAATCCAACGCAAAATGGACAGGAATTCTATAAGAAAAGAATGTTTGTATCGGACATTTTCCAAGGGAAATAATTAAAAATCGGGATCACGTTCAAATGTTTTAGAAATTAGACCTCTCCATGCCCTTTTTCTCCAAGGCAAGTTGACTGATCTTGACGTCCGTCTCACCTGCTTTGGACTTGCCGTACAATGGTTGATTTTAATGTTCATTCTTTGTACTTGCTATAAACATTTCAAGTAAACAACAACCGCTGGCATCGGGTAAGATCTGAAGATCAGGTTTAGTCAAGCTTATTGTGGCATATTTATTGACATTCCTGATGATAATTTTCCTTCATTATGCAACATTCACACATATGTCCAAAAAGATTTCTTGGAATTCTTAAAGTGCTGTATGTATTGTTTCTATTTTTGCTGCTTTGGCCACTGACAAAAATCGGAATTAATGTCTAAAAATGGGAATAATACTCTGTTTTCAGGGTTAAATTTATGAGCATATTTTGCTCACTTCACATTTGATGCATTTGCATATAAAATTACTTCTCAATAAAGAAATATATATCTTGGCTACTCTGTTTGATTATTTTGAAATCTAAATTTGATGTGACATTCTCATATTATTATCATTTTTGACTAAATATCCACATAGATACTTGAGTGGTTTATTAATAAAGCAAACATAACTTCTGTCAAATAAGTATGTTTTCATTTTGGCTGCACTTGCATTTCTGCCTGAGACGGTGCAGTCTGGGAGGGAATAAATGGGGAATGAAGTGGTGGTGGATGGAGTGTTGGAAAAGATTGTATCTTTTGGTATAGCGCTGCAATTTCCGCATCAATGGAGACTAGATCAACGTCGCCTACATCAACAGAGTCATCTCCATCAGGATTTCTGTCTTGCTTTTGGGTCATAGTATCTTCATTTTTAGATTTAGGATTGAGTATTGCATTCTGTGCTGCCTCTGATAATTTTTGTGCTTTGTTTTTAGGAAGTCCTGGCACAAGGGACAACACTGGGGTTGAGACAGGCAGGACACGTGATATGAATGTGAGCAGGCTAACAGTCTCCACTGCTCGTCCCCCACCACTCTACATTCTGGTAGGTCACATCTATTTTTTTCTGAAGGTTGCTCCAAGCTTTGGTATCCCAATGGAAGTATTTTTCTTTTCTGGGGTTCCTTTCCAAATATCCTGGGAAGTAGTACTTTTTCGGATTTGCCGCTGCTGGTAAATACTGCCTTTCCGGGGGGAGTAGTGATGCTTTTGAGTATCTGTGCAATAACCTTTGCACCTTTTGTGTTAAGGTTGACAAGCTGATTTTGTGAGAACAAAACCGAAGATGTCTTGGAAAAGTGTTCTTGAAAGTTTACCTGAGTAATGTGTTTTGATTCAAAAGTAACCTTGGCCTTTTTTCTCAGTTACTCCACTGAGTCTTGAGGGTTAGTTTTTGAGCGAATAATACTGTGGGCATTTTCCACAGGGTATTCGTCAAAAATAAGCAGCTGAGATCTAAACATCTCAAAGAGAGCTGGGTTATTGATGCCCCAGTATGCACACATTGATAGCCATACCAACAGGACCTTATCATAGTGGTGTCTTTGGAGGCACAAGAACATGGTCCAGATTCTTACAATGGCATTGAAATATTTAGAGAAATTATTGAGCTTGAAAGTTACACTGTATATAGATAGAACAAGACGCAAGTAATTATCCAAAAGATTTAGGCTCTAACAGATTCTCTGATATAGAGCCATCCCCCATAGACTACCTCCAAAATTAGGCTTACCGTATTTACCGACCGGGGTTGGTAACGTTACCTTACATATAGGGGCGCCTGACATATAGGGGCGCCTGACATATAGGGGCGAGTTCGCGCATACCTTCATTTACGCAATAGCGCGCGATGTCACGCGAGGTTACCTTACATATAGGGGCGTCTTACATATAGGGACGAGTTCACGCACGCGATGTCACGCGAGGTTACCTTACATATAGGGGCGTCTTACATATTGGGGCGAGTTCACGCACGCGATGTCACGCGAGGTTACCTTACATATAGGGGCGTCTTACATATAGGGGCGAGTTCACGCACGCGATGTCACACAAGGTTACCTTACATAAAGGGGCATCTTACATATAGGGGCGAGTTCACGCACGCGATGTCACACACGGTTACCTTACATATAGGGGCGTCTTACATATAGGGGCGAGTTCACGCACGCAATGTCACACAAGGTTACCTTACATATAGGGGCGTCTTACATATAGGGGCGAGTTCACGCACGCGATGTCACACAAGGTTACCTTACATATAGGGGCGTTTTACATATAAGGGCGTTTTACATATAGGGGCGAGTTCACGCACGCGATGTCACACAAGGTTACCTTACCTATAGGGGCGTCTTACATATAGGGGTGAGTTCACGCACACGATGTCACGCGAGGTTACCTTACATATAGGGGAGCCTTACATATAGGGGCGAGTTCAAGCGCGCGATGTCTCGCGAGATTGCCTTACAAATAGGGGCGCCTGACATATAAGGGCGAATTAACACATACTTTCATTTACACAATAGCGGGCGATGTCACGCGAGGTTACCTTACATATTGGGGCACCTTACATATAGGATCGAGTTAACACGTACTTTCATTTACGCAATAGCGCGCGATGTCACGCGAGGCTACCTTACATGTAGGGGCGTCTTACATATAGGGGCGAGTTCAAGCGTGCGATGTCACACGAGATGACCTTACATTTATGGGCGTCTTACATATAGGGGCGAGTTCGCGCGCGCGATGTCACGCATATAGGGGCGCCACAACCAGTCCAAATTGATTTGTGGTTTTAAAGTTGGAAAAAAGGAACTGTAAATAAGTCGAAAAAAACTAAAAACGGCAGAGATAACGCCAGGTAGTTTCCCTCTTTTCCCCTTGTACATATACAAACTATCCAGGATAAAACTCCATACTAAAATTGGTCACATCGTCAAGCAGGCGTGTTAAATGGTTAAAAAAAAATCTATCAAGCCGTTATTAAGATTTTCACAAAAGCGCTCAAATTCCAAAATTATCACAAAATTATTACGCCAATGATCTTAGAAAAACAATTCGTTCTTCAGATCGCGAACACCAGTCTCAACAAAACTTTCTAGACGTAAAATAGTGAGTACAAGACAGGTTTTAACAGTACTTTGTAGCCATTTCATCAAAGCATTGATTATTTTTCGGTGCATTTGCCATTACTATGCAAGAACTAAGGTTGAAAATGTTTTTGCGATTTACTTCAAAACAAACGTACAGAATTCTTTTGTTCCTGTATGTTTTGTTTGCCATATACCACAATTTACGATGTTGGTATTTGCTTTTCAAAGTGAAATGTGGATCGCGCAAACTTTCCATTTTACTGTTTTCGAGAATTTTTGTTTATCGTTGCCATGGAAATATCGATTTTCACAAAATGTAAACCACGTTCAATCCCAAACCAACAAGTATTACAACTTTCACGTTGATCTGAAAAGATAAAGACTGTCTAAGAGCCGATTTTAAAAGTGAGGTATGGTCCCCCCAAAAAATGTATCAAAACACCTTAAAATGCTTAAACTTTTCTAGTAACAAAAAAAAGTTAAGTGAGCCCATTTGGAGTTGATGATGATAAGCTATCTTGTAAAAAAAAAAAGATAATCTCGGAATTTCCAATACCAACCTGAAATCACCTCAGGTCTAGTAAAGTATTCTTTCCGTTTTTATAATTCTTCTTTGTTATGACCTTCCTAGAAAATTAAATAACAAACCAAACATTGCAATGTGGTTTCCTGGTCCCCCCCTTGTCGACATAAATGGGCACATCCTTCCATATGACAAGGGTATTAACCTGCGACTCGAAAGAGGGCACTGTATTGTACAGCTGTGACACAGCTCTCTCTTAATGCCATTTCAAAGCCGTTCAGGGGGTATCATCGAGTAACCAACTCGACTCATTGTAGCCAGGTCGACGTTTTATCCAAACTTACGGGACACGCTACGGCATCGTAAGGCAAGGTGGCAGTGTTACGGGGGTCATTACCTTGTCACGAAGCGGGCACGCAAGACAAAGACTTGTTTAAGCAAATGACTAGGGGACAATTGCCTTGCCATGCTTTAGTCAAGCGATATAGGGGAAAACGGAAAAGGAGATTGCTTACTCAAAGTTTACTTCGTAGACTAGACACAGGCGGCGGAGGAAATAAGTGTGCTTGGTAAGCTTACTGGAAGTTCAGTTCGTAACCAGGAGAGACTCAGGCGATGGAGAAGGTAAGTGTGCTTGGTAGCTTGCTGGCAGTTCAGTTCGTAGGCAGGCGAAACTCAGGCGACGGAGGAGATAAGTGTGCTTGAAAGCTTACTGGAAGTTCAGTTCGGAGACGAGACACAGGCGACGGAGGAGATAAGTGTGCTTGGTAGCTTACTGGAAGTTCAGTTCGTAGACGAGACACAGGCCATGGAGGACATAAGTGTGCTTGGTAGCTTACTGGAAGTTCAGTTCGTAGCCAGGAGAGACTCAGGCGATCGAGAAGATAAGTGTGCTTGGTAGCTTGCTGGCAGTTCAGTTCGTAGGCAGGCGAAACTCAGGCGACGGAGGAGATAAGTGTGCTTGGTAGCTTACTGGAAGTTCAGTTCGTAGACGAGATACAGGCGACGGAGGAGATAAATGTGCTTGGTAGCTTACTGGAAGTTCAGTTCGTAGACGAGGCACAGGCCACGGATCAAAGAAATGTGCTTGATAGTTGACTGGAAGCTCAGTTCGTAGAAGAGACACAGGCAACGGAGGAGATAAGTGTGTTTGGTAGCTTACTGGAAGTTCAGTTCTTAGACGAGACACAGGCCATGGAGGAGATAAGTTTGCTTGGTAGCTTACTGGAAGTTCAGTTCGTAGCCAGGAGAGACTCAGGCGATGGAGAAGATAAGTGTGCTTGGTAGCTTACTGGAAGTTCAGTTCGTAGACGAGACAGGCGACGGAAGAAAGGAATGTGCTTGATAGTTGACTGGAAGTTCATTACGTAGGCTAGACACAGGCGACGGAGTAGATAAGTGTGCTTGGTAGCTTACTGTAATATGGCAATAATGCTTTGTTTCGTGGGGCACTCCCCAGGGGTTGGCTACCCTAGCTCGTGTTTCATCCCTGACGAATCGCAGCAATTATTGTTACAGTTAGATTTCGTGTCAAGATGCAAAATTGGAAGGTAAAGCTAGGTTGCTTGCGTCGCTGCATCTAGAGATGTTGGAAGTTATTTTCCTTTAGTTTTGTACTGCCATAGATCCAGATCGTGCTGTTTTGATAAAATTTTCGTACAGAGTGACATCACAGTATGGCTTTGGAAGAGAAGATTTATTGTTTTGGACCCTACGTATTATAGACCTACACGCCTTTCTGAAACGAGGTCCGTGAGACTGTTGCTTTGTGGTTTGACTTGCACAGTCTTGTACATGTGCCATTTCGTGCATCACAACATTCAAAAGCAAGGTTTCTGATGCAAATGCACAGGGGAAGATTGCTATAAAGTAGTCGAAATCTTCGCCTGTCCCCCAGTCGATGGCCACACCGTAAATCTCCTTGTCCTTTTCTGTTGGCTCTAACTTCAAGTAGTCCTCCTTTGTTATGCATCCAATGTGTGCTGCTGCGTCGTCGAATTTAAAATCGTCGTGTATAGCTGCGATGGCTGAAAACAGATCTCTGACTTTCTTGGATTCTTCTTGGTACTTGTTTGAAACAGGCCGGTAACATTCTGGTTTTGTTCCCTTGAGTCGATAATTTGCAAACCATCTCTCATCATATGTTTCTTCGAGAGCTGCGAATTTCTTCCGGTAATCACATTGCGCGCATATCCAGTCCTTTTTGCTGAAATCAGCCTGCACGCATTCCTTGTGGAACCAGGCATGGCATTCACAACATTCGCCCATTAGCATACCATCATCCGGCATTCGACAGACGCAATGGACATGACAAGTCCACTTATATAAGACTTTCGGCTTCCTGTCATCGATCATAGTGACCACATTGTTTACAAAGCGTGTGATGTCCATTTCCTCGAAGCTTCTAATTAGTTCCTGACGCATGATATTCTGGTCCAACACTGCCTTTGCAGGGTCTTCCTTCGCACATAACAATGCTGCAAATGCGATAGCAAATAAGCCACAGTCATCGCCACCTCTCTGTTGCTGTACATCCTCGACCAACATGGAGAATGACTCCTCGCGCCTTGAAATTTGACATGCGGTTTCCTCAACGTTAATGGGATAGCTGATTTTCTTCTCTCTTGGCTTCACATTCAATGCTTGCAAGCTGTCGTAGACACACGTTTCCCATGACACACAGAGGATGTTTGAGACGGTCACCCAATGATTATCTCGGACATTTATTATTTGCCCAAACCCCTTACCATTGTCAGAGCACGAAAAACCTCCTTGCTCTTGTGCAAACACAAGGTCTTCAAGTCCACCAATCCCTGTATCTTTCGTTATGTGTCTGAGGAGCTTCATTGCTGCATTGATTATTCTATCGTTAAGCCAATGTCCTCTTTCAAGTAGGTGCTTGTCCTCCATTATGAGGCCTAGTGCATCGATCCACGGCAAATCTTTTTCAGACTGCTGCCCTACTTTCACATTGGAAATGTCAATGGGATCTTCTTTAGTTTTTGAATTTTGCTTTGCAGAATTTTTCTGATCATCCTGATCATGTTGGCAAGATGTTGATGCTTGATCAGGGCTACCACCTATACCCTCCTGTGAATTCGTACCTGTTGAAGGTAAATCCTTTGATTGTGAGGTACTCGCTGGCGTGTCTTCCGGTGTATGAGGATCATCATACACAGGAGAAACACTCTCTTGTGGATCGTCCGCGCTTGGTTTTCTCATCTTTGGGTCAGCAAACAGGTCATCGATTCCAAAACTCCAATTCGGAGCGCTGTGTCGTCTTTTGAATGTGTCTGCTCTAATTGGTTTCGACTTGTCGATGCTGGCCTGGCCGTTGTCGTCCAGTTTAACTTCATGCTTGAAGGCTGCCTTTAGACCATTTTGTATTCCTTGATTTATCTTCTCATTATGTATGTCTATATTAGACCGGAAGAGGAATATATGATTAACAGGTTTCATTTGATTTAGATACCTGGTGTCATGATTGTATGCCGCATGCAGTTGCTCATCTTTTTGAGTGTTGAGTTTCCCCTTAAGCTCTTTTACGTTCGTCACTCGACGAAGGATCTCCACCTCCTTTTTGGCGTTTCTTTCATGTAGGCGGTCAAAAAGGCACAGATGTTGCTCACTTCCAGACACTGGGTGGAGGTCGCCTTTGTTTCCTTTCGAGGAAGGGTTCTTTCTAGTTTCAATCCATGGTAGGGAAACTTCCAGTATGCCATCGATCGCATTCTGCACATTGACTTTCGTCGGTTCTGCTACGATACCATTGAATGGACTAAACATTGCCGTTTTTCTTTTATTCCCGTGGGCCACCAACATGTTCGCCATATCACTCACAATGATGTTAGGTTGATGAGCCATCGACAAAATCAGATCAATATAATCCCGCGGACTTTCAGCACGAAGAACAAACTTCAATGCGTATATGACGCCGTGAGGGCAGGCGCCTGACACCCAACCACCAGAACTGCCCCACATCTTGTGAAATGCCTTCTTAAACTTGGAGTCGTCTTTCGCCATAGCGTTCTTGACCTGCATGATAATGTCAAGTTTAGAGCCTTTCCCCTTGAATCCAAGCGACGAAGCAAACGATTGTACCTCCTTGACAGTAGAGTTCTGGAGCACTTCTAGAAGACGTTCTTCTGTGATTTCCCTGCAATCACCTTCCAGTTCTCCACTGCTGCGGTCTATCTTCCGATGTTCTGTGTTAAACAACAATGAACTCTTCCTTGTCATGCGCCCGATGTACGGTGACCAAGAGAGAAGGCTTGTGTCTACTTGCAAGGCAGATACAACACGGTTCGGAAAGCCTCGTAGAACCATTGCAAGCTCGACCTTCTCCCAAAAACTGTCACAATCCACTATATCTGCTGCGTCACGGTCATACACTTCGGGAAGTTCCAAATCCGACATACTACAAGAAAAAGAGACTTTCCTATTTAAATCCATGATGAGCGTGGTAGGGTAGTATCCACAGATTAAACAGTTATAGTGGTACAAATGGTTGCTGAGAGCATCAAAATGCAAATAAGCATTTATGACATTTTGTGCATTAATGCGCCTTTTCAGCTGCGCTTCCAGCACCTTCACTATACTTCCAATGGGTAGATGTTGTTGGAGACATTCCCTTAGAAATTTGCACACGTCCAGCCCGATCAGCAAAGTGTCGTTGAAATTGTGGATGCAGTGGTCAATCTCTTGGTACCTATAACACATGCCACAGCTCACGCATCGTTTGAAGTACGTTTCCACGTCATCAAGAATGTTGTTCATGGTAATGATAACAGCCTTGTTGGATATTTTAATCGGTGCGCTTAACCGAGTATTACAGACGTGACACATCTTTTCCACTGGAACAAACTTACCACAGGGAACAGGGATGGGTTGCCTACCTTCGCAGTATGTCATGGGTATGCGTTTCTCGTCATGAAGGTATTTACACATAGCGGCCACGATGTCTGGGTCAGTGGGAGGGTAAACCACACCTGTCACAGGAGCCTCCATTGGTTGAGTTTCATCTTCTCCGTCGTCTTCCTCGTTGTTTTCTGGGCAAGTTGCCCTAAAAATATCCAATTGGTTTTCTTCGCGCAGATACCACAAACAAATGCATTTGTGTATACACGAAAGTTTTCGGCGGCAACAACGGCAATCCAGTGTCCCACTCTCCATGTCTGCGGTCACAGCCACTCTACCAAACCTGGAAAAGTAATTGACATTGCCGTCGTAGACGGAGAAGTGGACGAACCGTTTACTCTCTATCACTGGAACGATGAAAGTAGTTTTCTGCTTTTCCGCTTTAGCCTTTAGCTCGATGCATTCCTTAATCCGATCGTCTGTAAAGAGCCGGTATTGGCCTGATTTCGACAGATCCTGTAAGGCGTCCGACGACAACACAATCTCGCTCGGGAAAACGGGATTTTTTCCAACTTCTTCTAGATGCCTACATTCCGCCGTTTTTATGCCACTCCTCCACGCCACGCGCATAAAATCCATACACTCTGTCAGTTCACATTGAATTCCCACGCCATCGTCGCCCATTACTTTCTTAACGTGTATAGGAAATCCAACACTCCCTCGAAAGCTATTTCGAATTAGAAAAAGACCACGCTCCGCGTCAACAGAGGTCGCTGAATTCACTGGCTCCGTCTTGTGGATTTCGCGAAAATGCCTGGCAAGACTCTTTGGGTGCATACTTTTATTACAAAGTGGGCACATCTTCTTTACCTGTTCTCCTCTATGCGACTTGTCCATCTCTGGCGCTCCTTCATCGTTGTCCTCCCTTTCGTCTGTATCACTTGGTTGGTCATCAGTGGAGCACCGTTTTTCACCTTGTTTCTCATAGTTCTCTTCCTTATGTCGCACATCCGAGTGTTCCTGGCCGTCAGATTGAACGCCCGGGTGTTTCTGGCCATCTGGTTCATCGCTTGGGTGTTTCTGGCAATCAGGTTGAACGTCGGGATGTTCCTGGCCATCAGGTTGCGCGCCTGGGTGATCCTCCAGTCTTCCATCGTGTTCATCGTCTTCTTCAGATTCACCATTCCCATGCTTGTTCAGATGCTTGATAAAGTCAGAACGGTTTAGAATAGTCTTAGTGCAAACGGGGCAATGAAAATGTGCTCTTACGCTCGTATCCGTTGGACCGTGTTTCTGTTTGCAGGGATAGCATAGCTGACCACCGAAGGACACTGCACGGGAAGCGTGACTTTGCCTGAAGTGTCGATTACAGTGGAACGGCGTATCGAACGTTTTTCCGCATAGCTTGCAGTGCTTGTGCTTCTTGCGTACATTGCAGCTGGCAATCGATCCGCTTGAGCACGGAATAAAAAATTTCTCGAAGTAACTTCTATTTCCAGACATCTCGAAGAAATAGGCTGGCAAAAAACCCTGTCAAGGACATCTTGTCATAAGTAAGGGTGACAACAACCTAGCCTGTTCTAGATTCTCAGATAGTGGGGACGGCAGAAATACTATAGTAAATGGAATGCGAAAATCGCGCTTTCCCCAACATCTAGGAGCCTGGAAAAGGCTGGTAGCCACCAAACACATGTATGTATGTACGTTGTGCACGTCCGTACGTAAGTATGTTTGTGCAAGGACGTAGCCGACGTAGTTCTTCTATGATTAACATTTGAACGTGGCTGGGACACAATAGGGCACTACACGAAAAAGTACACGGGCGTGAAACTATGGACATGGAAAGAAGAGATTCAGTGCATCAGGGCTTCTCTCCGGAATCGATGTTCTCGATGACTTGCGAGTTGTGTCCGCTGAGCTACATATGACAATTTTACGAGACTACTAGCAGGTTATCCTGTTGCCCTTATTATAAATTGCAACCCCTTTGCAAAAGTAGAAGTAAATGAAATGGATGCGCGTGCTTCTCCTATTTTGTGCTGCCTCGTACAGATCCTGTGCTGGCGAAAACTACTTTCCATGTGCGATTGGTAAGGAGAATTTCTGGCTATGGATAGTCTCGACTTCTTTGATTTCATGTTAGGAATAACAGTAATACTTATTTGCCTATAAATTTTTTGTACTGCCAAAAAGAGAGGATGAAGGGGTATAAGAGGTAATTTCCTAAAAAGGCCAGCATTTCACCAGCGAAAAACGTCAAAATATGACAGAAGAACGGGTTCTCTACTGCTTCAAAAATCCAGGGTAATTGCTTCAAAACTCACTAATTTATTTGACATTTGAAAGTTACCACTATTTGTTACAAAAATCAACGTGAGAGGGATTTGAATGGGGATGGGGAGTATTTCGCGTACCCCTTTGTCCTTTCTTGGAGCCATAAAACAAGAATGAAAGGTAACGCGTGATTTGACAGAGACGAGCCCTTAGTTTGCAGTCGCGAGACACTTGATTCACATCATCGGGTTCGCGTCGTATTTGGCAATTTCAATGAATTCCACAGCTTCTATGTTCGCGCTTTTAAAAGGGCAACTAGGAAATTACGGTAATGGAAGAGTAAAATTATTTTTCACCGTTTTCTCACCGCCTTGCAACGCGCCTACCGTTAATTGATATTTGATGGTTGTTTGATAGTGTAGATGCCATTTGGTCGCTTCAGATGGACGTAGAGATTCGCCGGGTCGTCGCACTTACGTGGACTAGTGGGATTTCCCTTCCAGGGTTTTTTTTTTGGAACATTGAATAGAGGTACAAAATACCAAATTTATGCGGATCTCAATTTAGCGTTTTTTGTTGTCCTTGTTTTTCACGATCCGCAAAAAAGGGAAAAAGCCAAACAATTTACTCCACTGTCGAAATCTTGAACAAACATATCGACATAGAAAAAATGATACAAAACGATGAAACTCCGGTCAGTAGACAACAAGTATTTAGCTGTTAAGCGCTCTAGCGGTACTCCATAATTAGCTAACTGACGTGTTGTACGGTTGCGAGTTGCTCACCTGCATTCGGTCTTCGTAATCAAAAAAGAGAGTGTTATAACTGAATTCCAAATTGAAAAGGCGTCTCCCTGAGAATCAAAACGTTACTTCCCACCAAGAAAAAACAACCATTTCTTACTCGCAAAATGTAGTGCACGCAAAACACACCAAAAAAACGCCCATTCACGAATGGAAACTTCCTCAGAAATTGTGTATTACACGATAGAACGGCACCTAGGATAGTAATGGTAACTAAAACTATTTGAAATCAACAACACGTAGTGGGTCTTGTCGTGCGTACAGTACTCAGATTGTTACGCAAGTAGAACACGGTAAATTTTTTGAAGGGAATTATAATCGAAATACGTTATGTCGTAATCTTATTTGGTATGTAGACGTTTATAAACTGGGAAACCTTATTGTCGGAGGGCTTTTCCGAATGGGTTTTGTGCGTGTGTGAGGGAGGGTGGAGACGGGATAAAGGTTTTCAGGAGAGGTTCTTGACGAGAGTGTGGAGGGGACAGGGCTTATTATCGGAACTGTGTGGTATCGTGAAATAATAAATGGCAAGGGATTTTAATATTGCTCTAAAGGTCTATTTACAAGACCACTTCAAGTTATGACCGTATACAATTAAAAGTAATTTGTCGAATGCCGCCCCAGCAAAAAAGATTAAAAAAAAGAAACAACCTTCGTTTTCAGTCACATTTGCCAAGTGTACATTTTGTGCGTCAAATTATCATTTGTGATATTTTTAAACCAATTCCCCTTTTTTTGGGATGTTATGTTCCTGTTCCTTTGACGTGTTGTTTTCCTTCAACACATCTCCTCTTTCTAATGCCTCGATGGCTAGACAGGGAGACGCTATTGAGATTGCGTAAACTACACATTGCAACGTATCGTGATGGTATAAAATATTTGACATCACGAAGAATACTACCTATTTTACGATTAGTTTTTCTTTTTATTGGTATTTCCTACGAAAATTAGAGTTCTAGATAGAATTTTGGAATACCTCTACGCAATTACCTGTTGTAGCTTGTAAAGGAAAAATCACCACATGACATTATCACATTAGCTCTACAACACGTGGCAGAGACCGGCGGATTTGAAATCATTTTATCGCCGTTCCTTTCTTTCGTAGATATCCGATTAAATTCTATTATAACAACTGATCCAAGAAATACTCACCTTTAAGCGGAAAGAACTATTTAAAAAAAGCTCGGATGAGACAGGACGTATAGATTGTAGACAATCTGTGCTAGCACTCGTAAACAGTCTGTAGACCAAGAACGAAGCAAGAAGGAAAAGGGCGCAAATTGGAAAAGTTGAGCAATTTCACAGTGGGCGGCATGTGGTCACACAATGCCCTTGCCCATTGAACTCAAGGGGGAAAAATTTTGAAAGACATAATCTCCGGGAACAGTTGTTTTAACGACTCTAAAATCATAAAAGCGTCACTTTTATTGCTTTTGTTGTTTCGTTCCGTACAAGCTTCGGATAATCGTACTTAAAGGTCTGACCGTTGTTTCTGCTTTACAGTACAATTATTAACTTTGATAGCAGTTGACTGTTGTATTCTTCTTTAACTGTGGCAACTCCTTCGCAATTCCAATTTCGGTTGAGACTACAGAACAAAATAGAACAGAGAAAGGTTTCTAGATAAAACTGAAATAGTGATTACAATTTAGTTTCCCGTTTGCCCTCATATGTAAGGTAACCTTGCTCGCTATCGCTTAACTGGGAACTTTAGCCACTTGTTAACTCGAACCCTATATGTTAGACACCCCTGTGTGCAAGATGCACCTATAAGTAAGAGCTCCTTTATGTAAGACGCCCCTATATGTAAAAGGCCCCTATATGCAAGACGCACCTATATGTAAGACACCCCTATATGTGAGACACCCCTATATGTAAGACGCCCCTATATGTAAAACTCCCCTATATGTAAACCTATATGTAAAACGCCCCTATATGTAAGACGCTCCTATATGTAAGACGCCTCCATGTGTAAGACACCCCTATATGTAAGACGCCCTTATATTTAAAACCCCCTATTTGAATGAAAATAGCTTTGATAGGCGCCCCTATATGTAACATAACCTTCTGTGACAACTCGCAGTATAGCATACCGTGTGGCACTAAATTTTTACGAGAGTTCAATTTTGCGGATTGGCTATTTTTTGTGTTTTTCGGGAATTAATCTTTGCGAATGGAAGACTGTTTTTTTGCCGGAATTAATTTTTGCGATTTTCTGAAAGTCACGTTCACGTTTAATTAGTTGAGTACAGACAAAACAAAATGAGAATGTAAGACAGATTAATCAATGTCACTCTATTACACTGCAATGGATGGACAATAACTAGGGTACCACTTGATGTATGATCCACAGAGTTATCTATAGCATTTTTCTTCTTCAAACCAGTATTTTTGTACATAATTTCTACTTTGGAGAAATTTTTTTTTCGGAAAAAAATTACGGTAATTTTATTTTGTGGGAACTTATTTTTGCGGATCGCAAAAAAACCCCGCAAAAATTAGAATCGCAAAAAATTCAGTACCACACGGTAACTGGAGGTATGTGAGAACTCGCCCCTATATGCAAGACGCCCCTATGTGAAAGGTAACCTTGCGTGACATCTCGCGCTATTGCATACCTGGAGGTATGCATGAACTCGCCCCCATTTGTAAGACGCCCCTATATGTAAGGTAACCTCGCGGGACATCACGCTCTATTGCGTAAGTGTACTATGCGCGATGCGTGAACTTGCCCTTCATAACTGAAAGGTAACCTTGCGTGACATATCGCGCTGTCGCATAACAAGAGGTTTGTGTGAACTCGCCCCTATATGTAAGGCTTGTACAGGAAAGCTTGCAAATTTTAAAACACGCCATTAAATGTAAGTCAACCCTCCATAAACCTGATATAAAGACGCTTAATTTAATACTGCTAGATAACGTTTGTAGGATAAAGAAAATAGAGATTACAAGTCACTTCCAAATTATCACTTCTCAGTAAACAAACGAATTATTATTTTTTTCTAGCACTTTTAATATGTACAGGTCGTATAGCGCCTAAATGTTTACGATAGTTGACCGAGAAAGATCATTAGCAGCGTGTGCGGTGCAGGAAAAAGTATATAAACCTTACTGCATCGCGCGCTATTGCGTATATGAAGGTATACATGAACTCGCCCCTATATGTCAGGCGCCCCTATATGTAAGGTAACGTTACCAATGTTAGTGTATTTACCCGCGTATAGGCCGCACCCGCGTATAGGCCCCACCCCAAACTTGTGACCTAATCTCGGGGGAAAAAATTTCTTAACTATACAAGAAGAAGAATCGAGTTTCGAGTCGAGAAAGCAATGAGCTTGTCGCTTGAATGATCTAGCGAGAAATGAATCGGACAAACGGACCGTACGTGTGTCGAAAAATGAGGTGCAATCGTCGCCGTTTTGTGCGATCAAATAATGACAAATGATACACATGCGTTTAGAATTCGCTACTCCTTTCCTCATAGGGTAAATTATCCACTTTAAGTTTTTAATGTTACGGAAATTGTTGCGATAATTCTCAAAACGGCTGTTTGACAAAACGCCCTAACGTAAAGTCACTCGAAAAAACTCAAGCTTTTCCTTGTTGTTGCGTAAAACAGGCATTTCGTGGGCTCAGCGTAGTGACAAGCTTTGTATAAGCGATGCTAAATTTCCGATTGTTTAAGAATTCACACATTTACACGTGAAACAGGAAGGCAAAACGTCTGTCGAGAGTGAGAGTTGTATCAAAAGCATCGTTGCGTTACGCAAGGTGTATTTAAAGGTTTCAAATTTCGCTTTTGACGTAGGCAAATTAACGTGCGTAGGGTAAAAATAAATCACCTCTTATTTATCGCTAAAGACCTGACAATGTGTATTAAACTTCGAAACTGTGATATTTCATATCAGTTTCATTTATGACTTTTTCTTTTTATGACGGGTTCTGCGTATTTTTCGTGTAGTTCGGCAAATAAACAAACGCGGTTTCACGTGAACAGCATCGAAAGGGCTTCGCGGCTTGACATGCAAACTTCTTTGGACTTCATCCAGTGACAAACATATTCGGAAACTAGATACACTCATTGCAGCGGAGAGAAGCAAAATTCTTTGAAGACATGGATTAACTTGACCTCATACGATAAATTCAATCAAACTGTCAAGCATCCAGTAACTTTGTTGACTCTGTGTGTGTCGGGAAATTTTGCATATTAATGAGCTCACAACTCTTGTACCAGCGTATAAGCCGCACCCCAAATTTCGAACGTTTTTTTCCTTGAAAAAAGTGCGGCCTATACGCGGGTAAATACGGTATATGCCAAGGCTTGGGTGTTTTTGCAAGTTTGCTCTTTGGAAACAGTTTAGTGTAGATGATTTCAAAAAGGTCTCTAAATTTGTCAAATAGTGTTTCCTGACCATTGAGTGAAATGTGGAGAGGTCCAATACGTGGCATTAAAGAAAGAATAGCAGGCTGATCAGAGTTGACAGTTGCATTCTCTTTTTCAGGTCCAGATTGATAGGACAGAGTGTAGCTGTGGTCTGAGTGAGCTGCTGCTGAAGTGGACTGTGGTTGAGATTGTGGTGCAGAGGATGCTTCAGTATATTTGTTGTATTTTTGTAGAGTTTCATAGATGACTTGTCTGGAGTAGAATTGTGCAGGCCAGTCACCAGGTTGAGGAAGAAGGAAGTGCTTCAGGTATTCTAAAAGATTTGTACTGAGCATAATGTCAAATGCCGCATCAAAGTCATCCTTGCTTTTGAGACTTAACTCTACAAAATCCACCAAGTGGACATCCTGCATTTGACGCATGGTTCTGACTGAGTCGTGTTGGCAGTACTGATGTAATGACAAGCGATGCGTTTCTAGCTCTGGGTTAAAGAAGCAGTCCCAGATCCAATTAGGCATTATAGAAGAGTAAGATTGAGAAAGTTTGTACATTGCTGCAGGGCCAGAGACAGAGTTAACAACAGATGCGATATCCAAAGCTTTAAGAGAGTGATAGGTAGTTACAGGACAGGCTGGTATGGCAGGGATGTGCCTAAATAACTTAAGAATAGTACACATAGATTTGGGATTACAAGATTGACTAGTAGTGGGTCTTCTAATATTGTGGATAGCGGTATAATCATCTATAATAAGTACAATTTGACATTTCTGAGCAATTGCTTCTGTGACAAGATCATTAAGTCTTTTTGCAGTTCCTTGATCTAGTTCATTATAGATTCTGTTAACAGTGTGTCTGCATCATGAGGATCCCATGATGTGTTGTAGTTTAATCCCGTACTGATTCAAGTTTGTTTTTAAAAAAGTGAATGATCCGTCTGAAGCCAGTTGCAAACTTGACTCAGGCCATAACATAGCTTATATATAATTGCTACAGTCCGTTTTTTGTTCGCCTGTATTCGCTCTTTTGAGTGCTTGCTATCGGTCCATCGGTCATGACTGCCAGAATAGTAGGAAATATAGTTGGTGCCCCAGCATCAGCACACAGCTCTTGGAATTCCTCAGGGTCGTAGATTGGGCGCTTCCCTGCTATAGCAAACTGTTTGTACATTTCGGCTTTTAGTGACCTCAGCTCCTCTTTCAGATCACATTCTAGAAAGATAAAAGATAGGGCTATTTCAGTACTTCGTTATTTGCAAAAGGGAACTAAAAGAAGCAGACGTAATTTAACCATCTGCACTCTTACGTTTAGAAAGCTGTGCCATGTGCTCGGAAACTTCCTCGAGTTGCCCGGGTGGTAGCAGGGTGTGGCCATCTGGGGCACGGAGTACCTCTCCAAAACAGGTGTCTTCGACGCGCCATTTTAGCTGTCCAAATGTCGTTTCGGGAGGATTATCAGTTTCTTGCATCACGAGCCAGAGAGAACCGGAAGTTTAAAAATTCGCAAGGTCTGGTTGCTAGGGAGTGACGTCATGGGCTTGCAAGTTAGCCGTCACCGTATTTGACTTGCGGTTTCACACCCGCAGGATTTCTATCGGGCTCTTTTGACTTAAAGTTCTAAAGAGGTTGGATTTCATAAATATTTTGGCAAGAGCGGTAAAATTCGATTATTCAATCTTTCACTCCTTTCCTTCTGGGAATGGATGCTTTCGATAATCGGTCGGTTCGAGCTCTCTACAAGCATTTCAGGGAGTGTTTTTAACTAAATTAGAAGATGTGTGAAATGTGGCTTTCAGTGAAGTCCGTTCACTGGCAAGTTTTATGAACGAAGTGGCCAAGTACCAGCTCGCAGACGTGGCGGGCTTTCTGATCTTTCTGATCGGAGAGTTACCAAAGAAGAGCTGTTTCTTATTTGGTGTTACTTTTGCCATTCCGCGTTACAAATGTAAAGCAAACAAAGCGTGATATCGGCGAAAATTACCGACAAACAATGCAGTACAGACTACAAATCACTACGGCGAAACGTCTTCAGGTAATGGAAGGAATCCACTGTAACATGTAACTGGTAGTCTAGCGAAATAACCGTACAACGAGGTAAGTTATTCCTTCGATCGTTTCTTTAGATAAGGTAAACGCTTGCGTCCGCTCGCTTGCAATCTCTCCTTTCAGGGATAATCGAGCGAAAAAAACACAGCAGCAGCGAGCGCCAAAATCGCCTGCCGCATGGAAATTTGGGCCGGGCGTGATGAGCTGCCGCTGTAAGCGCACGCCACGCTTATATTTATTTTTAAAGAAAAGTAGCTCTTTTACAAATGCGGTTTTCAAAGAGGTCCTTAACGAAATAAATAAACTATAAACATCTATGAACTCTTTCGTAAGAAAATAAACAAGTGAACAAGAAGCCCTGTTATACACTCTGTCGTAAAAATAACATAATTGAGTGGAGACGCGCATTTGATTACCTTTTCTCGTTTACTCAGGTTGGAGTCCTTGGCATCACCGTATGCCTGAGCGCTTCTGGGATATGCAACATAATAAACATTTTGAGACAAAATTTAAGAGAAATGTTTATCTTTTCCTGGTTCACCCAGGTTGAAGTCCATGGCATCAACGTATGCCTGAGCGCTTCTGGGATATGCAACATAATAAAAATGTCGACACAAAATTTAAGAGAAATGCTGTCTATCTTGTCCTGGTTCACCCAGGTTGGAGTCCGTGGCATCACCGTATGCCTGAGCGCTTCTGGGATATGCAACATAACAAACATTTTAAGACAGAATTTTAGACAAATGTTGATATCTTTTCCTGGTTCACCCAGGTTGAAGTCCATGGCATCAACGTATGCCTGAGCGCTTCAATCTGGGATATGCAACATGACAAACATTTTGAGACAGAATTTTAGACAAATGTTGATATATTTTCCTGGTTCACCCAGGTTGGAGTCCATGGCATCAACGTATGCCTGAGCGCTTCAATCTGGGATATGCAACATAACAAACATTTTGAGACAGAAGTTAAGACAAATGTTGATATCTTTTCGTGGTCCACTCAGGTTGGAGTCCATGACATCACCGTATGCCTGAGCGCTTCTGGGATATGCAACATCACAAACATTTTGAGACAGAATTTTAGACAAATGTTGATATCTTTTCCTGGTTCACCCAGGTTGGAGTCCATGGCATCAACGTATGCCTGAGCGCTTCAATCTGGGATATGCAACATAACAAACATTTTGAGACAGAAGTTAAGACAAATGTTGATATCTTTTCGTGGTCCACTCAGGTTGGAGTCCATGACATCACCGTATGCCTGAGCGCTTCTGGGATATGCAACATAATAAACATTTTGAGACAAAATTTAAGAGAAATGTTTATCTTTTCCTGGTTCACCCAGGTTGAAGTCCATGGCATCAACGTATGCCTGAGCGCTTCTGGGATATGCAACATAATAAAAATGTCGATACAAAATTTAAGAGAAATGCTGTCTATCTTGTCCTGGTTCACCCAGGCTGGAGTCCATGGCATCAACGTATGCCTGAGCGCTTCTGGGATATGCAACATAATAAAAATGTCGACACAAAATTTAAGAGAAATGCTGTCTATCTTGTCCTGGTTCACCCAGGTTGGAGTCCGTGGCATCACCGTATGCCTGAGCGCTTCTGGGATATGCAACATAACAAACATTTTGAGACAGAATTTTAGACAAATGTTGATATCTTTTCCTGGTTCACCCAGGTTGGAGTCCATGGCATCAACGTATGCCTGAGCGCTTCAATCTGGGATATGCAACATAACAAACATTTTGAGACAGAATTTTAGACAAATGTTGATATCTTTTCCTGGTTCACCCAGGTTGGAGTCCATGGCATCAACGTATGCCTGAGCGCTTCAATCTGGGATATGCAACATAACAAACATTTTGAGACAGAATTTTAGACAAATGTTGATATCTTTTCCTGGTTCACCCAGGTTGGAGTCCATGGCATCAACGTATGCCTGAGCACTTCAATCTGGGATATGCAACATAACAAACATTTTGAGACAGAATTTTAGACAAATGTTGATATCTTTTCCTGGTTCACCCAGGTTGGAGTCCATGGCATCAACGTATGCCTGAGCGCTTCAATCTGGGATATGCAACATAACAAACATTTTGAGACAGAATTTTAGACAAATGTTGATATCTTTTCCTGGTTCACCCAGGCTGGAGTCCATGGCATCAACGTATGCCTGAGCGCTTCAATCTGGGATATGCAACATAACAAACATTTTGAGACAGAATTTTAGACAAATGTTGATATCTTTTCCTGGTTCACCCAGGTTGGAGTCCATGGCATCAACGTATGCCTGAGCGCTTCAATCTGGGATATGCAACATAACAAACATTTTGAGACAGAATTTTAGACAAATGTTGATATCTTTTCCTGGTTCACCCAGGTTGGAGTCCATGGCATCAACGTATGCCTGAGCACTTCAATCTGGGATATGCAACATAACAAACATTTTGAGACAGAATTTTAGACAAATGTTGATATCTTTTCCTGGTTCACCCAGGTTGGAGTCCATGGCATCACCGTATGCCTGAACGCTTCTGGGATATGCAACATAACAAACATTTTGAGACAGAATTTTAGACAAATGTCGTACATCCTTTCTGGTTTACTCAAGTTGGAGTCCTGACATCACCGTATGCCCAGAGGCACTTCCGGGATAAAAGTCACACATTCTCCGTACTTTTTCTGCAGAATCGCACTCCAATTTAATGGGAGAAAATGTGATTCTTGTCTTATTATCAATAACCCCTCCTCCCCCAAAAACAATCCTACCTCAAAGATAAGCCCCTGAAAAAACGGTTTGGCATTATCGCCTTATGTTATTATCGCACGCAAAGCCTGTGTATTTCACGCCCGCCTGCTTAATGGTCACTTTGTTTTCTTTTGACTAAATATTTCCTTTTTCTGATGCTTGTACCTATTCTCAGTGCACCAAAAGAACCCCCAAACACCTCAGTTAGTCAGGAGCCCTGCGCTGTCAAATGTTGTCCGTATTTCGCAAGTTGGAACCAGAATAAAATTGGAGGTGCTGATAATGATTCCGGTGCGACTTTCGAACCGGTGTGAGTTTATTTTGGTTCGCTCTGTATTTATTTTACATGATACCGGAAAGTACACAAGAACGAAGACATAGCACAAAGGACATGCGAGAGACACGAGCGAGCGCGAAAATCGCCTGGGGCGTGAAAACGTGATGCGCGCGTTATGAGCATGTTCACGTTTGACATGTCAGAGTGTTCTTTTTGCCTGACTATTCTTGAGTGAAAAGAGACTGCTCGTAGTCTAGATACTGGTCCAGAATCCTATGTCGGTAAAATTCAGTCTTTGTCTTACTATTTCATGACAGAAGGAGCTCATCGTCGCAAAAATGGAATATGTAAACGCGGTATAAATCTCCTACCGGTAAAGGATAATATGAGCTCGTCTGGAAGAAATTTAAGCGGCTGATAAGGAAAGGTACGTTTTTTTCTTGAGGGGAGGGCTGGGGCCTCAGAGGGGAGGGTAATCAGTGAAAGTGAGCACCAAAAGGGGAGGGCCATACCTCATGTGAGCTATTCAAGGGAGGGTCACACATCTTTTCCAGAATTTTTTAATGAGAATTTTTGTGATGTTGCGTTCCATTTTTCTTACAGGTTAAGTTTTTCTTTTCACCTACTTTGATTTAATTTGGCGTTTTATTATAGGTACTAGGTTACATTTCTACATGTATATTATGCCATGGCACATAGTTTTTCTCGGAGGACTCGTGCCCTCCGTCCGTATCGAGAAGTACTTGACTCAGGTATCGTTTCTTCACCTTCTTGCTATTGGCTATCCGCTGCCTTATCTCCTGAGTCGTTTAGTTCTGATGAGTTACTAGTAGATCCAACAATGCGCTCTACCTATTTGTTTTTGAGAGGCAGGTTTCGCATGCTAAACAAGTAAACCTTTCTGTTAAAATAACCAACAGCAGTGCCGGCTAGTGGGAGAAAGAAGCGCGTGTATTTTTCCCTTAGATATTTTATGTTCAAGACTTTAATAATACTCAAATACTTTCATATTCAAACTTCAGCTATAAAACGTAAATATCCCTTACTGATGTTCGCATTTTCCTTGTTTCAGCGCACACACATTCAATATCGAGATATATTCATATTCAAACACTTTGCGTTCACAAGCGAAGCGTTCTGAGGTTTCTACAGCATGGAACATACCATGTAATAGTGAGAGGAGGGTCGCACTTAAGTCAGTCACCTGAAGGTGGGGGGTAAGGAGTTTTTTTATTAAAACGCAAGGGAGGGCCAACACTTTTTGGAGAAAAAATACCAAAATTCCCCAGCCCTCCCCTCTCAAGAAAAAACGTACCTTCCCTAATTTCACGTAGTATTTCAGCGTTGATATCCTTGTTTCAGGCTTTGCCGATCGAGTGAAGCGGGATGTAATTTTTAATTATTTTGCAGCATAACTAACGCCAGGACAGTGTGCTTGAGTAGAGTGTAGTTTTTTCGAT